>JAUESE010000060.1:9827943-9841456 GCA_032274725.1 Malacoctenus triangulatus
AAAAAAAGCCATTCAGTCTGATTACACTATGGAGCGGAGAAAAGTGATGTGACTGACATAATAAAGGAGAACTTAGAATACAGACATTTTTGTTTACAATTGCTTCATGCCCATATATAATCAGTGGTTTTTCATTTCTTATCTTTGTACGTGGATTGCGAAAATCACTCACAAATCTCTGTTCTTGTTTCAAAACTTCAATCTGATAGGCTGAGCATTATTTTCATTTCCCTGGCCTTTTTAAACCAAATTACTTATCAAACATTCTCACAAGTTACTGAGAAACACTAGTTATTACAAGCCATGGTTTGATTATAATGAGACTAAGCTGTGACATTAATTACATCTGTGGACAAAAACACAGTTAAATCTTTATACTGTGTTTCTTTTTAGTGCAGTTTTGAGCCTTGCTAAGCAACTTGTCACAGCTTGCAATAGTGAGCCACGTATGAAACCAGCTGAAAAGTCGCTACAAAACCAGGTTCAAACTCCTGCCTGATAAACCACTGCAGCTGCACAGGTGTCCTTTGGGTAAAACACTGACCTTGACCCTTGACCTTCCCTTGCAAGATAAAAAGCAAACCAGGCATTAATGCACACGTGAGGCATCATGGTTGCAGAGAAAATTAATCAATATCAATGTGCAAAAACGTGACCTTCCGAATTACTTGCACACATTTCTTAGTTATGTAATGAATTTTAAAGGGTGAGGACACCTTTAATCCTGCAGAATTATATTTTGCCACTTGTTACGTGAATTAACAACCTAAAACCGGAATACATAGCAACACGCGTCAGACAGGGTTTGATTTACTTGCCTAAATAGAAATTATCGCATGTAAGCACTTCGATGATCCGAACAAAGCGGCTTGTGACCACACTGGCGATAAGACCCGTTTTAATCACGTTTTATCGAAATAATGCCTTTTATTATTCAGCGCATTTTTTACAAGCCCTAATTTAAAATGTACTACGATGAAGTATGTGTAGCATATGAGCAGCGGCTGCATTACGTAAGGCAGATGTGTGGTAAGAAAAGAGGAAACTAGTGCCAGTGTAGCGGAAGTGGTACTGCCCTGAACGATACCGAGGACGGAGGCTGAATCGTCCAGAGAGAGAGCGAAATAAAAGCGGGATTAAAAGTCACCAATATTGTAAGTGTTGTAGCCTCGCATGCACCGATATCGCTGGATAATCTCAGATTTTCATTGGCAGCTCGGCCTGATTGGGGCTGTGTTCGCCGTGTCCGGCTGAATCCCGTCTCGAAGCCATCATAACGTAGCGAGCTAGCGGGGTTTGAGAAAGGCTAGGTTTAGCATTAGCTGCTAGTCAACGAGCTAACCGACGGTCGGATTCCATGACACTTTGTTCTAAGAGGCTCGGCAGCCTGGGCGGGCCGTACAGTCTTTGCCGAAAACGAATTAATTACGAAAGTGAAAAGCCACAATTCTACAAACGATCAAATAGCGGTTACTAAGAAGGTTAGGTATCCATTGCTAACACATTAGCTCTGTCAATTTTTGATATTTAAATCTTAGTCGGCTGTCGCTTTTGCTGGCCTAGCGGTTACCGTTATATAGCGGCAGGGTAAAATAGACGACGTTAGCTTGAGCTAACGGATGGCCACCCTACTCGCTGTGCGCTACCGAGAACACGACAAATCACCTGTCCCTACGTTTTAAGAATCACCCCCAATCCAAAAATAGTAAGAAAAACCAAGAAATGATCAGCAGTTATAAATAACTTTAAACATCTACGAAGCAACCGTATCCGCCTGCTCGCGCAGCTAGCGACATTACAGGGGAGGGTATTAAAGCCTGACCCGGGAAGGCTCCGAACGGTGTAGCGATTGTTGGTTAAATCAACGTCAAATTTAGTCGGTAAAATGACCGTGCGTGTTAAATACCACATTGTGGTGTCGGCTATTGGTGTTTACGGATCGGATTTGGACATTTTGGTCGTGAATAGGGCTGTGGCCACACGGGCGAGTCGAGGGCTGGACAACGCTATAAACTAGCTAGCAGCTAACCTTAGCAAATGATGTGTATGGTTGACCCACTTGCCAAGGGGCCCAGTTCTCAAAGCTTATCCTCACTTTCCATTCAATCCACTGGTTTCCTTGGGAGACACATTTGGCGTGCTATAACAGTAACACACACACCCATTTGAATTTAGATAACACGGAAACGTCCGTAAAATGGAGGCACTGATTTTAAATGTGACAATTCCCAATATCATTTGATAAATTACGATGAATTGTGGCAAACTGTGATTGGTGTAGTGCAAAAAAAATCTGTCCACAACAGTGATGCACATAATGAGGTTGTTCAGAAATTCGATTTTAGAGGTTTAAATCAAATCAACACCACTGATAAAAATTGAAATGTGAAATTCTACATGGGTTAGTGTTTCGTATGGTAGGTCTATGCAAGCGGACAAACATAAAAAAACTAGTTTTATTAATCAGATGTGGATATCTTATTGTATCACTTCTGTCTCATGGATTGAGATTATTGGATTTACACACAATGTACTTACTTTTGTAAATATTTAAAGGTCATTTTTGACAGTCCAGTCTAATAAATGGTAGAGGCTTTCAAATAGGGAACCAAAGCTTTTAATCTTGTCGGTGGATAAGGTTCTGAGTTCACAATTGTTTTCGATTTTCCCCAGTAACTTTATAGGCAACTATCTATCTTAAATTTTATCATCAACCCACGTCGGCCCAACTTTAGACTCAACTTTTAGAGTAGAAAAAAAGGAAAATTTTCCGTTTTGTCCCATTTTTAGACAAGAACAGCAGGTGCTGCACACTTTCCATCGAACACTGTTATTGCTTGCGACTGCTGTTGCATACAGTTGTTTTCAAAGTGTAGCATTTCAACATTATTCAAATAATCCTAATTAAAAGATTAAAGAAAATTTTCAAAGGCTTTACTTTTTGTTTCCCTGTGATGTTTCTTGTAACCCATTCCTTCTTGTTTTGAGATGAACTGAACATGTCTTGTGTTGTGCTTTCTCTGACAGCCTAGAAGATGGATAAGAACGACCTGGTACAGAAGGCCAAGCTTGCTGAGCAGGCTGAACGCTACGATGACATGGCTGCAGCCATGAAGTCGGTGACGGAGCAAGGGACGGAGCTGTCAAACGAGGAGCGTAACCTTCTCTCGGTTGCTTACAAGAACGTGGTAGGGGCACGCCGCTCATCCTGGCGCGTCATCTCCAGCATTGAGCAGAAGACTGAGGGCAATGACAAAAAGCAGCAGATGGCACGTGAATACCGGGAGAAGATAGAAAATGAGCTGCAGGAAATCTGCCATGATGTGCTCGTAAGTTTTTCAAACTCTAAATTCAAACTCCTGCATTATTAAGGATTGACTAAACCTTGTCTTACATTGTGATAATGAATACAAACACCACATGTTTTCAGGGGCTACTGGACAACTTTCTCATTGCCAATGCATCTGCTGCTGAAAGCAAGGTGTTCTACCTGAAAATGAAGGGCGACTATTATAGATACCTGTCTGAGGTTGCATCTGGGGACGCCAAGAAGGGTGAGTATGAACACAACTCTGCATTTTGCCGTGAATTTCTCTGTTGTGTTCTTTCCAGGCAACAGTGGCTTGTTGTCTTTTTGTGTCTCAGCACAAACAATTACTTTGACAGCCCCTCACCCTTCATCAAGCCAAATGAGTCAGCTGTAAAAAGGCTTATATTTCCCTGTCCTAAAAAAGGCACTGCTATTTGCCAGATCACAGAAATACAAAATTCATTTTTTTGTAATGTGTTCAAAGTTTTATAAGGCAAACGTTGGGAACTTCATCTGTCATTGATATTTCAGTGGTGATGGTACAGTATGCATTGTTGGCAATCTATTGTGCTGCCCTCTCGTGGTCAGAGAACGATAACGCAGTGTTGAAAGATTTGAAAATGCTGAATTTTTCTTTTTCTCCTTGTGTCTACAGATACGGTGGACAACTCCCAGCAGGCGTACCAGCAAGCTTTTGACATTAGCAAGGGGGACATGCAGCCAACGCACCCAATCAGGCTTGGCCTTGCCCTGAACTTCTCAGTCTTCTATTATGAAATCCTCAACAACCCGGACAAGGCCTGCAGCCTGGCTAAGTTGGTATGAATGAAGCTTTGGAATATTTTTTAAGAGTAGAACATGACTCTGCATCAACGAAGTACAATACAGGCTCATGTTTGCGTCATGCCCATTAAAACAGAAGTGAGAATTATTGAAGTCTAACCAGCAAACTGAATCTTTGTGTTTCAGGCATTTGATGAAGCCATTGCTGAACTTGACACTTTGAACGAGGATTCCTACAAAGACAGCACCCTGATCATGCAACTACTAAGGGACAACCTGACTGTGAGTTTGCAGTTGCATGCTCTACACCCTTTAATTGGTCCTAACATATAATGCTGACGAGGAGTCCTAACACATTTTCCATTTCTCTGTTTTTAGCTGTGGACATCAGAAAACCAGGCAGATGAGGGAGAAACCGGAGACGGGGAAAACTAATGGAATTGCACTGTTAATCCACCTACACTCTTATCTTAAACACAGACAGCTTATATACATCCCCCTCCACTCCATCAGCCCCTCCCACTTCTGTATGACAAGCAGCCTGAATTGCTCCTGACCAACTAGTTTACCCCTCTCAGTTCACTGTGAGGTGACAGGTTAATTTTCAGTTGTTAGCAGATTCAGTCACTTTGTGGAAACATGTTGTAATGATTAGTGAGTCCATGTTGCTGTTGTTTTTTTGTCAGCTTTGTTTGTAGGTCTGTATGTAGTGAGCGAGCAAGTGTGAGTGGATGTGAGAGATTGTGCGTATGTTCTTGGGGGGGAGGGGGGTGTTGTGAATTCTAATCGTCCTTCCAAATTCCTTTGTCCCAGCTAGTTTGTTGTGCATTTTTCCATCCCCAATTTTTTTTTTGTTACTTCATTTTTTTTGTGATTCCTCATGATATTTACAGGTTTTATTGTATGGTAATTAAACTGGCAGTTGATTTCCACCAAACACTGTGATGGTAGGCGTTCCATTTGCTTCACAACCCCCTGAAAAAAAGAAAAGAGAAAAAAAAAACAGTTTTGTGTTTTTGAATTTCCAGACATGTACAATCCTGTATTCAACTAACTGCAATTCTGCTGTGGACTCATACAGAAAGGAGGCAGGCTGTATTGTGACACTGACATCTTGGTGTAATGCTCCTTGATCATGTTCACAAATTTCACAGTTTTAAAGTTCCAAGGGACCCCCTTCAATTTTCATGTTAGATTTGTTCAGGCATAAGACATTCCACATTATTAGGCTTTTGGAAAGGCAGTGCTCCTCTTTGTTTTTTGAACTAAGTATGGATTGTCATTGGTAGTTTTACTCACTGTTCAGGTGCTGCTTGATCTCAGTACAATGAAAATTGTATGTGCGTAAATGTGGTTCCATGTATTTTGCAAGATTGACTATCATCTGTATGTAAAACCTAAAGTAACCTTTTATTGATGTTAATTGAAAATGTCTTACCACACTGTATCAACCCTGCTTGCAAAATATTCCTCTTAAAGCGGTTGTTTTCTCCAAAAAAGTTTTTGTGCCTGGCTTTCTCTCGCAGCCACCTAGTTTCATTTCGGCGGCAGCGTCTGCTTTGCTGTTTGAGATCTGCTAAAGAGAACGAGTTAGACCACGCAAAAACTGCTAAAAGTCCAGTTTTTTTTCCCCACGCAGGTGCATCACTGCTGTCACAGATAGCTGGTGCGATTGATCGCCTCATACAAAACTAAACAAACAAAAAAAGAAAAATCAGGTCTGTCTGTGAAGATGCAATTTGGAGAATCCCATTTCATCACTTTTGGAAAGAAGCTCAGTGTCACAATACCATGCTATCACCACTACATTCCACATTATTGTAGTTGAAGACACCATTCCACATTATAGCTGACGGTCTGTTTACTCTGACAATGCTCCGATGAATTGAAATAATCTTCTGTTTGAAAAAAAAAAAAAATCATGTCAGTTTATTATTATGCTTGATGAAAATGCAGTTAGTGAATGTGGAACGAAGCCTGTCTGTATATCAGGTATCTACTTGCTTTGTTTTTACTGACAAGTCTTATGGCTAAAATTTGCTTCTGTAACAGTCTATTACCCAGTGCACACACGTGGTTGTGAAAATTTAGAATAGCTATAAAAAGCAGTGACGAAAAATGGAGATAAACAATGGTTGGTGTAATTCTAGCTTTGTGTTTATGTATCTTAAAACCATTCTAGTTTCACTATACATGTAAGAAATAGGAAAGTGTCAAAGACCATTCAGTGAAATAAAGTTTCGTTTAAGATAACAGGCAAATTACGTCTTTATTTCTGTTCATGCTTTAATTTTGCGAAGAAATATTAAGCCTTCCCAAAAGATGGCATACAATCACTAAAGCTGTGTCCGCTAAATGTGGTCGATTAACATTAAATCATTCATGTATAATAAATTACAAGCAATCGACATATTCATTTATTTTAGGTTAAAATGTTTTGCTAATGGTACTACTTTGTTCGGCGCAGTGTGACGCCACTGCTAGCGGTCTATTCCTAATTGAGTCAGCGTTGTGCGGAGGAGAAATGCAGGTGTTCCACGGTTTGTAATTATATGAAAACAACTTCACATTGGTGGAAGACGTGCTCACATCTCGCTGAACGCAATTTAACAAGGCCGACGTCCTCGATATAAACGTAAGTTCATTCGGCCCACAACGTGCACCACGGCTAAATCTCTAATCATTCGGCAGACTTTCAGCCAATTTTCACGCGAAAGTTCACGGAAATTTTTACAAGGAGCTAATTTCGTGACACGCTTTTACGAAAAGGCCACGGCCTAGTTGTTGTCCGGCCTACAAAAATACAGGCCTTGCGAGATAGACTATCGGAGCTAGGCTACGATTAGCTTGTTTATAAACTTTGCCAGTTTATATTTTCAGTCGTGTTAATGACATTGTACATTTGTACCCCATTTTCTTCGTCATAACCTAAACGTTATGAAATTTGTACAAATGCTCTAATTTTTACTTGAGGCAGTTATTCGCCCGCTAAACGCTATAGGATAAAAATATTGAAGGCCTTCCTCGTTTTATACAGGCGCATTTATGTATGAACATATTTTCAAATAGGTTTTTACAATTCTACATTTGAAGCCGATGCATTTCGGAGATCGGACTCAACTGCCACCGTAACCCTAACTGCAGTCAGGCAGCGCAGTTTCTTCTTCGCGCCATGCTGGAGGTCAAGAGGCCCTCACTGCGCATGCGCACAACGTTCACGTCATTTCACAGCCTAGTTGCTAGGGAGAATCACGTGACCATGATGTGAGGCCGGACCTCCCAAGTTCTACATTGGCTGAGAAAAAGAAGACAAACCAATGGACCACTTTCCTCATAAAGCAACATCTGGAAACTCAATAGTTTGGACAGTAATTGCTTCACTGACAACATAAACGAAGAGGTTTTAAGCATTAAGAACATTAATTGCTGTAATTTTGACCCAAAGTTAAAACACTACGAATGATATCAGATCTATCAATTAAAAGTTCAAGCAACTGTATTTTTGTGTTCACAAAATTGGCTAAAATGATAGGGAATGAATTGAAAATGAGTTTAATTATTACTTTGTTTGAAAACATTTTACATATACAGAGATTTTGCAGTTTGAATTAAATTTTAGGAATAATGCCTATCCATTGTATTCATTTTTAAGGTTATTCACAGCATTTTAAAGCACTGTATTTTCATGCAACAAAGGTAAACCTTTGATTAAAATTGTTATGAACAGGAAGGTGAGAATGGAAAAATTAAGGATAGCAGCAGAGAGTTTTAAAAATACAGTTTTTTCTTTACACTGCATTATGCGAGTTACCATAAATTAGTAAACATATTAAGTTGTTTGTAGAAACTTCACTGTTGTTTAAGATGTTACTAAAAAGAAAAGCTAAATTTAGCCCCCCTAAAGAGCTACACTGAATATTGTTTTTCCTTGAAGCAGCTGTTACCCAAGATGAACAGCAGCGGACCGACTTATCCCCTCGCCTCCTTGTACGTCGGGGACCTGCACCCTGAAGTGACGGAGGCCATGCTTTACCAGAAGTTTTCTTTTGCTGGCCCCATCATGTCCATCCGCGTGTGCCGCGACATCATCACCCGCAGGTCTCTGGGATATGCCTACATCAACTTCCAGCAACCAGCTGATGGTACAGTATCCACTTCAGCTCGGCCTCAGTGCACTTTGTTCCTCAGGCATAAGTACACTGTGATACAACTGCCATACTGTGGCATTGTTTCTATCTCCATTTTTTTTCTGTTTTCCATATTTATTTATGATCGTCTTGGCATCCTTTCTGTAAGATGTACTCAACTTGCTTTTTGAAAGTATAAAAGAATGATGTTAAGTTTTATAAGTACTTGTGAACTGGATGTAATGTCCAGCAGCTGTTCCTTTCAGCAATTTCTCATGACATTGATTTTGAACATTTCAAATTTTCAAAGTATATTAACTTCTATACTTGCGTACAACTGAGTGTGATGTGACTTCTTGCCTAAAATGCAGCTGAAATTTTTTCCCTGGCTGAGTGGAGAACTTGGACATATAAAACAGAATATTGTTTTATTGGGTCTGTTGAAATAAAACTTCTACATAATTTGTCTGTAAATGTTTTAGCGGAGTGCGCTCTGGACACAATGAACTACGACCTGATCAAGGGTAGGCCGATCCGCATCATGTGGTCTCAGCGTGACCCAGTACTCAGGAAGTCTGGGGTGGGCAACATCTTCATCAAGAACATGGACGAGTCCATCGACAACAAGGCGCTGTATGACACCTTCTCAGCCTTCGGCAACATTTTGTCCTGCAAAGTAAGTTGGTTGGTCACAGACAGATTGTCATTATAATGTCACAAGCTTTAGAGCTTTCCAGAAAGTTTAAAGCGTGTTGTGTTTGCAGGTGGTCTGTGATGAGAAAGGATCCAAAGGTTATGGCTTCGTTCACTTTGAAACTCATGAGGCTGCGACTCGGGCCATTGACACAATGAACGGGATGCTGCTTAATGACAGGAAAGTGTGAGTGAACTCAATCCTTTACATTTACTTAATACATTTTGAGTGATCCCAAACACACCATTCAAAGTTTGAAGGTTGAGGCATAGACTAGGGCAGAGAAGAATACATGAATGTGTGCTGATTGTAGAAACCGTTGATAAATGTTGACTGATGGCGGATCTTTGCAGATGTCTTCACTGTGTGTTTGTTTTCTTTCGCTCAGTCGCGAGACGGGTAAAAAGTTGGCAACAGACATTGACAAGTCAAAGGCCTGTGTCCTGGGGGAGAACTGTGAGTTCTCCTTGTTTAGGTCAGTGCATTGGTAGGCTCTACGTGCAGGTTTGTTTTCTTTGTGCATGTTGTAATTTCAGGGGGAGTTTCTAAAGACAAGGTTTCTCTGGTTTTATCTAATGAGGGCAGAACTTCAGTCTGTGTTAAGCAGAGACTTGTTCTTATAGAAGTTGTGTATGTCAGAAAGGGGCTGCTGGCTGCATTCTCACCTTCATTGACTCATAGTTAAGTTAAGAGCTTAACCCTAACAAATTCAATTTTTAGAGTAAGGAGGCAACTGGAACACAAGTTTATGACAGACATTGTAGTTATACAGACTTGTTAAGCCATGACGAAAACTTGGTAAAATGACATTTTAAAGTCTATTTTAACATGGTCGAAGATAAAAACTAATCAATTCTAACTAACATTTTTTCTTTTCAAAAACTTTGTTGGACTGCCGTTGGACCTGGATACCTTTCACAGTTTTGTTGGCCACTTCAAGTCACGCAAAGAGAGAGAGGTGGAGTTTGGCAGCAAAGTCATGAAGTTCACCAACGTCTACATCAAAAACTTTGGTGAAGATTACTCTGATGAGAAACTCTGGGAACTGTTCACTCCCTTTGGTAAAGAGAAAAAACACACATTTGTTTCTAGAGAAATTCCAATGCCATCAGTTTCTGATTACACATTGATGGACCTGTCATTTTAGGGAAGACCCTGAGTGTGCGGGTGATGAAGGACGAGAAAGGTCGTTCCAAAGGATTCGGCTTTGTCAACTTTTCTCACCATGAAGATGCTCAGAAGGTGGTTTTTACCAATTGTTTGAGTGCTTTTTAGGAATCTTGTCAGCAAAGTCAGCTTAACACTGGAGTCTGAGGACCCCCACAGTGTAATCATGAGATCAACCCACAAAGTGTAGGATTGAGCACTGCAAAGGAAACATGTTGATGCTTCTTCCTTGTTTTCAGGCAGTTGATGAAATGAATGGAAAAGAGTTCAACGGGAAAGTTCTCTACGTTGGGCGCGCTCAGAAGCGCCTGGAGCGCCAGGGAGAACTGAAACGCAAGTTTGACCAGATCAAGCAGGATCGCATCCAGCGCTACAAGGTGCCTCTGCTTCGTGTGCATGCCAACATTATCACATTTTCTTTGAATACATTTCAACTTCTTTGTAATTTATGCAGATCTGATTGTTCAGAAGTTCAACGTTCAAGAGCTGTGGAGAAGTTTGATGCAGGAAGTTGAGCCTTTCCGACTCTTTACAGGGCGTCAATCTGTATGTGAAGAACTTGGACGACACGATCGACGATGAGAGACTCCGGAAGGAGTTTTCACCCTATGGGACCATCACCAGTGCCAAGGTGATGTGTGTCGTTTCATGTAGGACTTCCTTTTCAAGAGTGTACTGAAGAACCCTCGACTGTCTGAATGCCTATCACCCCCCCCCCCCTCCCCCACCCACCCAGTATTTCTAAACTTGGGCTCCTCGGTGTCCTGCAGGTGATGACTGATGGTTCCCAGAGCAAAGGCTTTGGCTTCGTGTGCTTCTCTTCTCCCGAGGAGGCGACGAAGGCTGTGACGGAAATGAACGGCAGGATTGTTGCGACCAAGCCGCTGTACGTGGCTCTGGCTCAGCGCCGAGAGGAGCGAAAGGCGATTCTCACCAACAAGTACATGCAGAGACTGGCGTCGCTGCGAACCATGGCCAGCCCCATCATTGACTCGTACCACCAGTCTGGCTACTACATGACTGTACCACAGGTAGGGATGCTCCAAACTGTGACACCAGCTCTCCTTGTGGTTTTTTTGTCTTACCATTTTGGTGGGTAACCAGCATTTACCATACTGACCACAAGGCAATAGTTATTTAAAGCTCCTCAGAAAAAATGTATTTATGCAAATTTTTGCTCATAGTAAGTGGGAATCTATCCCAGGAGTACAAACAAAATGTGGCACAAAGTACATTTTCCCTCACAGCAAATGTACTTGCACCAATGTCGTTCTCGTGTTTTTGCCACTGCTGACATTCGTGTTTACCTTGCAGCCACAGACACAATGATTCAGTTCTGTTCTCCTCTTGCAGCCTCCCAATCGGCCCTATTATAACCACAATGCTGTCGGCAACGTCAGGCCAGTTCCTCGCTGGACGGGACATCCGCCGAGACCCCAGGGTGAGAGGGATGTATGTCACGTTAGTGGGGGAACAAACGCATCTTGTACTCGTTCCTCATATTGTTTGTCTGTTTTCAGGCCCATATTCTGCCCAGTATGTTGGTGGCTGTGTTCCCCGACGTGGATCGATCACCACTGTCCGGCAGGCTTCCACTCAGGCGCCTCGTGTCGTCGCCTCCACTCAGAAGACAAGTATGACCCTGAACTGTGAGAACAACACATGCTCCACCCACTGTAGACAGTGTTCAGTCCTGGCCCCTCAGTAGTCACGACCCCGCAACTGAATGCATCTTTGTGCTCCAAAACAACCGCATGCAATGACTGTGCCATCATCCAGCTACAGATGGAGTTTGATGATAATAATCCACACGTTGTTTGTGTTTTGGAGAATGGCCTCTCCTCATAGCCACGGTGGCCTTCTCAGTAAATGCATGCCTGACACTGGCAACTCTCTCCTTAGATAACATCGGGACACAGACTGGTGGGGGACGCACCGACATGCAAGGCATGCAGAGGACTGGCCAGTACAAGTACTCGTCTGTAGTGAGGAACCCTCCGCAGGTCGTTGCGGTGCCGGCACCCACGGTGCAGCATCAGGTACAGTGTTTGCCAAGAATACACAAACCAAAACAAGTGTCGCCAACTAAAAAGATCTATTGCAGTGACGCTGAAAGAAACCGAGTAGATGATTAGAGATCAGCTGGGTTGATTGGACCCAAGAAGCTTTGATGATTTTTGACTTTAGGAACAGTTGATCTGTGAAATTAGATTTTTTTTTGCTCTACATTACCATAAACTAAAGTAAAATGTGGATCATCGCTCATAATACATTTGAGGCAAACTGTTGTCCATGCCTTCAGGTTGTTGTTCCTCCCCCTGTGATTGGGCCGTCGGTGCACATTCAGGCTTCAGAGCCGCTCACAGCCTCGGTGCTGGCTGCAGCTCCACTGATGGATCAGAAGCAGATTCTCGGTGTGTCATAACTCACTTAACTTTTTATTCTGGAAGAAGAGGAACGTTGTGTGACAGCTGTTGGTCCTTTGTCCCTGTCCTGCCACACAGGGGAGCGTCTGTACCCACTGATTCATGCCATCCACCCAAGTCTGGCTGGAAAGATCACCGGGATGCTGCTGGAGATCGACAACTCGGAGCTGCTGCACATGCTGGAGTCACCTGAATCTCTCAACCTAAAGGCACAACGTTTTTTCTCTTTCCTTTATTTTACCTGCTTCTAAGAGTCAATGCATTTGTAGAGATTCAAACTAATGTAATATGCTTTGAATTCAGGTGGATGAGGCGATCTCTGTCCTGCAGGCTCATCAGATCAAAGAATGCTCCCCCAAGAAGTAAAAGGGCCATTTCAGGTCTGCAGCAGAATCATTTCTCCTGTTCCAACACACTTCACCCACAGATTGGTCCTGATGTCGGCTCTCATGTTGCCTTAAAGGGCTACAGTTGTTGAATGTAGGACCATTATTTAAATCCTGCTGAACCACTTTAAATATCGATTTCTGTGGGACTGTTCATGCAGAAAAGTGCTGAAGCAAATGCTGAAATAGATTTTTTCGGCATTACAAGTATTTCATATTGCACTATATACACAATTTTGCACACTTTTTTGAGATGTTTGTAGTATGAATTGTTTTACATGCAGAACATTTTCCAAGCTAATGTCTTATTTTGACTATTTTATCCAAAGGTTATAAAAAGCCCAGAGGAAAATATTCCAGTTTAAACTTTTGCTCAGCATAGATCTGCCTCAAATGACCTAAAATGTGTTTTGTTTTCACAGATGTCAGTGATGTCTCTGGAGGTGGAAAAAAATACAAAAAGTGTAAAACAAAAAAAGAGAAAAAAGGTTCTTTGCAGATTAGTTCGTGTTTTGTTGTTGCATTACCTTTGTTTAAAAGATAAAGTTCACACTGTGTGCATCAAACCTGTCTTGTGGTATTTGTTCAAAGTAATCGAGTCTTCTGAAGGTGTGAAACTG
>JAUESE010000060.1:9843163-9853478 GCA_032274725.1 Malacoctenus triangulatus
ACTCCGAATGTCACAAGTTCACAGCTGTAATGAGTCAGATGATGAGGTGCTGCTGCAACTAACTTCAGTCTGCCACAACGGTAGACACAAGAGCCAGAGACGGAGCTCCTCCTCGATACTCTGTAAATGTACTGAGTGCAGAGTCCAACAATTCCCTCCATTTAGATAACAAATGTTGACATTTATTTGAAGCAGTATGTGGAAGTATTCTGCAAATATCCAGAGCTTATTCAATAACAGTCTAGTAATGTTGATGATTTTGTCACACATGTAAAAGAATGTTCAGTGGGACTGGGCCTAACGGGGGAGAACTGGCTGCTGAAATGAAACCCTACCTTCTGCTAGCCGAGCCATGAGCTGCAGGCGTCCTGTGGTACCAAGGTCGATGCCAGTCCTTTCTAGTTCATCATTATCCAGGAACGAGCTGGCTGTCGACGAATCCGAGCGCTCCGTCACATGACCCACCTTCATCGGCCGCCCGGCCAGCTCGAAGCCGTTCAGTTGCTCCAGTGCCTTTTTAGCACATTCAGCATCTGCAAACTGCAAGAGGAGGAGCTTATAGATGGAACTCACTGATAAAGAGGGATTTTTCAGGGGCACAGGAGCTTTGGTTACCGAAATGAAGCCGTATCCTTTGGATCGTCCAGTCTCACTGTCCATCATGAGCTGGATTCCTTCGATCTTTGGAAACAAAACATCAGTCCACATTTACACCAACATAATCAGACAAACGTGACAATTTTCCAAAAGTTGCCTTTCTGAGTGAAACTCAGTGCTGACCTTTCCAAAAGGCTCAAAGATTCCTCGAAGCATTTCTTCAGTGATGTTGAAGTGCAACGAGCCGACGTACAGCCGCATCGGCCCTGAACTGCCTTTCTGGAGGTTATTTGCAGCAGCTGCAGCTCTGTTTTTCTCAGCCTGTGATCACAAAGTTTAACACAATACACAGTGTCAAAATTACTACTTATCAGCAAAAGGCTTTGACTCATACTAGTTAACATAAACCATGTTAACAATTCACAAGGTGGCTTTTTTCCCCTATAATTTGACAAGCATTTTGTTGCTGAGCAGACGGTTTATCGAGTTAGGACACTGCTGCTGCCTATTAATAAGTTCAGTCACACCAGCAGAAATTATCCGGTGACACTATATTTAGACAACGTTAGCACAAGGGCAGGCCTCGGACCTGAGATGCCTGGACGATGATTGGCACCCCCAGCAGCCTCTGGCCGGTCAGACCGATAGCCAACGGTACGGATGAGGACTCCACGAACTCGATGTAAGCGATCCCCTTCGACCTGCGGGAGTTTCTGTCCGAGATCATCCTCACATCTCTGACCTGCCGAGTCCAAACAATCACAACATCAAACACAACTCCCACTAGTATATTTGATGGATCAATAACAGCAACAGTTACTGACTTTTCCAACAGCTGAGAAAAAGTCTTCCAGATCTCGAGCTCTGATTCTTGCAGCAAGCTGCATGCAGAAGACTGTGCGAGCGTCCCTCTCCTCTGGTGTCAGATTGTCAATCGGCTGCCTGAAAGGAGAGAAAAAGAAACACTGTAAGATACCAAAAACAAGTAAAGTGGAGATGAACCGTTTTGTGTTAGGTAAGTAGACAATGTACACAAAAGGCAAAGATGAATAGCATGACTTTCTCACCTAATGGGACTTTTTTCTTTCTTGAAGGGGCTTCGACTTTTGGAACGTTTACGGCTGAAAAGAAAAGAAATTTGCAAGTTAACACGAATAAGTTGTTGATCACAAACCGCAAGACAACAGCTGTATTTCGGCACATCAAGTCACCAAGTAAGTTATATCTGAAAATGATTGTGTACAGATAAAGCTCAGTGAAGCTGCTTTTGCAAAACACTGAAATAGACTGCTGCACACTTTATTCGTGGAGTAGCTTCGTGAATACCAATGCTAAACAGGCTGATAGCAGTGAACTTAGCATTTGTTTCACATGGTTTCCAAAGGTCACATACACGGGGCTCTTGCGTGGTCTGTGCCGGCCAGATCGCTCCTTGCTTCGGGAACGGCTACGATGGCGCTCTCTGCTGCGACTTCGCTTTCTTTCTCGGCTCTTGCTCCTCTTCTTAGTCTTCTTTCTATCCTTGCTTTTGCTCCTGCTTCTTCTCTTCCTGGAGCCAGGGCTACGGCTCCTGCTCCGACTCCGTCTTTTCCTGAAAAGCGTGTTACAACACTGCTACTGTGCACGGTAAAAGACACTTCAACTGATCTCTCCTACATGGTAAGAAATTCTTCATTGTGCAGGAGAAAGACTGAACACTTACTTCTTACTCTGGTCATCGTGCCCATTAGCATGAGAGGACTTGTTCTCATCCTAAGCAAGGTTGATAGAAGAACATCGTGAGGACGTAGATGAGACATTGCAAGTCGTCAAGGTAAAGGGGATGGGGAGGGACAAGAGAAAATGCAAAATATATTTAATTAATAATAATTCAAACTTTCTATGTTCATGTCTGGACAGTGTCCTTCCACCACCCCAATAGCTTCCCATCCCACTCCTGCTTCTGTCTTTACAAGGTTGCTCAGTACTTAATGCAACAAAGCAAAGTTAAGGGAGAGCTGTCCAACACATTAGCTGAGTTCAGGAAGCTTTGACATCAGTCAGGTCATCCATCTCCATCATTCCCCTCCTATCAGGTCGTACCCATGCCACTATTAGAGCCTAATCATGTGACCACGCATAGCCCACGGCCACTAAAAGAGATCCTGTGAGGTTGGTGTCAGTCCAGTGATCTTCACCCATTTTCGTTCTTGGACTGTAAGAGCTCGATGCCACCTCTGTCACACATCTTGCCCTGAAGCAAACAGGGATTCACACTTCTTAGTAATATTGACGCCCAAAAAAAATAAATGTTATTTAAAAAAAAAAAAAAAAAAGTTCAATTCAGCCACGTGTTACACTACCAAAATCCTGAGACTGCATCAGTAAGTAAAACTTAAAAAACTCCTTTTTGACTTAGGCAGGAATGATTAGCGTCTGAGAGCAATTCATTTTAATATACAATTACACTTCTAGAAGAATCTGTCTAACAGGTATAAAACAACATCTGTGGTGTTGTGTAGCATGCAAATAAAATCAAGATGCTGATTCACATTTACAGTAGACTAATGCAAAGAGGCAGTATTCATCTTTACGGGCAAGAGGAGAAACTATACACACCTGTATGTTTTCAAATTGTTAAGATTTTTTTTTAAAAAAAATATGTATTTAGGTTTTGATTCTAAAGAAAAAAAAATGAATCCAACTATGTTGAAATTCCTACAAATGTAACATGTTACTGTACACATTTCTATACAGACTAAATCTACCTTATGGATAAATATTTGGAGACACAAAGACACATGCACTGCATGAGGACACATTAGGAATACCAATGTTGAACTGAATACCTAAAAACACTGACAGCATGCAGACTGTAAATCTGAATACTGCCTCCTTTGCTGGACAAATAAAAATGGGCTGATCAACCTTTGTCATTCACCTTGTTGCAACCGAATAGGGACTGGATGTTTCTAGAGGTTGAATCTCTTTTAGTCCTAAAGTGAACCACAGTACATCAGTATATGGCAATAACTACCTTCCTTTTTTTCACAGTTCACAGTGGAATCAAAGATGAATTCATGGGAGTAGAGGTGAGATATCATTAGGGAAGTCTATAAAGAGAGATAGATGTGGATTTATTTATAATTCCGTATTGCGTTTTAAATACTCAATCACACCACACAACATTCAAAGTAAACTTTGTCACAGTAGCAAATGTAAAATAAGGTCTAAATAAGGAGCAAATCATAAACAGCAAAAATAAAGCCTCATTTCTGCAACTTAACAACCCACCTTTCTGTATGGAGCTTCCAGCATGGCCTCGACGTCAAAATCATCAGCCATTTTGATCCTGTGAAAAAGGGAATTACCGCATATTAGTACAAATGACACTCTGAGGAAAACAGCAAGACATAAAAGTTGGATGGCATGGCAGCACACAGCCTCCGTGTCCTCTATCTGCGAATGTGGAGTATCATCAGGAAAATGCAAAACACATCGCGTTTGACTTTTCAACCCAAAGCTGACTAAATCGTCGATTTGCATGTTTGCCATTACTCAAAGTTACCCGACAGACACGCGTTAAGCTCGACAGGAAGCTAGCAAGCAGGCAAGCTACATCTCCGTCATTTCACCGTCACAAAGGCCACGGCTATAAATCCACACAAAACAGACGTATATTAAAAAATAACCACAGCCAACAAACGATAGGATGTACAATTGAAAAATACGACCGTTTTTAACCAGATCACTTTAATGCTGTTACGAAATGCCCAGAAAATGTTTTTGGTGTATAAACGGACGTGCTGTTCACCGCGGAGATCTCAACATGGCAGCTCGCTGCGTTTCCGCGGCAGCGAGCTAGCTCCGTTAGCAAACACTGACGTTACCGTCTGATATGGATGAAATGGGCTGCCAAAGTCAAAATATCACGGAAAACTTGCTGCCGGAAGGGTTTGCTTCGACGTCTCTCTGCTTGTAGATCAGACAACGTTCAGCCGAAATCTCAATTTTCGAAGATATGTAACCTTTTTGTCGCCTTGGCGGCCGTGTGTTGCAGCGGGTCGTGGCCTCGTAACAAAATGCTCGCCTTCCGTCTTCTTCTACGGATTCTGTCGGTTTAGCCTTTTTTCAACCGCGGCGGCAACAACACTTAGCGTTCCGTTACTGCCACCTGCTGGAGACAGTTAGCAGTAACATCAATTGAAACGGCTCGGATTTTTTATACTTATTTTGGTGCACACAATCATTGATGCTTTCTAAAAATGGCATTTAGTGCATTTATTACAATAAAGAGGAACTGAAAAATTCCTGAACAAACCAGAATTCCACTTTGCCATGTTTAGTGGCACAACTTTAAATGTAATTGCCGAGGTTGTGAGATCCTAGAGCAGGTTTCAGCATGCCTGTTTATATGTTAAATGTTATGCTGCCATTCCTTTCACTGTAGACTTGTAGGTGAAATCAGCTAAGTTGTTGGCTCTGAGAGCTGTAGCATGTTTGGACTGGTTACCTGCTCAGGATCTGTCTTCCACACTCGTCAGCTGGGATCTGAGCCAATCGCAAATAAGCTGAATGAATGAATGAATAAAATTAATGAAAAGATAGATGTTGAAAAATAAAGTCTTGACCTTTGATTCATAGATGAAAAATGTTAATTTCATGGATGCACATATTGTCAGATTTAACTAAATCTCACAGAACCAGGAAAAACTTATTTGTTTTTTATTGCTAAAATGTTCCCTTTTCTCCCCTCACCGTATTACACAATATGTTTACCTCGTGTGGTTTTTGCTGGTAGGAAAAGAAAGCTTTTTTGCATTGTGTCGCCATCTCGTTGGATTTGGTGAGGACAGAAGACAGTTCTACGTCTGTCTTCTCCCAGTGATAAACATTACAGAATAACATGTTGACTTTTCCATTGTCTGCAGAAAAGATCTGGAGTTTGTTCCGTGTTGTCTCTTTTTTTTTTTTTTTGCATAGAGTCATGTTTGTGCTGCACTGATTGGACTCAGTAAACAGCATCAGGACAAATATTTGAACTTTGGAGGCAATGCTGCTGCAACTCTGTGAGAAATCCAGATGTAATCACGACCGGATCGCTGCGCAAGGTTCAGTGACTTTATTTCACAACAAATGTAAACTTCTGCTGGAGAAAGGTGCAGCGTCGGAGCCCTCAGAGTGACTGTAATGTACACTCAATTCCGCTTCATGTTTATGTCTGTGGCAATAAATATCACAAACGTTGGCTTTGTGAGAAAGTTTTGAATCACTGAATTTCTGAAATCACTTGTGCAACATCTTTCCAGTGTATTGGATGTAAACATTTCTTGAATAGTCATGGTATCACATATTCAACATTATTATGATCTGTTCAGGTACAAAATTTACTCTTTACTTTAAACACGTTTTTTTTTGTTTGTTTTTTTCATCTACACATTTTCTGCTAACAAAAAAACACATTGAATACATTTTCTTTGCAGGCTAAGCAGAAGAATCCTCGATTGTAACTGTGTGGGTAAGTTTTGGTGAATCGTAGTCCGGAGGAACCACAAAAAATGGGTCATCGTCAAAGCAGCTCTCGTCTGACGGTGCTGCAAAGCAGGGCAGCCTCAAGACTAAACCTGTGAGAATCCCCCCCACCGCCGACAGTCCGATGGTGGAGAACAGAGCCGCGACCTGGAACAGGGCCTGTTCCCTGGCAGTCCTCCCCAAGCCCGGCTGAATCCCGGGAATCAACAACTGGAGCTCCTTCAGCTTGGGGTCTCCCTCCACCGGTGCCCTGTGGGCGAAGATCTCGTACAGACTGGGTCCGTAGACCTCCTCAGTGGCCATCAGGATGGCACAGATCCCTGCAGCAGTGGATATAAGCCCCGTGAGTCCATGGAGGTTATGTATCCCGCACTGATCCTGGATCCTGAGGCGCCGAGCCAAGAAGGGACTCAAGTACTTGTACCCCAGCATGCAAGCGGTGCCGCCCATCATCCCCAGAGCGTAAGCGGCTGCGGGCGAGGTCATCATGTCCACGGACGCCCCCACCGTCACGCCGCCAGCCAGGGTCACGTTCTGGACGTCGGCCATGGTGAACTTCCCCTTCTTGTTCAGCATGGCGGAGAGGGCGAAGGCCGTGAGCGTGGAGGCGCTGAGGCCGATGAAGGTGTGGAGGACGGCCCGGTGCTGGTCGTCTCCCTTCAGGGTCAGCGCCGAGTTGAAGGAGGGCCAGAACACCCAGAGGAACAGGGTCCCCATCACCGACAGGATGTCCGAGTGGTAGCTGGTGGTCTCCTTGGCGTGGCCTTCATTCAGGGAGGGCCTGTACAGCACGAACGTCACGCCCAGGCCGAAATAACAGGCGAAGATGTGGATGAGAATCGAGCCCCCCGCGTCGTTGATCTTCAGGTACTTGAGCACCGCCCACTCGGTGCCTGCGAACACCGGCACCTCCAGCAGCGCCATGACCAGCAGCTGCAGCGGGCTGGTCTTGCCCAGCACCGCCCCGAAGGAGATCAGCACCACGGCGCAGGCAAACTCGGCGTTTATGAGGTTGGCCACGCCCAGATGGATCTTACCGCCGTGGCTGAACTGGAGGTAGCCCTGCACCAGAATGGCCCACTGGATGGCAAACGTGGCCGTGAGGAAGTTCAGGACCATCCCCCCGAAGCCGTAGAAGCGGAAAAACGCCAGCAGGCACCCGAAGCCGATGAATATCATCACCTGGATGTCCGCGAAGAACGGGTAGTCCCTGTACAGCGCGTTCTGCATCGGGTCCGTCAGGTTGGTCTGCAGGCGCGCGTCCGCGTGCTCGTCGTAGGTAACAAAGACGGCGTAGAGCGCCACGAACGCCACCTGCGCCACGAACAGGAAGGCGGGCAGCCTCACGCGGAGGCCGGCCGGCTGCGTCTTCATCCTGCCTGTACGCTGCGGCGACTGACTGTCATTTCTTCTGCGGCCTGGATTATCTGGGCTGAGATAAGGCAGGTCAAAGGCATCGGTCTGACCCGCTATCTCCCGCACACAGCAGCAGCCCCCCCCTTCTCCTTTGTCCCCCATCCCCCCTCCCCTCCCAGAGAGGTCCTGGACTTTGTGCATCATAATAAACCACGTAACAGATTTCTTCGGCCTGGTGTTTTGATTCTGTTCTTTCATTGCTCAATATGACCAGGGCGTACAAGGACATTTAACTTCATTGACCGTTGACCCAAAACGACCTAAGGAACAAAGAAACCACATAAAAACTACAACATAAAAGGGTGATTCAGTCACAAACCTCATTGTGAGGCTTCAGACGCAAATACCTGCAAAGCTGGTGGTCAGAAATGAAAGAAAATCTCAGACTGTTGCCATGCGTTCATCATTGATGTGGATTTGGAGAACATTATGACAATATCACCACTAGAGCCACTTTGCTTTAAAGGATGAACCTGCTAATATGCTAAGAGCCACAGATAACCAATGTTAAAGAGTCACAGGCAAAACATTAGACCCCAGCATGTCAATAAAATAGACACAAAACAAAGTGTTTATTTGGCCACAACCCTTTTCTGTAAGATTTACAGTGAAGCCTGCTGTCGACACAACACACGCCTCTGATAACACAATACAAAACTGTAGATGTGAACTGTATTGTGACCTGGTAATTGTCACCAAATAAAACACAGCTGGTCACATCAGTGGACCACCACCTTGCCACTCTTTACCTGCTTTGAAGCTTTGCCCAGCGTCTTGATGACCAGCCAGTGTGTTTTGTCTGTACCGCTCATGAAGTGAGGACAGAGTGGAGTGGAGATAACAGAGCACCACTGGCCTCTTCAAGTTTAGAGCACTGAATATCCTGTAATTTGGTTGGCTTCATCATAGGTGGTAGGTCTGCCCTGTACAGGCTTACAAACAGTATTTAAACACTTCTTTCTACTCACTCTCAAGGTAAATTGCACCTGTCCACTTAACCTACAATAAAATTCTTGTTCGTCTACATGAACTGTACACCAGCACTTACAGAGGTCCAGGAAAACTGCTGAGCTGTGAGGTGTGAGGATGTGCGGCAGCTGAATGATTGTCCACTGTAAAAAATGTCTCCGGTTTGCAAACGTGAACAAAATGTTCCCACCAAATACAAACACAACAATTGGTGTCACATTATCATTCAGTCAGTCTACCGCTCATTGTACATAGGGGCCGTGGGAAGGGGGGGAGGGGGGGGGGTCACTGGAGTTTGTCGCAGCTGACTGCAAGCGAAGGCAGGTTTATAACCACTGGACAGGTTGCCAGTCCATCACATGACACACACATGCACGCACGCATTCTGGGTGATTGTTGGGGTTGGGCCTTGATCACAGTTTTGGACACATAATGATTTAATTCACCCTCCTATTACCCGTAACTGCAGTGGACAACATGGAAACTTTCCATTCTAACCTGATAAATGAAGCGAGCGAAGTTTACTTAGCTGATATATGATGTTTACCTGAAAGCAGCAGCTGTGCTCGAGTGCTGCCTGACGGAGCTGCTGCAGGTTTTATTGCTTCCTTCCCCGGAACAACGTTGTACAAAGAGCTGTAGCGTTCAGTTGTCCTCTTATGTAATAATCTATCATAAAAATATAAACTGCTCCTCAAGGGACGCTGGAGTAACAGCAGCGGTTTGCTTCATGAAGAGCACATCATTTAACACAAGTGAGTTCAAAAGGGCATCGTGAGGTTTCATGTATTTACCATTTGAAGAATCACGGCATCCAAAAATAGCGATGGCAACATTATTCTACTGGAAAGCACTACAGAAAATGATGACAAAAGGTTTTGTATTAAAATTACTTTAATGCAATACATTTTGTGCAGACATACAAAATGGTTTCTATGAACCATTATTTGTTTTTTTCTTTTGGAATTGCAGAAAGTTTTTTCACACTTTAAATGACAATATAAACTCTCTATTATATATATCTATAAAACCTGTATTGGCCCACAACAGACATGTTTTTTCCACTAAGCCTAAAGTCACAGATTTATTTACAAGTGTCCCATCAACATAAAATCCACCATCCTCACTCAGGCTTCTGTCAGGATCACACACATGCATACGTCATCCGATATGTCGTCACCGCACACACGCACTCAGACCTCAGCCTTCACAACCGACACAAAGCCGACTTTTGGAAACCCTAATCCTAAACACAGACAGTTGACAGCTGTACAAGTATTTATCATTAAAATGGTGGAACTTTGTGTTCATGAGGAGTTGATGTTTTCTTCTTCCGCATTTATAATCATCTGCAAACAATAAATCAATACAGTTATGACACTTTTAAGCAAACATCCAATTAAGTTTTGGGAAGATAAATTTACGACACTAAGGGAGGAAGAAGATAAGGAAAAGTGTCAAACTACTGCATATATACAAGTTTGAACAAATATTTTGGTAGCAGGCAAGTCAATGCTTTAATGACAACTAAGCTGAAACTACCTCTGCAAAATAGTGATGGGAATGATGACTTTCTGACAGTGTCTGATCGCTATGCTACGTATGTACAAAAAGGACTAATTACTACACAATTACAGTTACATCCATCAGATGCACATGTTTGTACATATATGACACCACCTCCACTTTAACTTGTTGACATGCTGGTTCTCCATTTGGTAGAGCAAATTATGATTGGCTATTATTCAGTGTTTTGTATTGATTTCAGATATTGTTTTTTGTGTTGTTTTCATTTTGTTTTAAAGCACAATTGTTCAGAAAA
>JAUESE010000060.1:9891479-9908494 GCA_032274725.1 Malacoctenus triangulatus
TCCTTCCTTCCTTCCTTCCTTCCTTCCTTCCTTCCTTCCTTCCTTCCTTCCTTCCTTCCTTCCTTCCTTCCTTCCTGACACCTGTATTCACACCTAAGACAATTTAGAGTCACCGACTGAATGTTATTGGACTGCAGGAGGAAGCCTGCATACCAGAAGGAAAGTCACTCTGCACAGGTAGAGCCTGAACAACTCACCTGTCGGCTCAAACCCAGAGTAGAGGGTAGACAAAAGTTGGTGCCATTTGTTCTTGTTCAGTCTTCACCCTGAGATGACACTGATGATTGTTGCTCCTAAATCTACCAGCTGAAGCAAACAGCCGCTGGTTTCTACATCATTTCCACAGAATAGATGTTTGTTACACAAGTCAGGAATAACCTATTTTCTAAAGGTTCTGTGGCTTTAGGGTTTTATTTTTGTTATGAGTTTGTCCTCGATGACCTCAGATTGAATTGTTTTCTCTAAGAACTTCCCGCCTGGGCTCCATAAAACCAGGGTCATGGTATGGATTTCACATATAACTTTAAATGGCGCTATAAAGGAGGCCTTGTACGATTATTTAGAAAGAGACGGAGAAAACAGTGTTTTGTAAATTCAGCAAAACACACCGAGATGTAGAAAACGGACTTGAGGGAACATCTGAAAGGCCAGAGAGGCTGCACAACTACACACGCGTACACATACACACACACACACTGTTCACAACCTCTTTGTAGTTTAGTGCACCATATTTGACCTCAGCAGTCCACTGAAAGAAGGAGGTGAAATAAAGTATGGACATGATATATTGCTGAATGTCATCATTTAATGTCCTCCAGATACATTGTGATGTTACCGATTTGCCAAAGTAATCCCTTTGGTAGAGCAGATCCAGTAATTGTTTTGATTACTTTGGGGAACTTACTTCCCAGCATTTAACCCACCATAACCTTAAGTATTAACTTCAACGAGACGCGGTGCAGGAAAGAGTCAGGAGCCACAGATCAGGGCCCCAACGACTATAAAACACTGCCGATGTTACGAAACCTGAGTCAAGATTTATTCTGGCTTGAAATAAAATGGAGTTTGATGGCAAAGATCAGCTGATCGAGAGCATTCGGCATCTGGGGCCGATCAGGAAACTCACTCCTGTTGTGACAGCTCCAGATGGACGTGGTAAAGATATACAGTTAAAGGATGAAAGTGGGGGCGAAAAAAGTGAAATGAACATCCAGGGATTTGTGAGAAGTCTCTCTGGTGTTGATCACCAAATATTTTCGGTTCAGTGGTCCAAGTGAAGAAACGCCTGACTTTTCATTTTCCTGTCGACTATGATCTGCAGGCAAGAAAAACATGAAAGAATTAGAATTAGTTTGATCAAAAAATAAATGGAAAATTGTCTTTAATTTCTGATTAAATTTAAATTAATTGTTTTTGTTTTTTGGTTGTTTTTTGTCTTGCTGCAAACGACTGGCCAGCAATTGTAAATGCAAGGAAAAAATGTTGAACTTAGAATTGATTTCCAGTCGTTAAAACAACATACTGATCTAACACACTGTTGCTGCCGTGTTGCTGTCACACATGCGTGACCTCAAACAGTCTTTCACCGGTTCCTGACTCCTCAACATCAATCCCACAGCAACACACGCCGCCCGCCCAAATATTCTGAATTGATCCGCCCGTCCCTTTGAATTTACTTTTTTTTCTCCTCTCTCTCTCTCATTAAAAAGTGGTTTAGCAGTTTTGGCCATGAAAAATGTCAAATGGTGTAATCCTTTTTAGCGCTGCAATCCTCTCAGAGTGATGACGTGCTGTAGCTTGTCTGGGATCAGTGACTTGCGGTGACAACTCAGAAGTCACGGCCCAAAATGTGGGACGGCTGAACAAGTGAAGAATTTATCGGATCTACACTTTTCAGTGTGGAGGTTTGGTGCCATTTTATAAAAATGAATCTCCTTAAATGTCACTAAAATTCTCCAGATAACTTAGTAAAGAAGGTGAAATTGAATTACGTTAAGCAGTATTTCCCCCTCACTCAATAGAATTTTTTTTTTAAATTGGGTTTTTTCTTTTAACACTGATTTCACTTTAAACTTTGTTTTGCCAAGAATAACGCGCACGATAAACAATTTTTTTTTTCATGCCATCATCATCACACAGTCATCCAAAGACAACATAGAGTCCCAAAATAATCATCGTCATCGTTTCAACATTCACAACACGACAGTAAAGGTGTTTTACAATCGAGTCTCAAGTGTTATTTAATCGCATGTGACGACGGCGCGTGGAGGAAATATGACGCAAACTTGCCATCGACTGCAGTGAACACACAAAGACCCCCTGTGCTCATTGTCACGGCGGGGCCTCATGACGATGGCCTCCAGTGTTTCCCACAGTCATTGCACTGACACAAATCCAGCCCAGTTTGGTCTGGAGAGGTATTTTAATGTAGGCCTCCTGGACTGACTGACTCCCATCACACTGCTCTCTCTCTCTCTCTCTCTCTCTCTCTCTCCCTCTCTCTCTCTCTCTCTCTCTCTCTCTCCTGCTGTGCTGGCTGTGAACCAACAGATGGCGACACAGACTGCTCGTCTCTCAGCCTCCTGGTCGCTCGTAGACCACTGAGACGTTTCCCTCGTGCCTGGAATCCCGTTCAGCTCAACTTTCACTGTCCATTACTCTGCACAATGTCCAATTTCTTCAGTTCCTTTTCCAGTAAAAAAAAAAGCAAACAGAAAAACGTGTCCAGTATTTATTCTCTGCTTTAATTTTTCTGTAGTTTTCCTCTCTTGATCATGTTTTTCACCTCATTTCACTGCGCTGACAGTTACAGCTGGATATTAATTTGGGAAAACAGAGAAACATTTTCACTTCTGTTCTTATTCATGTCAGGACAGTTCAAGCAGTAATGTGGTGCCAAGAAGACATTTGTATTTTTTTATGTCTGCAACCATCTTCCTAAAAAGGAAGATGGTTGAAGACATGATCAACACATGTTTAACAAGTTTGGTGTGGGCATTTCAAAAAATTCTCATGTGACTCTTTGGAAGTCTAAAAACCTGAATCAATCTCGGGTACTGTTAGAAAAAACAACACAAAAAGTTAAATTAAAATGAAAGCCATGATGCTTCATGTAACAGGGAAAAAAGAGGTTTGAACTGAAAGTGATGCAAATGATGTCCTTGTTAAAGACAAATACAAACACAATCAACGAAAGAATTTCAGTTATTA
The DNA here is from genome assembly GCA_032274725.1 of Malacoctenus triangulatus. Lineage (NCBI taxonomy): Eukaryota > Metazoa > Chordata > Actinopteri > Blenniiformes > Labrisomidae > Malacoctenus > Malacoctenus triangulatus. The sequence continues at coordinate 9,894,690 of JAUESE010000060.1, forward strand.
TCACGATGAAAATTTGAATCGAGACACTGCGTTGATTGTCTTCATAATTTTTGCAAAGAAATGTGACAAAAAGAGAACAAACGATGTATTTGACAGATATTTTGAACTTGCTGGTATCATAAGTAGCAGAGGAATGTTTTCGGCCCGACTGTAGATCAAATCAAGCTTCACCTCGTCAGGACAAGAGATGAAGATAATCTGTCAGGACAACACAACACCAGCAACACGAATTTTTACATACCGGCGAGGGCCAAATACAGATATCAGAAATGTTTAAAAACATCTATCCTAATGACCGGCTTACATTCTTACGTAAACTCTGCGCCGCAGCCATGGGTTTGTGCAGGGATGCTGGCACAGCATCAGTAAACTCAGATACCTCCACAGTGGGTGGGAGCCGGGAGTTGCCGGGACCCCTCGCTGAAAGCCGACTTAACTGGAGCCAGATAGCTGAGGGCAACCTGGGGAGACGACAGTACGTGTGAATTATTAGATGACCCTCTGCACAGCCAGAGACATGAAATGCTCTCCAGATGAGCCCCGTTTTGTCTCCACGGAGGCGAGATCATCGGGCCCTGGTTCCTATTGCAGCAGGGCACCGTGCCTGATGCAGTAACCAGGGCATGTGTCTGAAGGGGCTTTACTCCTCTGCTTCCCCAAACTTTATAGTCTTTATTCAGTCTGAGACAGCAACCTACTTTCTGTTGTTTTCCTGTTTTCGCCTTCATTCACATTTTGAACACAGGACGGCGTGTTGAGGTAGAGAAACATCAGGAAGATCAAACAGGGAGGAACAGGATCAGTGCCAAAGAATTCATGCATATTTTTGTGAAAGGAGCTCTAAAACAACCAGGGGATGTCACTGCACTTTTTGTCACATGTTTAAAAGAGATTACTGGAAAATAAAGGTAAAAAATCAGTTTTAGGTGATTTTGTCTTATTTCGAATGTGTTCAGATATTTTTGACTTGAAGTAAATAAAAATCTGTAGAGTGCACCTCCAAAACTTAAGCAGAAAAAAATCCACTGAACATACAATTAAAATAGCATTTATTCTATAACAAATTGACACATTCAGCAATGATGTCAATACCTAAGAAGAAATGCACATTTAAAAAAAAAGAAGAAAAAAACCCACTGAACATATAAGATGTAAGAATGAATTAAACAAGCAAGAATAATAGAGAACATAAAGGTTTGATAAAGTTTGTAGTTGTGACCTGAAATCAAAATGTAAACAAAAAGTTCTGGCTGAAAAATAATGTTCCTGGATCTTTGATACCACATGAGTCACCGTGAGTCTTTCCAAACAGATGAATACAATGCATCTGTTATATCACAGACAGAGCGCTAATATTTCCTTCCCCTTTCATTCTGTTAGTCACAAGACATTTCAAAATGTTTCATCTCACAGTGAGAGTCTCTCTAACAGATGAGGAGATCTGGAGCGAGAGCGAATCTTCACCCTGGGAGTAAAGAATTATGACATGAAAACAGCGCATATTATCTTGATGTCAGCACAAAATACACCCACATGTTGCACACAACAACCTGTAAGCAATAAATGTCTAATGATTGTACATAGCGCCACTTATGTTTTGGCGATCACTCGACTATTCAGAAAGTTGAGGGAGTTTTCTGGTCCTTAAAACAGATGGCGATGGGAGCAGATAGCACGATGTGCTGAGGATCGGTCCCGAGTAAGGAGGGCTCTCTGAAGGTTATTTCACTGCTGTCAACCGTCAGCTCCTGCGTCAGGGTCAATTTAAACCCTGCGCCATGCTAACGTCGGAGTTTTTATGATGGGATGTCTGGCTCGGAGTCAGTCGGAGGCTGAATCAGTTGGCCGCGTCTTTACCGTCCATCATTGTAACTAACGAGAGCAGCGTTCAGACGCCGAGTTCTTGGCACACACCGAGTTTCAGCTGAATTGGATCAGACATGGCAGATGATGGTTGGAGACGGGCACGAAATACCGCAAACTACCCTCCTGTTTGAACACTCACGACATCCAAGTGTGATCGAAACGTGATTTTCAGAGGGCATCTGGGACGGCAATAACAGTCTAGCACCACTGTTTTGATCACTGACCTCTCTTTGAGCTGTCAAAAGGTATATTTGCATCTCTGGATCGCTTATGTCTACTTCAAGATCAGGGAGGGGCAACGCCTGTCCCAGCTGCCATTCAGCAAAAGATGAGTCCATCCTTCATTCATGTATGGGGGGATTTAGTCACCAGCCTAACGAGCAGGTGTTGGACAAAAGTTCGACGAATAGTCGTCACAGCCACAAAGCGAGAACATGCAAGCTTCCCACCGGAAGGCCTCATCAGCTAAACACACCAGGGACCTTCCTCCAATGAGAACACAGTCGCTCTTCTTTGGCTCTAATCACTCTTTGTGCTGGAGAGACGGAGACTCAGTGGTCTGGTCAGCAGCCTGGGAGAGTTATGCAGAGAAGTGTCAAAGATTTCTGATTTCACAAACGTCCAGCTGGAAGAAAAAAAACCCGACGTGTGAGCACACTTCTGTGCTAATGTGCTCAGCATGTGAGCCACATTTTGTTGTCATGCAAGACGTACCTGCAAACAGCAAATTCTTCACGTCACACCCTCGTAGTCATGATGCCCTGCTGCTGTCTGTGAGAAACATAACGACAGGTCGATGGACCCTGATGGAGAAACTCCGTCCGGACACGGCAGTGGAAGTGCATGACTTGCAAGCTTTGGTATTTTATTTTTTTAAATTCCAAAGGCTGATTCAAGTTATTTTCTTGTTTGATCTGAATTTCAGGAACTGGCAGGGCCACGCTGTCTTTCATTTAATCAGGCTATGTGGAAGTAAATAAAAAAAAAAAAACACATTAAAAGCCTTTTTTTCAACCAGTCGGAAGGAACCAGCCAATAAACTTTGATTGCTTGCTTAAGGCTACAAATTAGAGTAATGTATGCAGATGAACAAGACTTTAGTGAGTTTCTCTTTTCATAATTTGATTCACTCTTTGATTTATGTCAAAGCGACGCCGTGAGTGGACATGAGCACACACAGTCTGGTGTTTGTTAGCAAGGAGGCCATGTGACTGGTGTCACCGGCAAGATTTAATTGGATGGTGATATCTGCTGATGAGGAGTGAAAACTCATAATTCTGCATCTTTGGGATGCCCCCAAGAATTAAAAAAAGAACTTGATGTGTTTACTAGACGCGGGGTGTTTCCAGAGTGGTTACGATTTCATCTCAATGCCTCATAAATGTTTAAACTGAATTGCGAGACAATCCACTCAATAACTTCTCTTGTGGGGTTTGGAGAGGAAAAAGTGGGGGGAGCGCCAAAGACAGAAGGATTTCGGAAAGCCTCCGCAAACTTTTATGGCAATCAGTCCAACAGCTGCTCGCATGTTTGAGTCAGGCGACGGCGTCTTAATAAATGGCCATGCCACTGTTGAAGCAGGCGAACATTTCAATGGAATAATCCCACATGTGCTGTGATTTTACACATCATATATCAACTTCCACAACAAGCTTATCACCCTTCTGATCCGTTGGTTTAGTTTCCTGGTCTAATAAAAAGGTTTCAATCCCTTCCTCGGACTGTACTCTCATCCAAAGGTGGTTAATTTGATCAAATATTGACTGAAATAAAATGGAAACGCGCAACGTTTCTTTAGTGCGTCTTTCTGCTGTCACTACACCATCATAAATCCCCTTTTACTCACCAACACTCTGCATAACAACAACAGCATCATACCAGCTGGCTGACACGCTTCCATGACTTGTCCATTGAGACGAGGCGGGCGTCACCATATGGTGCTTCAGCAGTGTGCTGACATCAAGCATCGAGGTCGTGGCAGTGTTTGTGGTGGGAGGGGACATGACCACTCAAAGGAAGCGCGCGATGCTGACGCGACAAGTTTTCTACCCCACAGTTGCAGTGACGAGTTGCCTGTGTAAGTATGAGGGGAAAAAAGGGACTGTTTGACTGATTTTGGGCCAAAAAATGGTGCAGATAACGACACCGAGACAGGTTGATTCACTGTGATACAGTCAGTTCTTTGGCTTGACTATAACTCCAGTCAGTACCATCACCTTTCTGATCGTCTGGAGGAGGAACTGTCTGGCCTCCAAGTCCAGCACCTTCGACCTTGTTCATTGCTCTGTTGAGTTCCTCCTCTTTCCACTGAAATCCGTCACCTGGCCCAGAGTGGGTTGGCGACACTGCTTGCTTGTTCTAGGACTAACGTTGTCTTGAGCTCACTGCCATGTGATTTACATTTATGTGATCAGGAATGAAATTGGTCATGTGCAAGTTTTCTGATGCTTATTCCTTGTTGTCTTTGGTTCGACATGTTGGAGGTTAAGATGAAGATGTTCTCACTTGATTGTTGGAAGACTTTCACTGTACAAACCTGATCTGAATTGAAAGATACTCTGCATCATCAGCAAAGCCAAACAGAAGCCGGCTCACTGTCAGTCCATCGCGCCGCCCTGCTGTCAGTCAAGTCACATACCTCCACGTCTCACAGTCAGCGTGTTTTGCATCCAGCTGGTTGGGTGAGGCGCACAGTTGTGTCACCCCCCTCCCCCACCCAACTTTCACTTGACCTCTTCGGTCAGGGTTTAAGACTCTGCTACTGTGCACAAAAGCAACGCTTGTTCCTCTGGGTTACCGCTTGTGTCTTCCCATTTCTCTGATTTCACTCATCACTCTGATAAAGACCACCGGCCTTGAATTGAACCGAGGGTCCTCTGGCTGTGCTGCAACTCTGTGTTTTGAAGTCGCTGCCCAGCTGAGCGGTGGGTGTCCATCACGCCATATGTGGGCAGCAGAAACCTTTCCATCCACCTGATCATTGCTGTTGACAGTGTTGGTGGTGGTCCAGTGTTTATGAGGGCTCTCTGGCTCGACTTGCATTGCTCCCTGCGCAGAGCGCGCAACTACTGCAACGCCATCTTCATCTCCAGCTGGCTGGTTCCAGTTTCAGATTTTCGACAAGCCGGCCAGGATGCCCACGTCGTGTGTGGAGGTAACTGCTGTTTGTTTGTGCAGCGTGTGCGAAGATTACAAATGCTTGTCTCGAGGGTTGCCAACCATCCCTTGAAAAACGGAACTGTCCCGTTTTTTTAAGGGACCCTAACCAGACGATTCTTTTTTCAAGGTACGGTTGGCAACCCTATTTGTCTCTAAGCTAAAACAGACACGTTGGAACCTTTTTCTTTGTAGAGAAGCATTGTCGTGTTTTTCCGTTCATCATCGCCCCCGGCAATCATTCATTTCCATTCATCTGAATACGTTATGCAGATCCTTTAGTTGACTCTGACTTTCTGTGAGTTGAGTAATCCATCATCATGATGACTGTATTTCCTGCATCATTCATCAAACGTGCATCGAGATTAATCCATAAACCAGCATTTAGACACGAATGCATCAATGATTTTCTAACGTGTGTTGAGATGAAAGGAATCACTGCCTGCCACGTTGCAACAATGAGACACAAAAATCAAAAGGCAAACACATGCTGGCTTAATGAGGTTAGTCATTGAATTGGCTGGTTTCCTTTACATTTGGTCTCCATGCAAAACTAAGTCAATCAGTGGCTGGATGTAACACTCAACTGACATTTAAAGGTGCAATTTGGAAAAAACCAAAATGAATCCAGTTTCTTTCCACCTCTCAGTTTGTGGAGCTCTGAATGGGACCTCTGACAGAGCCGCCATTGTTGCTTTCATGTTTACAAGTGGTTGTTCTTACTCGTTCTGCTGTCTCGGCCCCAAAAAACCGTCTCATTAAGCATCTAGTGGCCATTTAGCGAAACTGCAACCCCGGGGAGATTAAAATGTACTCTCTGGAAAACTGTGTATTAACGGGCTTTAAACAGCAGTGAATGGAATGTCTCGGAATATTAGATCTTTGATTGTAAGTCACTTATAATGTTTGAAAAGTTCAAAATTTAGAGAGAGAGAGAGAGAGAGAGAAAGAGAGAGAGAAAGAGAGAGAGAGAGAGAGAGAGAGAGGTCAGACATCTGGTAGGGGCCCCTCCAACCATTGCTCATCACCCCTGATAAATGGAATAATGTGACACTAACAGAAAAGTTAAATGTAAACATACACATTCAATGAGTAATGCTGATTAGTACACTGTCAAAAATATACATGTGCGATTCAAGTGTACAGTTTGTAGGATTTGTGGTATTTTAACAAACTCAATTTGTTTCTACTGACAAGAACCACAAACAGAAATCCGCCCATGTCAGACCGAAAAAATGGCAGCTTTATGCTTCTGTTGAACCCACGTATACCGGAGAGTTCCCAAAGTCTCCCTGGATCCTCGATCTGAGACCCCATGTAGAGAAACTCTGAGAAACTCTGCCAGAGAGTTGGGCTGGACACACGGGTGCGAATGATGGGATGTACTCTGCCTGTCATCTGCGTGTACATATTTATTGAAGGAGAGAGAAAGGGGAGCTGGAATGTGTCTGGTTTCCTGCAGGCGTCCAGCTGTGAGTCTGCAGGATCCATCTGAAGTGTCAGTCTCCCTGTCTCACTTCAGGTTTAGCAATATGAGGGTATTTTCAGTCACTGGACACCTGTTCAGAGGCTCATGGTAAGCAAAGTTAAGTTTTCAATGAGTGGATCAGTAGTAAGAAAGTTTGTTTTGCTGTGTTCACTATTGCTCGTAGTTAACACTTTGAAAATGTTTCTTGTAAACACGTCATATCAAGAATTACAATAGTTGATCTTCCAGGCTTGTAGGTGGAGCTGCAACTTTGCACCTAAACAGACAATAAGATTGTATTGAAGTACAAAAAGACATTACAGAACCTGAACCTCCATGCCTGTCTGTTCCTGTACCTCCAGGTGAATCACAGCTGGCCTCAGGTTCCGGTTTGGTTGTCTCTGGCTGAGGGGGAGTCCCGGCCGGGGGCCTCTGGACGTCCGGCAGCTGATGGCCGGCGCCGCCCGGCAGCTGTTCCAGAGCAGCAGCAAAAACCACTGCATGCTCCGCATCCCTGTCACCGTGCACAATTGTGCGGACATCTCCATGTACCTGCTGCAGCCGACACAGTGATGTGGGGTCCACTGTGCACAGGATGAGACGGTCTCACAAATGTGATTCAGATGGTTACTGAGCAGTGGCTTGTTAGTCTGTTCATTGAATATTTCTTGATGAATTTGGAGGAAATTGGCAGAATAGGCGATGGGTGATACGGGAAACTCAAGGTTACATTTTGGTGTTGACCTTGTGATCCCAAATGGTCAAAAACAACATCTCTGTTGTGCGCTACTGCATAAAACTGTGTAGCAGGCGTCTTTTGGTCACTATCTGGTCCAGTCAGGTGGCGTTCGATCTGGCGTGCACCTTTCCAGCAGTCACCTGCATAAGTATTCTCCTTTGGTACAAACTGCAAATTTTTGAAGAGGATCACAAACTGAGACTATAAGTGAAACTGTTTGAATAAAAACAAGTTTCACCAACATTTGCAAAAAATCTGAAAACCAAGATAACCACTCGGAAAGCTGTCCTGGAGAAGGATCACTTGATTTGTCACCAGAAAAAATGTGACCTCAACATAACTGAGGCTGTTTTAATTGCCTACAGACTCAGTAAAAAGTTGAGTCCATAAAGTTAAAAAGCAGAAGATGGAGGAAAAAAACCCTTCAAACATCTGAAATCGGATGAAGACTTGGAAGGACTTACCGCAGGGGGAAAAAAATAAAAAGGTTTCTGTGTGTTGTGGTGACTTCACGAGACAAAATGTGAGTTTTAAATTTCGAAAATTTCGAGACTTGTCTGTTAATATTAATGAAACGACATTGCAGAGCTACTTGCATGTGCAAATATGGAAAATAGGAAACAAAGCTTGTTGAATACACCATCAATGCTCTAAGTTTAGAAAGCAAAACCAGCCGCGGCCTCAGTTTGGATCCGTGACTTAAAATTTGGCACCAATCAATATCCCATCGTCCCTTTTGTTGACTGTTTTGCTACCAACCGCTGTGTAACACAGAGCCAACAAGAAAAGTGCCGCCTGTAATGTGTTGAAAAAACAGATATATATGAAATGAGCGAAAGAAACCACAGCTGAAAATCAGACAGTTTAATGCTGCGCCAACTTTTTTTTTAGTCTTGGCTGAAGACACACATGCTCACATCCGTGTTTGATCAGTGTGTGCAATGCTTCGAAAAAGACTTTGCTGTTATTGTTGTGTTTGCCATCAGAAGTCAGTTAAGCAGCTGTGAAAACGTAGTGGTCTGGTTGAGCTGACCCATCCCACAAGCACCTAAACTCCGAAATAATCTGGAATTAAAGCACAGTGACGCATCACAGGTGTCTTTCATCCATCTATTCATGATTCGATATCAGAAGACTTTATTTTTATGAATCTGTTGCTGTTTACACTGAGCACTTCCTCCGACAGGGAACAGCTGGTGCAGCAGGTTGAGGCGCTATTTTTTCTTGCCACTTTTGGGCGCTTTGTCCAGTCCTTGGATGTACTTGCGAGGAATCTGATAATGATCTGAAATTAGGAATAAAAAACAGGTCATTTCATAAGTACAAATAGAGTAATCATGATAAAAATCTTCACCAAATTACTGCTCTGCATACCGAGCAGCAAACTGCCAACTTGATGAATCTGGTTTCCCTGGATCTGGACCAAGACTCTGTCTTTGGCTCCTGGGACGGGCTGTAAGACGTAGCTGGCTTGGACTCTGTGCTGCAAAGCGGTTGCCACGGCAGCAGGATCCAGGCCGTAGGCTTCCAGGTTCTTCACCTGAGTCACCTGAACAACAGTTTGACGACTGTAATCAGTGACAAACGTTCACACTGATTTACGACTGGCCGTTCACAGAAGTGTTGCCGGAGCGTTGTCACCTTTTTGTTGGAGCCCCGGGAGGCCACAGAGATGTCTATGGGCTCTATGTGGCCTTTCCTTGTGATGGGGGCGTGTCCAGGAAACTCTACTTGGTAGCACTCCTGCATTCTCCCTAAAGTCCTGTTCAAACAGGTTCATGGTGACTGAACTCAATGGTCGGGGAAAAATACATGACGACTTGTAAAGACGTTTAACAACAAAACAATTTTACCTCTGAAATCACCAAGTAAACAAGAACCGCATTTTCTAACAGAAATGTAAAAAATTTGTCCAAAATGGCACAAAATAATTCAGAAAGTATCAGCTTATTAATCAAGTGAAGATCTGATAATTTTATTCATAAAAAAAAAATTTCCACTAAAAAACAGTGAAGTCTCCATGAAAAGTTTTTGGGTTTGATTCAACAAAATTAAACCAATTAACTAAAAGCAGTCAAGACAAATGATAGACAGAATGCGCCCCCTGAACTCATACAAGCCCCCAATCCTCCCAGTATGTTACGAACTACTTTAACAACAGCCTGTCTGTGTTTCGTGGACTGAACTTTCAGAAACAATAATGATGATGAGAAATCTGTACCTGGAAAAGAGGTCGTCCCACTTGAGAAACTCGACGTCCTGGTACTCAGATTTTTCCAGCAAGCAGTCGCATAGGGTGGGATTTATTGTCACATAGCTGTCGAGCAGGAAGCGGGGATTAATTCAGACAGACGGCGCTAAACAGGAAACATGCTGCCTTGTTAAGCTCTGCCAACTCCAGAACCAATTTCATTTAACCTCTGTCTTGTTGCACATCAAAAGATGCACAATTCATGTCACGACCAAATAAAACATGAGAGGTCCATTCAGTTACAGAGTCACATTTAAACATTTTAGCTGATTTTAACGACATTACACGGACTGAAGTTAACCCTTTCAGGCGGCTCCTTTCATCACTGCGCCTAGGTTAGTAAAAAAACTCCCCAAAATTTGGCTTTCGATCAGCAGTTTCACTTGTTTCAGAGAGTCTTCGTATGTCACATAAACTGATTACTGACAAAGATTAATGAAATAAATTAACTTGTTGTTTAGATTATAACTCAGATTAACTGACTCATTTTCTGTAGGTCTGATGAAATGACCGTGCAAATTAGGAGATTGAAACAATATAAATCTGTCAAGAACTTTTAGAGTTATTTTGAGGAGACACAGTCCGACGTCTGTGATCAGATCACCTCCGCTTGGCAGATGTGGGAAGCAGTTCCAAACGTTCAGCTAACGCTGGTTCAAGTGACTTCGTAGCACCCTCAGGTGATTCGAGTGACTCCTTACTTCTTGTTATTTTCAGCCACCAGTTCGTTGTTCTTCACGTAATCTGTGATGATACTTCTGACTTCGGCAGGATGCAGCGTTGCTCCTTTCCTGTTTGGGGCAGCAGCAGAGTCCACGTCAGTGCACCAAGCCTCCATCGAAAGTAGAAGGAGAAATCATTTAGCACGTCTTCATGACTGGAAATCACTCAGAAGGAGCCAAAATCATTTTTTAATCCATTAGCAACTTCACACCTCGGCCATCAGAGCTCAAATCCAACATGCACACTTGGTGCTGTCATTTCAGGACTGCATTCGCCGGGACCACGTGTGCCTGATAAGCTGGAAACGGCGTGTGTGTCTTCACAGACATGAACGAGGACCACACACCACAGAATTTATAACCTGAGCGAGTTTTCCCGTCAATATGGGCCATAACCACTTAAGCTCAAGACCGTTTTTTAAAATCTTCCACTTAAAACAACAAGGTAGCAGAGTTCTAAATCAATAAACAGGAGGAATGTTCTGGACCAAACTTTTGATATATGAGACAAACCCCCCTGATACCTTCAGTGAACCAACACTTCATCTCAACTTTAAATCACTGGATAATCAGCTTAGATCAGGGGTGGGCAACTCCAGTCCTGGAGGGCCGCAGCCCTGCATGTTTTCAATGTGTCCCAGTTTCAACACACCTGATTGCAATAAGCTGGTCGTTATCAGGCTCTGCTGCAGAGCTGCATGATGACACCAACAAGATTTAGGTGTGTTGGAGCAGGATCACATTGAAAACGTGCAGGGCTGCGGCCCTCCAGGACTGGAGTTGCCCACCCCTGTCTTAGATTCAACAGATTCAGATTTATATCCTCTAACATTCTTGTTAAAATAAACTGACGTTTGAACTCTCGTGTTCGAAAGTTCTCACTCGAAGTAAAGCCTAATTAGATAGAGATAAATCAACAACCTTTGCATCGAGTGAGTGGCCTGCGCTCTTCTTTCTCACAAAAACGTAAATCACAGAGTTCTTTTTTTTTTCATATCCCATCGACTGTTGAACCTGGAGGAACCTTTCACCGAGCGGCATCCTTGTGACCTTAAAGATTCCCACAGTGAGACTTTTTTTCCCCGGGAAATTATTTGTACTTGTCACAGCGGGGAGGAAACAGGTTCATTTTCTGTTTTTGAAGGACCGCTTTCACTAAGCGCTCTGCAGGCTGACCTGCCGCTGAGGCTGACAGAGGTCAACAGCACGTAACCGTTACGTTCTGGAGGCCGTGCTCAAGATGACACTGATCAATCGTGAGTAACAGACGCACTTTTTCGTCTAAAGAAAATACACTGAGAAAGACTAAACAGTCATCAGAGTGGGAGACTCTCTCTCTCTCTCTCTCTCTCTCTCCCTCTTTCTCATATATACATGTATGACTGAGAGTTGTTTTGCTTTTTGTCTGGGGAATATTTTTTCTCATCCAGGCAGAGGAGGGTCAGAGGTGAAGGTGAGGGAGAGTGCAGCCCTCCTGGAGCTACCGGGGAGTCGGTGTCTCTTCCAAGTAAACACAAGCTTCAGATCTCATTCACATGTGCTCCTGCTGTCTGAACTATGCAAATGTGAGGCTGCATGGAGGAGCAGGGTTAGGAAAACACGCGACCACACACAGACACGCAGACACACACACACACACACACACCTCTTCTTTGCATCCAGGAAGAGGGGCTCCAGCCGGGCAGACACGGAGTAGAGGGTTGTGATCTCGGGAGGACAGTAGGGGATTTCGCCGTCCCCTCCCTCCTGCACCGGAGCCGCCTCCACATCCGCGTCCTCTGGAAGCCTGAAGGAACGCAGTCTATAAATTGTTACAGGGATATTAGAGGGAAGCACAGAGCGGGTCAGTCAGACGTTGGACAGCCTGCCGGCGCGTTGAACGCCATCCAAATATTTATGCTGAGGCGGCGCTTCGCTCACTCCCGATTTTTCCAGTCCACCTCCACAATGCTCTCCACACCCTTGGCGAGCTCCTTCACTCGCACGAGGTTATGCTGCTGCTGCATGGTCTGCAGAAACTTGGACAGCTGTTGGAGAACAAACGTGCACGCCGATGTTACAGAGGTCCTCCGTACCAACGCTAACCATTCCCGTCCTGGAGCACTGCCTCACCTTTTTATAGCTGGACTTCTTAAGATCGATTTGTTTTCCACTCGGGCTGAAAAGAGAAAACATTTTCAGTCACGATATAATTTTTTTCCCATGACACCACTAAAAAGCACTGAGCTGTGTTTTTTTCTTCTTCTTACCAGCAGGAGACCATGTGGTTGCGGAGAAATGTACTGGTCAGCAGAGGGAGCTCTGACTTCTTCACCTTGCTCTTGAGGGCGTGCAGAAAGCACTGCAGTAGCAGCGCGTCCATTGTCTCTGTAAAACCAGAGCATGGCCGGGTCACTTCCTTTTCACCCTCTGAACGAGCTCCCATTTTATCACGTCCAAAAAATTCTTATCTTCCAGTTGAATAAACAAAACACTACCATATGGTCCCCAAAATAATCCAACAAGCTTTTAAGCTTGCTCTGTAATTATTTAGGAGACGGACTCAATAAAATATGAATCAGGGATAATGGGCCTCTGGCCGAGTCTTATTAAAAGCAGATTCAGGATGTAAAAGCGGATTCGACAGTGTAAGTTGGGTTTTATTGAATGTTATTCTAACTTCTTTTCTTCCGAGCAAACCAGCAGAGGGGGGTGGGGGGTGGGGGGTGAGAAACTTGCGGGTACCCTGTGGTGTTCTCTGCTCGTCCGGGCTGTCCTCCTCGTTCTCGTTGCCCTCCTGACCCCCCTCCTGCTCCCGCTCGGATACGCTGAGCTCCTCGACTCCGCACAAAGCCTGGTCTGTGGCTGGATCCCCGGGACTCTGTGGCTCCTCCGGAAGCTGCTCCGTCACCTCCTCAGTCTCCTTCGCCTCCTCGCCGCTCGCACAGTCCTCCTCCTCGTTTGAGTCGAGTCCTTCGCTCACTTCGTCGGGTAAAGAAGGAGGACACGATTTGTCTCCGAACGCCCTTGACACAAAGAGGGATAAAAGTCACCTGATGTGTAAAAAACACCCCAAACATTAATGTACATTTACTGAAACAGTTTACAAGGACTTTTTCTTCTTTTTTCTCTTGATCTCTCAGTCAAATCTCAGCCAAATTTGTGTCGAGACTCCCAAAGGTTTTGATCTTTTGCTTTGCTTGGCCATCTTTTCAAGCCTGCAGCCATCAATCCTGGTGACTTTGAGCTCTTTCTCGCCACATATTCTCATTCTAATCATCTTCTCGGCGAGTTCTACTATCATTATACTGCACAAACAGTGACTGACTCACATTTGAAAAGAACTCTTCATCTTTCTTTCCAGCTGTAGGCCACAAATTATCATAAAAATGCACAAGATGTTTTAGTTAAAACATAATGAGTGTAGAAAGACTATTTCTCCGAAACAGTTGATCAGGATTCAAGGCCTCAATGTGAATCTATTTTTGACATGCACCGGTGGAACTACAATCAAGAATTAGTGACATCACTGTTGTGTGTATGTGTCTGTGTGTGTGTGTGTGTGTGTGTATGTGTGTGTGTGTGTGTGTGTGGTTAATGACACCATTTACAGGTCTCGTTAGC
>JAUESE010000060.1:9917641-9936053 GCA_032274725.1 Malacoctenus triangulatus
CAGCCTGGAAAAGACTAAAAAACACAGTGGACTTTATTTAAGCCTCAATATTTCCATTCAGTACGACAGACATTTCTCATCTAGCGCAGAAAAGCATCGTCACATCTATCACCAGTTGCATCACCCTGCTAACATGTAAACACTTGGATGTGTTGACAGCTGCTTCAGACTACAGTTTTACCACACAGTGGATTTCTGTCAACACCCACCCCCCAAAAAAAAAGCAACACGACAGTCGGGGTTTGTGTGTGATTTTGTGCCGACTTCAGCAGTGACATTTCCTCCCAGGCGACCACGGAGGCACCTGAGAACTGAATGCAAACCAGATGTGCATGAGGACAAGTCGTGCCTTTTTTGTCTGAAGTGGAGTTTGCGCTGCGGCGGTGTCTGTCTGAGGGGCTGCGATCTCGGTGCGGATCGTGGTTTGTTTGTCACGTTTCCCTCCAGACTGATTTCTTCCAGATTAAGTAGCTCAAAAATCCCGCGAGTGTAAACGTTCGACTGAGCCGTGTCAGGACGACACTTCATCGGAGGCTGAACCTGCTCACCACAGCTGATCCATGTACGTGTGGAGGACTGACACTCCCCTCCCTTTCATCCCCGAACCGTGCATGTCTTCGCTGGACAGAGCTGCTGTGCCGACAGCCACCGGAGCCCTGTGAGCAACGAGGGAAAACAGTGTCACTCTCCGTCCAGGGAGCAGCAGAAAAAAATAAGGTGTTCCTGTCTTTTTGATACAACCTACCGATTGCTCACGACCGTGACAGCACAGCAGGCGCCTCGTTTCACATCTGGGAGGCCGGTGGAGGGCACCACCACACCTGGCAGCATGAGGTCTGAGGAGAAGCACAGTCTCTTAATCCTCATCATCAAAATATCACAGGAGCTCTTGTCTTAGAACAAGAAACACACCTGCACCACCAATGAGCTTCTGAAGCACAGGCGGCCATGTCCTAAACGTTGGCAGTAGAGCCGGGTAGCGCCAGAGAAGATAGACTGGAAAATATAAGTAAACGCAGGAGTCCTTAAAGTGCAAGTTTGACACTCGTGCTCAGTCGTCTCAGTGCGGATTAAATGCTGGATCTTTACCTGTAGGATAAAGTCGCTTTTCTAGTTCAAATAACAGAGGATTCTTCTGGAGAACATACAAGGTCACAGCTTCGCCCTTGTGAGCATAAATCTTCACAACATTTATTTCCTCCTTGTTTGGGATCAGCTCAGACAGCTCATCAGCAGACAGCGAGGGGAAGAGGGCCGATACGTCTGCTTTCAGTTTCCTCCTGGAGGCGATAACAAAATAAACAAGAAGAAGAAAAGAGAAAAAAGTTTAATGATGAAAGACTACACAAATAATGAACATCTCTCTCACTTTATAGATGATATAAATGAAGACAGCAATATTGAATCAGAGGACATGAATAAAGAAAATGACCTGGTCAGTCAGACGCAGCATTACTTGAGGTACACCGATATTACATATTACTTACAGTGTAATAAATAGTATGTTAGTATTTCTAAGGGACTTTCCCAGTTCTTGATGGTTTCTGCTTAGATGTCTGTGCACCTAGAGCTTACACCACCCTGCCTTTCCATTTAACTAACTAACTAACTAACTAACTAACTAACTAACTAACTAACTAACTAACTAACTAACTAACTAACTAACCAACTAACTAACCAATGTTTTGAGATAAATATTGGTCTTCATGCTCTTTCTCGAAACTGTAAATATTTACTGGCTTACAGTTAGCCACTGTGCTCAGTGATATCAAACGTCCATATTGGATATACATGTTCCTTTAAAGCACCATTAATAGACCAGTGTTTAGATGGGGCTCCATTAATACAACTTGCCTCGCACTGAGATCCAACTGCGACTACAAACACAAGATCTGCCACAGTTGGACTGAGCAGCAAAATATCCGAGCAGCCTCCAGTGTGTGTTTACAGGCCGGCTTCTTATCATGGGTTTCCTTTAACCACTGCGTTTCAAGCGGTAACGTTTTAAAGGGCAGGAGTGTGGGAGAGCACTGTCAGCGGTCCGACTCACCTGTCTGAGCCTTTAAGAACCGTGTTGGATTTGACACGGAACGCTTTGGCAAACATCTTCTTCACCGTGAACGGAAGTACCGCGATAACCTCAGCAGGTTCACTCCACAGACTGAGTCATTGAATGCCACATGATTGTGTTTGTAAAGAAAATAACAGCCGCCTGCAGCGGGTCGCGGTGTTTCACAGCACTGGGCTCTTTCTGGTTGGATGAAACGTTCCGGCGCACAAAGTCGTCCGGTAGGAAACAGCGCCGCTTAATGCGGTCTGCAACGGTTCCGAGAAAGGAACGAAGCGCACGGAGAAAAAAAGGACAAGATGAGTTGGTCCCCTCATCTGTTTTCATTGCTTATCAGTCACAAGCAGATTGTTTTGCAAACAGCGATTATATGTCACACTGTGGATGGGAACGAATAAACACATTGAAAAAAAATGCACTGAGAATCATTTCACTGTTAGATCTTAGTTTGAATCTTTGACTCTCAATCATATTGAACCAGAAGTTGCCCAGATATTCTTGTCCGTGATGATTACACAGAACTTTCTCAACCTGTGGCCAGATTGCTTGATCCACACAATAAGTATAATAATTTTCATATTGATATTTTACGAAAAAATATTCATGGGCCATAAATGAAAATATAAACATAATTCATGTTTGGGGTGGCCCCCAAGTTTGACTCAGGGTGCCCCCTCACTCCTGGATCCGCCCCTTTCCACAGTAGTATTGAACCAATGGTAATAAGTGTCTTCGGGCAACTGTGAGGTGGCAGTAGACCCCCATGTCCCCACCCTTTCTTCACGCCTCTGCTCCAGTGATGTTCAGCCCTGACCTTTATTTATATTAAAATTTAAAAAAACCACACACATTACATTTATTTTCCTGATGATTGTTTCAAATCCGAGTAAAATTACTGGCTGGTGGCGAGGCAAGTAATTAGGAGAAAGTCGTCCAGCTGCGGTGTGAAAGCTGTTTGTTTTGTTTTCGCCCTGGTGGTCTAACATCACACAGGGACCCTCAGAGTGAGGTGCTTGCACTCGGTCACACGCCGACATTCACTCGCGGGGAGAAGACGCGCCGCGCAGCAGGACACCTGTCGTCACCGCCGACGGTTCGCGCCGACCGCTCGCTGGTTCGTCAGCATGTCGATTCAGCAGCCGCCGGCTTTCCCGGGCCAGCCGGCGCCGCGTCTCAACTCTGCCCCGTTCCTCCAGCTTCTCGTCAAACCTCTCGGCGCTCCTCTTCAAACCAAAAAGAGCGTCATCACAGACGATTACACTGTCACTAACCAGGTGCTCGGCATGGGAATAAACGGCAGAGTGCTGGAAATCTTCCACAGAGAGAGTGGAGAAAAGTTTGCACTAAAGGTAAACACGCTGATTGTTGCTGCTGTGAAACGTGTGTGGTGTTGACACTGTTGTAAGTCCTCTGATTTAAAAACACACTTAGTTTTTGAAATTGTTATCATTAATTCATGATGTCGTTGCAGAAATGACATTTTTTACAATAGAGAAGAAAAAACCAAAGCCTGGAACTAAACCAAACTGATGACATTGTAATAATAACTCGTAGTACACATTATGATTCTACTTCCTGTACACTTTCTGTGTCACTGTCCTAAACCACTGAATAGTTTGTGTCATGCGGGTTGTTTTCTGAGGCCAGTAAACATGTCATTGCAATAATAAACTGCATCGCGTCAGTCAGGCATTCAGATGCAGTATCTACAGCCTGCCTGTCACTAGATCTGCCACTTCATGATGCACCTTTACTCCCACTGCCAAACTGGTTGCAAAAACGTCACGTGATGAAGCACCACATCTCTGTGCTTTTTGATGCAGTCATATTTTCTCCTCCTGAGCATAAACATGATTTGAGAAGCAGCATTTTGATGGGACACATTGATACAGCTTTGAATTGATCAACAATATAAACTGTTCATCTGCCTACAGTTTGAAATAAATCATAGAGTTCACATAAAATCTGCCCCTACATGTTACAATTTTACATTTTAGCCATGCACCCATGACCCCATCTTTGCACATGGCTCCATCACACTCTTGGTATTTTGACTTGTCCTCCTCAGTGCATTGTAAACAGGATGAAAGCCTGACTAACAGCATTCATGCCTCGGAGCTTATCTCGTTGTGTTTTGTCACATGTTCAGAAATCCCAGGCAGTATGATGAGACTGAAAACTATTTCTTATCTTTGTGATCAGAGGGGGAAAAAAATCTGGTTCTCATGTGCTGTTTTCTTTTTTTTTGCTCCCCACGTTTGCGTTTCCGCCCAGAGTAAAATGGCCATAATTACCTCACTGCATTCCTCTAAAATCAATTAGTCATTGTGAAGGGACGGTCGGCTCATGAGGATGACAGGCAGGCGTTAGATTGAGTGTGGCAGGGACGGGGTTCAGGATGTGGGGTCATTGTTGGCAGCACCAGTGAATTACAGATTTTGTCTAGTGGAGGAAACCTATAATTTTGTGGGATTCGGGGTTTTCCTCCTGAACATACGACGTTGTCAGGGGGCAATTTCTGTTTCAGCGTTTTGTTTTGGTTTTTTAAAATTATATATATTCGTCAGAAGCTTGGGGCCTTTCAGTTTTGCATGTTCAGGTGTCTGTTTTGAAAGCGTTGACTTGTCCTGTCCAAATGCCGGCAGCCGGTAAGAGAGAGGGGGACATGCCTGCGTCTAAAAGTAGCCTCATGCCAGAGGCCAGAAATGACTGAGTGATTATCAGATCTGGAAGGGGACAGCGGGCAAGGACGCAGCTTTGGGGGAGCTCCCAGACGAAGAAACCAAGTGGCAAAAAACCTCCCCCAAAAAAACAGGCGATAATTCACATTTTCTCACCTGGCATTAACAATATTGGGCTCACATCTGTGCATTGATCTGAGCCACACTCATGTGGAAGTGAATGAAACAGTCTCTTTTTTGTACTTGTTTAGAGTATGTAACAGCACGCAGCTGAAATGATCAATTACAGAAAGAGAAATTTTGGAGGGTTATGAAAGTGTGTGGTTTTAATTTGTATGTTTGTTCGCTGAAATGTGTCGGGGGGATTTTCAGCACCTTCATGCCAAACTTACAAGCTGCGCTTTTTGCCTGTGGACAGACATGAAGTGCTAAAAAACTGCACAGTTCTGTACAGCAGTAACTTCTAATTAAACAATGCCCTATTTTACACACTTGCAGTGATTTACTTGCGGCTCTGAAGATGTTTTTGGTCTTCTCTTAGAAATTGGCCACGGGCGTTTTTGAAATGATGAGGTTCGAGCGGAGCTTGTCGTCACTTCTTGTCACAACTTGAACAACAGTTGTCAGAGCTGCTGTGGTCACAGCGGGACAGATTTGGGGGTTTTGCCTCATTTGTCTTTTTACACGGCTGATGACCTTTCACAGAGCTCCGAAAACGTCCAAAAGCTGTTTTGCGCAAGAGTGAGGAAGAAGGAGCCACGAATAAGTCCAAAAAACACTCAACAACAACCCAGAATGAACACGTTTGGAAGGAAAATCTACTTTTCGAGATTCTTGTCATCATCAGAAGAACAACAAAAGTCCCTGTTTTGTCCACATCTCCTTTCCTCAACGTTGCTCAACAAAACGCAGTGCTTTTTCTTTCGCTCTTTTCAAGTGTCTTTCCGACAATGACTGCACAACAATTTCCCAATATTGTCTGCAGTCTTGTAGCTTTGTGGCTCCACAAAGGAATGTCTTCTTGGTGTGTTTTTTCGTATAAGAGTCTGCGTGGTGGGCCCGTGCTGAAGGCTGACATGTGTCAACAGCGTGTGACTGCGATGTCAGGAAGTTGCCAAAATCCCAGCGGCTGGTTTGAAGGCATCCAGGCTAAACCCTCGCTGTAAGAAGTGACTCAAGCCTACTGACACTTTTATTATCTGTACACATCACCTAGACATGCTTTATAATGTGCGTTGTACGGCACGAGACTTTGAAACATCCTGTGATAGGTTGTGACTCTTTGAAATCATTCTCTCTTTTATAGACTTCTCAGTAAATCACGCTCCGCCTTTTTTTTTTTCTTTCTTCCAAACTCCCCCCCGTAGCGTTGAGTAAGTGCCGTCCTGGCACTTGTGAGGTTTGGTGAAGACAGCACAGAGATTCATCATGAGCAGAGTGTGTGAGACGGAGCGAGCTGAAGGCTGGAGGCTGAGTCCAACAGCCAATTAGGTGACTGCTTCTGATTGTGCTGCAGTAAATCTGCTGTCTGAAAGTATCAAACCAGCAAAGTTATCAGCTTGACGTCTTTGATCCGCTCACAGATTTCTGTATTGAAAACAGTGCAGTGCAGGAATGCAGCTGAAGTTCAGCAAACCACCTTCTCTCAGAAAATATGGAAAACTTACATCCATGCTGCTGTAAATCAACGCACAGATTTGTTTTTAACATGTAGATGAAATGTAAGTACAGCGGGAACAAAGTCCTCAAATATTGTGACAGTCATCTTTAAATAAAACAATATTTTTAAGTGGTCTGCTAAAAATGTGATCGACAATACGTATACTGTACATCCTAAAATGGAACGACATGTATAAATACTTGATAATTACAAAGAAAAAAAGGTACAAGTTTGTTTATTTTCTTTATTCTGACTGGCATAAAACTATTGAACACTTCAAAGATATTCATTTTTTCCTGATGTGTGAATGGAGCGGCCTTTTTTCTGTCTGTCAGCTTTCTGATTCTTGTAATAATATGAGTTTCAGCTGTAACTTTGGCAATCCTGCTTGTGAGAGCCATCACATTAAATTGGAAAATTCAAAAACGTGGTTTTCATCAGCATGTTCACCTGCATTGGCGCCTCAGAATTTTATGTCATTTCGAGAAAAACCAAACCACCAAAATCTGAGAAAAAATTCCTTCAGCAGTAGAAAAAAATGGCTGGTATCTCTTGTTTGTGTTGCAGATGCTCCAGGACTGCTCGGAGGCCAGACGGGAGGTGGAGCTACACTGGAGGGTGTCGACTTGCCCTCACATTGTACCCATCATCGATGTTTACGAGAACCTGTACCAGGGCAAAAAGTGCCTCCTTATTGTCATGGAGTGGTGAGTTCCTCCGCATCAAATGCCGCAGAGAGGCAATTAGACCCAGTAATGAACGTGTGGTCCCGTCGAAGTAATAACATCTGTTGGCAACGTCAGAGTTCCTTCACTGGACATTGTTCATCTCTGGTTGGCTCCTGGGAGTTGTGGCTTGTATTATTGTGGCTCAGTGTGTCGGTGGAGCCAGCTCCTTCTAATGCGCACCAACTGAAGTGAATACTGTAGTTTCCAAAGCACTCGAGGGCAAAAAGTAATAAAAAGCAGAAAAGGGAGAGCGAGAGAAAGGAGTGCAGCGAAAGACAGTAAGAGAGGGATTGCTTTGTCTTTGGTCTAATGAAGCAGGGGTCCACCTATTGTTCTTGGTCATATGTTACTCGTGGATGGATGAAAAACACTTCAGTGTGCTCGCGTGTGGGGTTTTCCAGCCGATTTGAATTACCAGACAGGTGCAATCACCAACGTTACACTTCCCATTAACCTTGTACAAGTGAAAGGCAGACATCGTGAATGCACCTGTGCTTTCCGTCGGGATTTAGGTTTTAATTGAGCCGCAGTGTCAAGCTGGATGAAAGGATCATCTGTTTCCTGTAATGACGAGGGTTATTTCATCTTTTTGGCAGGTCAAACGCTACTAACAAATGTTATTTATGAAATCCAATCACGAATGTGTGAAAGAGCTCCGGTCCATTAAGTGTTTGTATGAGATCATAAAGCTGAAGCCTGGATTAACTCTCCTAATGAGTGGTTGCAAGTCATGTTTCTTTTCTCCACCATATCCAAAAATACGCCTTCGAGAGACCCGTGGTTTCACCGCAACGTTTTTTTTTATAACTGTTTGAGCAAGAAAAACACTTCATGTTGTTTTTTTCTCTGACAAATAAAAATCCTCTAAAACCTGTAAGAGCGTCAAATTTCTGTCTTTTTGTCCTTCTCTGCTGTCAGCATGGACGGAGGGGAACTATTCAGTCAAATCCAAGACAGAGGGAACCATGCGTTCACTGAAAGAGGTAAGCTCATGATTTTTTGGAAGCCCCGTTGATCTTGCGATCCATCAGATTTTATCACTGCTAGCCTTCGTGACATCTGCGGTCACTGGCTGAAAAAGCACCTCCGGTTTATACTTGGCGGCTCTCGCTGCGTGAGTCGTGCTGTGTTGTTGGGAACACAACATCGGATCGACTGGTGTTTTATTCCGCAGCGCTGCCAAAGAAGGATCGGCTCAGAAAAATATTGTTATTCTCAATAAGCCACAGACTTCAGTGTAAGTTGTTGTTCTCACAACAAAGGCAGATATCACGTTTGTTCCGTTGTTAGTCATGTATATTTGATCCTATTTGTCCGATTTGACATTCCCTGCTAAATCTACTTCTGGAATGGCATAAATAATCATTTTCTCATCTATATATGTATTTTTCAAACAGTAGATGAAGTGTTTAATCAAAATTAAGTGAATTTTTGAGTTTAAAATTGTATCTGCATATTTTTTCACTCTGACTTTTCTTCTGTCCTGCTTCAGAGGCCTCCGACATCATGAAGAGTATAGGAGGAGCCATACTTTTCCTGCATTCCATCAACATTGCTCACAGAGACATCAAGGTAAATGTCTCCTGCTTCATGCGTGACACACTCCCTGCAATGAAAAACAGCTATTTTCTCTCCGTACAACACAGAAACACAAGATACCCAGGGAGCATTTACAGCTGCAGCTGATCTGAGTGTTGTGAGATTAAATTGAAACCAAAACAACGGGAGGAAAGAAAAAACCTTCCTTATCTTAAGTCCAGTGCCGCGATGTGTTATAAAAGGGAGCTTTGAATGCAGGCAGCCTGAGTAGTAGTTTGGCTAAAACTGTAAAGAGGAATTGATCCTGCAACAGGTCAGTGAAATGAGCTGGATGTGACTCAATTATTGATTTGTGGACAAACTAAGCTAGAAACAAAAAATGGAAATGCAGAACCCAAACAAAAAGCCAGAGCTAAGAGAAGAGCTTCTGCTCACCTGTCACTGCTGAAAAAAAACTATAAAGTAAGACAGCGAAGTCTATCGAAAGTCAGAATGAAAGCATTTTTACAGTGGCCAAGATTGCAACCTTCATAAATTCCTGAAACATAATAAATATACATAATAAAGTGATGTGTGAGTTTCCATTTCAGCTCCCAGTTTTTGATTTTCCCCTCAAATTTTCATGCCCTTCACATCTGCGGGCCCGTATATCACAACACTGTCAGAAAAAGACAAAGGTTTTGTGATGTTCCCCTCACTCCTGCAGATAATGAATCGTATTGTTGCATAACGAGGGCAAGACAGATCGGACAGCCTTTAAGGGCAAGCAAAGTTTTCCATGTGCATGATTTTGGAGGTCCGTCCATCCACCTAAGCCCGATTTATCCAGGCCAGGATGGTGGAGAGTTGGATTTTGTCCGTGCTGGCATCAGATGAGAGGCAGCGCAGCGTACGCGCTGGACAGGCTGGCAGTCGAGCCACCTACGAGCAACTTCAGCCCCGCCAAAGTCAGAAAGGCCTCCGAACTCTCACCTGGAATTAAATGTGTCTTGTATGAAATGATAAGGAATCGTATGGAACAAACAGAAACTTGTTTATGTCGGTTTCTGCTGTGACCGTGCTGGATTTGCTTCCCGTCTCGCTCCTGCAGCCAGAGAATCTGCTGTACACTTCCAAAAGACTCGACGCGCTCCTCAAGCTGACAGACTTCGGCTTCGCCAAAGAGAGCGCCACCCTGAACTCTCTGGCCACGCCGTGTTTCACCCCCTACTACGTCGGTAAGGCTGGCGGAGAGCATGCACTGTGAAATTAACCAGAGGCCAATGAAGATGCACTTTCATCACTTTCCAGCTCAGACATCTCAGTGCGCGCCGTTTTCCCAGGATCGACGGACGTGACGGGCAGCAACATCACGTAACATTTGCTCCGCCACAGCATCCCTTTCATTTGTATCTGCGGGCTGATTACAGCTGTGAACGCTTCGTGTTGATGGACGCTCAGAGTTCACCGGTTTCTTCTGAGATTACACCTCCTCCGAGTGTCACCGTAAATCAGTCCAAGCAACAATTTCAACAGGATGATTGCACTCATGCACATATTTGTGTCTGCAAAACAAAAATTACAGTTGTGTGTGATTATGATGATCAAGATGTTGACGTTTTCTTTCATCCAGCCTTTCGGTTTGACACCGTCCGCTGACACGCTAATACACATTTTAGAAGGAAAAACCCCAAACGTTTCTCTTTTTGACGTACTTTTTTTCTTTTTTTTTTGCAGTTCTTTATTTCACGCAAAACTGCCACAGGCAATAAATATTAAGCAGCCTAATTCATCCATGTTAATCCATGTCTCAACACCATCGCAGCTCCAGAAGTTCTCGGTCCAGAGAAGTACGATAAATCCTGTGACATGTGGTCTCTTGGCGTCATTATGTATATACTGTAAGTCCATTTTGTATTTCTTTTGTTTTTTTTATGGCAATTTTTTATGAAAAAAATGTATTTTCCTTTAATTCATGAACTTTTTTTTGCAGACTCTGTGGATATCCTCCTTTCTTCTCCTACCACGGCTTGGCCATTTCCCCTGGAATGAAGAGACGGATCTGTCGAGGACAGTTCGAGTTTCCCAACGCGGAGTGGTGCGATGTGTCCGAGGAAGGTGAGACGGAGGCACAGCGGGACGGAAAGTGGTTTCTTTTGGCCGGCCTTCAAATCCTCTGTTGTTCATGCACACTCGCACACGTCTGCTGGACATGCTGAAATCACGCCTTCCAATTAAAGAGGGCCATGGGTTTGCAGTGCCGTCTCCGTGGAGACAGCTGCTCTTCACTGAGCATTTCACAATCAGAAGACCGTCTGTGATCGCTTCGGGTCCAGTCAGGTGACGTTGGGTCGGGTGATGTCATTGGTCCGGTGATACATCAGTGATTAACTGTTGCGTTGTTTAGTTCTCTTCATAGTTGTGTTGATTCGATCACATTTTTTCTGGCTTTTTAGCTTCTTTCAAGTGTTTTCTTTCTTAATGCATCATTTTCACTGCAGGCAGCCTAAAAGGGACTTTGAACATGGCGAACTAGTAAACTGTGTGGCAATGATGTTACACACAAGCCTTGTAGTGAAGCAAAGAATGGCAGTTTTAGCTGTGTGCAAAGATCGCTTCTCTCTGTGAGGAACACCTCTCGTGTGCTAATATTATTTCACATGAATCTGAATGTTCTGTTTGAAAGCGTCGCCCTGATTGATGTATTTGGGATCAGCAAGTGATCCGTTTGATTGCAGGTTCTCAGTGAGTCCTGCAGTCGCGGCACATAAAGTCGGGGTCACATGCGAGCATGAACTGAGGGTTTGCGATGATTCTCTGTTGCAGCCAAAGAGCTCATCTGTCGTTTGCTGAAAACCGAGCCCACTCAGAGGATGAGCATCAGTGAGTTCATGGACCACCCCTGGATCCATGTAAGACTCCCTCATCTGCTTGCACGAGTGCCGAGGGGACGAAAAAAAGAAAGCTGCACTGTTTGGTGAAAACCTCGTCGTAATCTTGTCTCCTGCAGCAGTCGGTGGAAATCCCACAGACGCCGCTCCACACGTCCCGCGTGCTGCACGAGGATCAAGATGTCTGGGAGAAGGTGAAGGTGGGTGGCGGTGGTGTTAAACGACACTGTTTTGTTCCCTCTATTAAAAGGGAGCGGAAGCTTCGAAAAAAAGTTTCCAGGTTGTAAAAAAAGAAAATTGCAACAAATTCCAATCATTTAAAACTGGAGGCCCACATTTTGTTCTCTGATTTCCATTGGAATCTTTTTTACAAGTGATTTTTTTCCCTCCTCTTTATTTCTGGTTATCATTAGGAGGAAATGACGAATGCTCTGCAAACGATGAGAGTGGACTATGAACAAATTAAGGTCAAAACTATTGAAGAATCAACAAATCCTCTGCTCTTGAAGAGAAGAAAGAAAAAGAAAAATGCAGCTGTGCAGCATCCAAAATGAATTTTTGACATGATGAAGTGTCTCTCAGAAAGACGCGATGAATTTCACGAAGACGATGATCTGCATGAAATTTTGCAGTTGGTTCTCTCTCCTGAAAGAGAAAGTGAGCTTGATGAAATGCTCTGTTGTTGTAGTGGCCGATTTGTCTGTTTTTGAAAGTACTAGGCTAATTCCTATGACAAATTCTGTGTAATAGGACAGTTTACACTAATTTATGGACATGATTAGTTTTGTGTCCACATACAGATGTTAGAAAATGTTCTTTGCATGTTGGTCATGCCTGTGCGATCAAATGATTTGCTCTCAATTTTGACCTTATCATGGTTAAACTTCTGTCTTACCACATCGCAGGAGTTTACGTTTCACCCTGTGGTGCTGACATTTGCACCGATCAGGTGCATTTCAGTGGCAAAACTGTGCTGCGACCCAAGCTCTCGTCATGCACGGCGTCTGCTGTACGAGAGAGACGGGAATGAAAAGAATTGCCTGCAAACATTTGACCAATCGGTTGATAGATGTTGTCAATATTACATTGTACTGCTTGTGTTTTACTCTGTATTGACTATTTTGATATTGTACATTATATTATACACATATATATAGACAATATACACAATATATATTGTATGCTTTATGTGATCTTTGAGCAGTCCGGTGACTCTGTTTCTTGCTGAGCGTAGCTGCCTTTGTATGAACGCAGGACGGGTCCATTACAGGGACACACGCAGTCTCAAGCAGGGACGAATTAGTTTCACCAATTGACCACTTGGGAGGCAAAGGAGATCATACAAGCTCTGCATAGAAAGGCCCCTCTCGACACCCCGGACCCCGTGCTGTGAGGTGACAGCGCTAACGACTCTGCCCATGTGCGACGCACTTCGCAGTAATTTTTGCCCTTCTGATTAAAACCTGCAGCCTCCGTTTTCTTCCCTCTGGAGTTGATGCTTTTCTTCGTCGAGCTTTAAGAAAAACAACTTTTCACAAATGGTAACGCATCTCTACATGAGTTATTGGAAGACTGGTTGAGCACCAGAGAAAGATGTTGGTTTTTTTTATTCACCAATATGTGTCATCAGTACTCTTATCACATGTGTATCGAGAGTTCTCAGAAAATTAAAACAACCCCAAAACAGAAATCAGGATGCTTTGTTCTGAGCTCAGGACCCAGAGGAGAATCTGGGAAACAGAAGGTACGTGTGCTGTTTGTATTTACGCTTTGTACCTGTAGTTTATTGCTTTGTGTTTATTCTTCATTACTTTAGTTTTTCAAAATAAAGTAATGAAGAATAAACACCAAAGGCACACTTTGTACTATTTTTTCCCAGATTGGACTCTGGGTCTTGAGCGTGCTGTTTTAAGAACAAAACATCCTGAGTTTTGTTTTTCAAACTATTGAAACAAACTGAAATTGGGCAACACAAATGTTTGACCAGCTTCATGGTAGATCCATGTTGGAGTTGTTCTGGCGCGAGACTGAAGTGTCGATGCGTACATGAGAGGAAGCGAACTATTTTCCTCACTCTTTGGGGAAAATCTGTTTCAAAATTAGCTTATTTCATTCATTACAACCTGGACATCTTTGGTCATTAGTGAAACATATATTTATGATGAAAGCTTCAGCCTCAACTTATGGAAAGTTAAAAACTGGTCAAGGCAGAACATTTATTGAGAATTGTCCCATAATTATGGACGACATAGATTTTAAGGCTGCAGTTGCATGAATGAATAAAAGTCACACACGTGACCTAGATTCAAACACAAGGTTCAGATTAACAGAGACTGCTTCAGCGTTTCGCATCCATTTCTGATTCAGGCTTCCTTTGTGGTTCTCTCAAAGACAAATAGAAAACAGGGCTCCTTCTTAGAAACAAAACTAATGCATTAAGTGAGTTCTGTTGACCTTTTTAAATTGTAGAGCCACGCCTCAGTGACTTCGAGGAATTTCTTTTATTTCGCTCTCCAGATGGGGTTAATGTGAAGGTGATTCCTTTTTAATGAGTGCTAATGGTTTACCTTGTAACGACAGCTGATAAAATGAAACTTTCAGAGGGAGTAAATAGGTTTTGTTTAGCTACATATTATTTCCTTGGCCTGAGAAAACAAATGTTCTTGGCCAGTGAATGTTGTGAACAAGTCACTGCCAAGTCAGCTGCACAAAAGAGTCCCATCTGTGTATCCTCAGGTTGCCTCTCCTTCTGCAGGATTCGCTCTAATAAACTCGTCCTACATGTTGATTGCTTATTGACCAATTTCCAGCGCAAATCACCAGAAAAGTTGCATGATCCCTCAAACGATTCTTCCTAGTTTCTCAGCACCTCTGCTCGACACGGATGTCGAGACCTTTGGAAGTATTTGCAGGGTGATAACAGAGCAGTGTGGCCTGCAGGCACCAGTGCACACACATGTAAACTTTCTCTGCTGTTTCAACTCTATAATTGACTGAAATAGCACCTCAAGCAGCCAGAGAAACCAAAAGACATTGAGAGGGATAATTGTGGTTAAAAAACAAAGCGA
The DNA here is from genome assembly GCA_032274725.1 of Malacoctenus triangulatus. NCBI lineage: Eukaryota > Metazoa > Chordata > Actinopteri > Blenniiformes > Labrisomidae > Malacoctenus > Malacoctenus triangulatus. The sequence goes on from JAUESE010000060.1 coordinate 9,932,256, forward strand.
CCTCCAAAGCTTTCCAAGCATACTGCACAAAAATAAACTACTTTGATGAAATTGTCAGGTGTTCCTGATCTGCATTATTTTTTCTGAAAAAAAAAGAGGCATAAACTCAAAGGCTGGTGTGTAGTATTTCCTACACACACCCCACCCCCATACACAGCCCCCCCTGCACCACCTATACATCACAACAGTAAACAGTGAGCCAGACTGTCGGTGGCCATGCTAATGACAAGGCATGGCACAGGCAGGGAAAACAGGGCTGTTAAAAAGCAGATGTACATACCGGCTTACAGATGGGATTCATGCCGACATAGCCGGAGGTGTAGTGTACGTTTACTGGAAAAATGTATATGAGCTAATGAGACTAGGTGGCTGTGGCTACAGCTGCAGAGAGCGAGGGGGGGGGTGGGGTGGAGTGGGGGGGGGGATTGACTCTATACCAACAACACGCTCCACTCAGACTGGGACAGACACAGGCAACAAGAGCAAGGAGGAGGCATCTCCTGAGATCATCCAACTGGTAGGTACACTGCACCGACTGTGCACTCAATGAGATCACCAATCACACTAATGCTCAGTATCTGTGGTTTTATCATCAGCAGTCATTAACCTTGATTTAGACGTCAACACACCCTCCACTTGGAGGATTTCATCTTGTTGTTTATTTTCTGGGTTTTTCCTCCAGGCATCATGCAGACAGTGCTTCTCCTCCTCCTCGTCATCGGCGTGCTGGATCTGAGCGCCGGCCAGCGCTACAGCCAGCTCCAGTGGCTGTCCCACCTGCGCAGCCGGCGGCGGCACGCCAGCTTGCAGTCCGGGGAGGTGGATTGCCCCTTGGAGTGCGACTGTCCCGCGCTCTACCCCGCGGCCATGTACTGTCACAGCCGCAACCTGCAGCACGTTCCCTACGTGCCCGCCCACATAAAGTACGTGTACCTGCAGCGGAACCAGATCACGGGCATCCAGGACGGCGTGTTCGACAATGCCACCAACCTCGTCTGGGTGGTTTTGTTCCACAACCAGCTCAGCTCGGACAAGATCGGCAAAAACGTCTTCAGCAAGCTGAAGAACCTGGACCGGCTCCTGCTGGATTACAACGAGCTCACCCGCCTGCCCCCCAACCTGCCCAAGTCCCTCACGGACCTGCGACTCGGCCACAACAAGATCTCAAAGATCCCGCCCGCCTCCTTCGAGGGGATGGTCAACCTCACCACGCTTCATCTCCAAGGGAACGACATCGAGGATGTTGGGGGGGTGTTTAAGGGGCTGAAGTCGTTGACCTTGCTGGACATGAGGAAGAACCGGCTGAGGAGAGTCCCAGAGAACCTCCCCGAGAGGCTGCAGCAGCTCTACCTGGAGTCCAACAGCATCGAGAGTGTGCCGGCAGGGTTCCTCACCTCTTACCCCAAACTGCACTACGTCCGCTTGGCTCACAACAGGCTGACTGATAAAGGACTTCCGTCCAATGTTTTCAACATCAGCACACTGGTGGAGCTGGACCTGTCCTTCAATAAGCTGGAGAGGATCCCGGCCATCAGTAGAAATCTGGAGAATCTTTACCTGCAGGCCAATAAGATCAAAGGTATGAACCCTTATCCATCACGTGTTGTGACACAGTGTTGCTTCAAGACAGCAGGAAGATTAACAAAGTATGTTAAGTGTCGTTTCATCAATGATCTTTGCCAACGAGACTTTCAGAAACCCGAACACAGATTGTTATAGTCACCCTTGCTGGCACATTTGGTCTCCCCCATTAAACTGTTATTATGTACACTTTAGTACAATTTAGTCGTGTGTTTGAGCCTTGAGCGTGTTAAACAATACTTAAACTTAACCAGTCCAACTTTTCTGTTAACAGCTCGCATGACTTCTCGGAACCAAGACGAACTCAGTGAAATCACCACCACTGGCCTTGTTTTCACATTATCGTTGATCAGCTTCGCAAATCAGTCATCATGATTGTTACCATATTTGGTATTTCCTCCCTGCAGTTTATTGCTTCTTTTTCCTCACTTTGAAGGAAGCTCACACTTATCTGAGTGACAATTTCAACCACTAGATGACAGCAAAAGCAGATGTTTGAAACAGCCGTGTTTGTTTTAGTTTTAAAAGCTTTTTCAAAACTTCAAAAATTCTTAGATTTACTATTATATTATATTATATTTTATTATATTATATTATGTTATATTATATTATATTATATTATATTATATTATATTATATTATATTATATTATATTATATTATATTATATTATATTATACTAGAGTGCATTAGATTATACTGCCAGACTGCCATAGATTTATACTGCCATATATCAGATACATTTAATGAAGTACTACATCAAATACTAAAAACATTTCTTTTTTACAAAGGACCAACGTGTGGCAGCTGCCATTTTTCTTGAACTTAGCTCCATGTGAGAGAACAATGATTTGGTTCATTTCGTTCATTGTTAAATGGTTTCAAACATTAACTTGTTTTTATTTTTCCTCCTTTGCAGAGTTTTCCCTGAGCAGTTTCTGCAGTGTTATTGACATGGAAAACTTCTCCAAGCTGAAAATGCTGCGTTTGGATGCCAACAAAATCAGCGCCAAAGACATTCCTGCCGAGGCTGCCTACTGTTTGCGGCGTGTTGCCTTCATTGATGTGTAGACTTCTCTGGGCTTTTTCTACCAACACGTCTTCATTTGCGACACAACATTTGGCCATTTGTTGTTATAATTACCTGTTATCGGTCACAGTTCAGTCCATGGGAAATAATAGTTCCCTAAATTATTTTCTCAAGCAGGTGTTAATATCCCACTTATTGAACAGTTCCAGTGTTAGTCAACAGGAAATGCCACAGTTGTTTAATCACATAACCAGATGAGACACACATGGATGAAGGAGAGCGATGACAGCGGCCAGATGACTGATATCCTTTCAAAGAGCTAGTAACAATCTCGACCCAGAGATTTTGGCTAAACGGGACGTTTCCTAAAAAGAAAAATCTCAAAGCCGATGACAACAACATCTGGCAAAGTATTTACGGTTTAGCGTTGTGAGGTCAGATCGAGACTCACTTTGGATCTTTGACTTCACCGTGCGGCACAAGGTGATAAAACAACAGACGGGATTCTTTCAGATAAATCAAAGAGGGTCACCGGTCATTTACAGCTTGATTACGTGTGTTATTCAGTCCACATTATCAGTTATTTAAAGTCTCGTTTTATTAATATCTGTGGCTACTCAGTCAAGCAGCAGAATAAAGTTTATTACTAATGGAACATACTTTTTTCTTCCAATGAGCCACTGCATGACTCAAAGCTGTGAGGACTCTTGTCTGTTTGTTGTTGGTTTTTTTTGTTGTTTGTTTTTTTTCTTAGTTTTTACAGTCACTTCCTAAGTATTTCTTTCCTGTGTGTGTCCTTCCTGAGCCATTGTGTTTTATGTTGTACGTTAGAGAGAAACGTGTGTTTCACACATTTAGTCACATCGTAACTCAGTTATCTAAAGTAAGAACAGACATTACTCTGAATCTGTGTAGCCAGACTGCTGTGAGTTATACATTTTTTGTTGTTGAAAGTGAGTCTCAATTTAGTTGAATAAAACAGTTTGTACTAATGACTAAATGTGATTTAAAAAACAAAAAAGACGTCGGACATTTTTTTCCCCTCTATAAATTTTCACTGTTGTATTTTTAGAAATGATAATCACGCTTCCTTTCCTCTAATCGGAAAGTGGAGGGAGAGAAAGAGAGAGAGAGAGAGAGAGAGAGAGAGAGAGAGAGAGAGAGAGAGAGAGAGAGAGAGAGAGAGAG
>JAUESE010000060.1:9947205-9959404 GCA_032274725.1 Malacoctenus triangulatus
TTTTTTTTTAAATATAGCTTTTACTAAAAATCCTACATATAGCACCTTTAAATATTTCATGGGACTAATCAAGTGCACTGCTGACACAGAGTGATGTCAACACTAACAGTTGGCAACTGAACGGGAAAGGAAAGAGACAGCATTTGTTGTTCTCCGACTATATTCATGAGTCACAAAAGTAGCAGGGTAGAAGCCAAAGTAAGCTTTAGTAAGTGTAATCAGAAGTAAACCTGTTACAGCCAAGAGAAGAGCGCAGCATGTGTTAGTGTGCAGTGATCATCAAAAGAACGCACACAAAAAAAAAACCTCAGCAAACTTCAAGTATTCTTTTCTTCAAAGAAAAAGAAAGACTGAGCTCCAATAATAATAATAATAATAATAATAATAATAATAATAATAATAATAATAATAATACCTTTGGGCAATCTGGGAATGGTGTGACTCTATGCAAGTGTAAGAACAACCATCCAAACTAATGAACGCACAGTAAATATATGTTGATCTGACTAAAATAAGCTCGACAATGTTCTTTCTGGTGCAGGAACACTTTTATTTAGATTCAGCATCTGTTTTACATAAGCCGCTTGCAACTTCTACCCCTTGTTTTCGTGTGTGTGTGTGTTTATTCTTCAGTAAAGAGCCAAAGACACCACGTTGAATCTGGACCAGCCTTCCTCATCCAGACTTCTTTCACAGCTCTCCGCCCATCTCTCATTCATTGAATGAAAAACACAAGGAAACTTTTCTCCCTGTACTCTCAGTCATGCTGACATTTACAAAAGAGCTCCGAGCAACTGAAACTATCCTTCCACTGTTGATAGAGTTGCGGAAGAACTCGTCGTCTTGCTCATTTGTATCCATCTTTTGTCACTTCAGCGACCTTCAGGCGATCCGTCCCTCGTTTTAATTTTGAGGCCAAAAAAAACTTTGAACTTCACGGCAACCTCGTGCTGTTCAGTCAAAACTGTTACACTGCAGAGAAATATACGGTCACAGTTAGGAAATACTCTGTTCTGTGGATGCGTTTCAGTCGCACAGAGCTGGGAGGGGAGGTAAACATTTGGGGTTTGATTTGATGCCTACTGCACAGTACGTCCAGTCTAACCTCGTTCACGCGGTCTGTTTTGGAACGAAGTGCTGCACAGCTGCAACGAGGACACGCTGCCTGCTGAGTTTATGTACATTCCCAGTTTCATTTTAGAAAGAGATCATCTGACATTTTGATAACTGTTGAAAGTGAGGCAGCCTTTCCTTTTTCACATGGAGATGTAATCAGCCCATCTGACACTGTGGACAACATACCACACATTTCCCCCCCGTTAGATCTGATTTCGTAATAAATCTTGATTCCTGAGCGTCGGCAGTGATGGCAGGAGAACAACGTTTGTCTCCAACAGAAAAAAAGAAAAGAAAACAACTTGACGACTGACCTATTCCTTTATTTTGTAATTTGTAAAGCATCACATGTTGTCCCACAATGGATGAGAACAACAAGCCAACATTTGTATGTCATTAATTGTGCAATGTAATAAAGAGCCAAATCTAATGAAGGATTATGATCTTGAGATTAGTTGATGTTCTTTTGGCTTCAAATTAGGATAATAATCAAAACCCCCAAAAATATTTGTTACTGGCCAAGTCCAAACGCAACAAATTCTAAAGCTATGGCCAATATAACGGGCCACTCTTGAGAGTTTGCTTACATTTCAGTTTCAACATACAGCCTGGAAATCTTCATGTTACAAAACGTCTCCTTCTTTTGTCCGAGTGCTTGTTCAGGCCAGTTTCCAGCCCAAATGTTTGAGTTCACTCTCATTGGGAAACAGGTTTTGTGGAGTATTGACCGCTGATCAAAAAATAAAACTGAAAATAAAAAAACAGTAGAGATTCCCCCCCAGTTACACACTCTTAATATTCAAAGTCCAAAGCAAACAATTCATGGATATGAGAGTGAGGAAGCACGACTCCTCAGCCGTCCTTGCGTCGTGGTATGTGAGGACTTTCCCCGACTTATTCAGAGAAAATAGAACAAAAAGCTCTGACAGAAGCATCTGATAAATCTAGGCGCCTTTATTGTTTCATTATCTATCCGTGCCCTCTGTCTTCTTAGTAAGCAGAAATAAACGCTTTTCATGAGTCAGAATTTAAATATCCATGAAGATGCAATTTGCTCCTGAGGGGTTTTTGCAGTTCAGACCTTTGAATCGCACGATTGACCCTGCTGGGAAAAACACCGTTTTGTTTTCTGCCTTGAAGCGGGAAAGCACGACTCGTCCGTGTCAGAGATCACGAGCTGCAAGAAGTCTTCAGAGGAGATATGTTGATTTTGGAACAAAAAAAAAAAGTAATTGTGACATATCAGGCGCCACCGACTGTTTCTGCAAATGTTTACATAATCTATTGGGAAACCCTCGAATGAAATTTTCTTTTTTGAACAGCATGTGGTGAACACGGGGTTTAAACGGACAGCATTGACGTCTGCAGGAGTATAAGTGGGAAGACATGAAGTCAGTCATGCTGCGTCCCGCTCTGGAAAGAGAGTCACGCAACTGTGACAACCAAAACGGGGGGAGAAGCAAGTGTAGCCGCAGGTCTCAGTGGTTACAGCCGCACCGTACGGTGGCAGCTCGGGGGAGAGGAAGGCTGCAGTGGATATGGCTCCCTCAAATTTGATAAATCTGTGTCCAATTGCATTTCAGTGGCACCAAAAGAACCGAAATGTCTATATAACTCGATTCAATGAGGACAAAATGAGAAAAGACAAATAATTCGGAGAGTGCTCTGGTGTGGCCGCAGCCCCCGCTGGTCCACTGCAACATCACTTTGCAGCTTATTAGGAACTGTCATCAATCAGATGCTGCACTACTGAAGCGGCTCGTTTGCTGACAAATGAGCGGATCGCTGCAATCATGGAGGCATTTTCCCTTTTCGACATGGATGGAGGTGGTGGTGTCCCCACAAAGGCAACTGGTGGAGTCTGATGATGCATCCAGTGGCAAACTCCAGAGAGAAGGAGGGAAGACTGCAGTCCATATGGCTCCCACATACTCCATCAATCTGCCTTCAATTGCACGACGTTGTTTCCAAAAAAAAGGGAAATGCTTTCATAAATCTCTCCAACAATGACGAAATGGACAATGGCTATAGTTCCTCTGCAGCTCTGTTGTGCCTAATAAATAGTCTCCAGCAGTTTGTCCAAACTCAAGTCTGAAGTTTAACTTTGTTGCAAAACGCATTTGACAGACTCGGAGAAAAACAAAGGCGTCAGAAGGAAACCAGAATCACATCGAAACGGAACTTCGAGAAAACAACTTTATTCTTGTTACACCAAAACAATGTAAATATGAAATCCCTGTGTTTGTTGTATGGTAATAATAGTTGTAAGTGGAACCATGCACAAAACAGAAACGTTGGTGGTGATTTAAATAAGAAAAAAAAAAACATGGACAGAAAACACATTGAATAATAGAAAGCAGAGACGCAAGAAACATGAGGACGGAACACATGTTCATTCTTAACATTACGCTCCGAGGACCTTTCCCATTGCGAGTTCTGATGAGCAGAAGACTGTCACGAAAATGTCGAGGCGATAGCAGCGAAAGTTAGCAAAGGTCCGAACTCCGTCGGCCGAGCCGGCATCTGACTCGCTGTCAGACCGCCGTGGCGAACCCTATCCGGTTGTTGCGCCGGTCAAACTCCGTGTAGTAGCGCGCGATGAAGTTGGCGCCCAAGATCCAGATGGGACCTGCAGGGGGCGGCACATCCAAGCCCCTGAAGGTAACCAGGCAGACGTCCCCCTCCATCTGTGATTGCTGGAGGCGCAAAGGGAAGATTCATGACCGCGGGGCCACTGACGCCGCGGAGTGATCTCAGCTCGACATGTAAATAATTATCTCTAACGAGGCAGAGCTCCTCATTAGAACCACACTTGGTCGGATATATCAGAGTAAATACTGTGCATGTTTGTGCGGGGGGACATTACGAGACGAGTCCATCATGTTTGACACGTTTATCATGTTTGGCAAATGCGCAGCGGAGTTAATATTTTCAGACTTGCTTGTTAGAAGCATCAATCCAAACGCCTGCTTGAGTTTAAGGCCTCCTGTTTTGCTGTTTAGATCACCATTTCCCACTTGTGCTCGAGCGCGTTCAGTCTGGTTTTATATAGGGCAACATAGTCACTGAGCGCATCTAATAGTTTTTACTAAAGTCGTCATGTATTAAAGCAGAAGGAAAGTTATCTGAAATGTTGCGAAGAAATAAACAAAAGAACTTTATGACATGAAAAAACGCATCAGGAAATGCACTGAAACCCCATTAAGAAAGAAAATTGCCCTTTTTTATGATGTATAAATTGTTTGTTTCTCTCTTCATCTGTGCCAAACAAATTATAGAGTTTTGTTGTGTTACATTTCCCTTCGGATGACTCATGCCACTCTCGGTGGTGTTACCTACTTCAGCATCTTATAGCAGGTTTATGCCGTTTTTGTGGGTGTCTCCTTTGCCTCCTTTGGCAGGAGCCTGGACTCGAATTGTGCTCATAAAATAAGGCAATAAAATTCGAGACGTGCCCTCCTAAGTTTCGAGTAATTTTACCAGGCGATTCATGAATAAACAATCAATGAAATATCAGTGGGACATTGTTTAACAAGGTAATTAAATTCCACAGCTGTGTTCTTTGGTGTTTATTATTGTGTGTCTTACCCATAAGATGTAGTCCTCCTGTGTGAGGGAGTACTCTCGACCACCCAGGTAGAAAATGACACTCGGTAACATCTTCACGGTGTCACAGTCGACTTTGTACTGATGAGTAACGTGGAGAAACGGGCGACAGAGGTCATGAGTTTCAACAGCCGGATGTTTTTGTGGGAAAACAAGTTGCACGTGTGAAAACTCACTCCGCTCTCATCCAGCTGTGCTCCGATGGTTTTCATCAGCATGGACACGGAGGAGGCAGGGCCTGTGATGTAGGAGGAGCCCGTGTCAATCACAGCTGTGCAGCCCTCGGTGCAAAACATCATCTCCGTCCCCACAGACACGCTGAAAATATGCAAGAAGAGAGGGAAGAAATGTAGTCCCACACAAACAGACGAGGGGGGAAAAAAACCCTGATATGAGCGGAAGTGTTTACCCCTTCATGGTGACTTCCCATTTGCCCGTCTCTTTGGTTTCCACATAGTTGAAGCTCCCAGTGTAGTAGTTGGGGTCCGTCCCCCCGAGGACCAGCTCTCCACCCGGGAGGTGTTTCGGATCTCTGGCAAAAATAGATGAATACACTTAAAACTCTCTTTTTCCACATTATCAGTGTCAAGCGTGCTGATATAGACCCACTGGGGATTTACAGGATCCTCCAGGATGAAAGTTCAACCGTCGGACCTTCTTCCTCACATGGGAATCCCCGTAAGAAATAAAAACAGTGTGATATTTTCACAACTGCTTGTATCCACACATCGCAAAGCATAATAAATTTGTCTGAGTCTAAGAAAACACACATAAGCCCTTGTCTCTTTTGGTCTTGTCTCACCCAAATTCAAATTTTGCTCAGGAGATGTTCCTGATGCTTGCTTTGTTTTTACTCACTAATGGTGTTTTTATTCTTTAGATCTCACGGGGCGATGAAAAAAACTTGACGGTAGAAGAAGCGGAGGACCTCACAAGGCCACGTTTTCACCCTCACAGTGACCGCAGCACAATAAAGTGGAGAGAAAAAAAGATTCGCACCAACCCACCGGCTGTAGTAGATGGAAAACACCTCGTCTTTGAGGACGTGCTGAGACATGATGCGGTCGAACACGGGGGTGATGCCATCGATGGCCACGTTGGGGTAACCCATCCCCAGGACGCCGTCGAACTTGGCGAAGATGAACGGCATGGTGGACAGAGAGGTAGCTTCGGCAAACACTTGCACCACAGGAATACCCCCGACCTGCAGATGGAAAACAAACGGCGGTTTGGAGGGGACAGAGGGGAAGTTTAGGCTTTCATACGAAAATAAGCTCCTTTAATGTGATAGCTAACGGACTGTAAACTCACCACGACCACATCCTCGCTCAGGAAGCCCCTGATATTTCCAGAAGCGTATTGGATGGAAAACCCGGTGCCGTTCTCGACATATGTCTGAGATCTGGAGGCGTCGTACCTGTTGTGAGTAACTAAGAGTTCAAAATGACGTTTAATCTTAAACAATCATCGTGAAGGGGAACATTTTTTAACAATCATTTCCTCCAAATCTCATTCGTCTGGCATCAGAATGGACCTTTTTCACCCAATTTTTTAAGGCCCAATTAGATTTTGGAGGACACCTGACAGAGTTTATGAACTTTTATGGCCTGATTGTGAATTTAACTTCTCATATCATGTGTTGCTTGTAAAAAAAAAACAACATTTGTCTTTCATTTCAGTACATGTGTGTAGACTCGCTGTAAAACCTAAGTTGGATATTCACTTTTATTCAGTTTTGGGCGGCGAACGGCTCCCGGGGGAATGACAACACACGTTAGCTGCTCCGACCACCAGCTGCAGCGGCCTGTGTGTCACCCCTGATTGGCCAGAAGCTAATTGCGAACCGTGGATATTCAGAGTGAGAGTAATAAAGCTGCAGGCCGCAGAGCTGAGCTACAAGCTGAGGATTAGTCTGAAACTCTGTAAAAACTGCTCATTACCACAAGAGAGGCCTTTTTTTTTAAGCCGAGAAATCGGACCGTTTTTACTGCGCTGTCCGACACATTGTTTTGATGAAAAATAAGAATAAGTATCCTTGTAAATGTCCAGTTTGTTTGCATGTATTCACTTACAGCAGGCCGTGGAAAACGTGGAGCAGCTCTGCGAGGGGACCCACAAGTTGGCCGAGCCTGTGTCAAATACCACATTGAACATCTGAGCCGGGGAGCCGATGCTGATTTCGCCAAAGTACTGACTCTGGTGGGAGTAAACATTTGTATATTAGAAACATTTACCAGTGTGCTTTACTTGCAAAGAGCTATTAGGAATATGGAATATGACATTAGGAGGGTGACTCACATCCAAAGTGCATTTTTTCAAGTTGACATTTTATGGCGCCGCGATCTGTAGTTTACATTTTGTAACATTTTTGACTCTCTACCAAAGGAGGTTGTTTTTATTCAGTTCTCTCGGCCTCCAAAAACCTTCAAGACCAAAGTCTGTTTTTGCTTCAACATTCAAAGAACAGTCCCTAATAAGTTTACTTTGATACGTCTTCCTGTGACCAACACGTTCTCAAGTGATTCACCATAAATTGTCACGAGTTCTTGACACATTCATGACTAACTTTCTGAAATATTCCTGCAAATGTAGACCACATTAAAGTGTCTCACGTCTAAGTAGTTGGTTAGAGGTGTGGGCACAGTGCCATTGTTGGGGTTGTCTGCGCTCTTCTGGGCCAGCTCAGTCAACACCTGCTCCGCAGAAACTCCCATCTCCAGCAGGGTCTCCCTGATAGATGGCATCTTCTTCAGAGCGATCCTGGAAGAGGCGCCGACAAAAGAAAAAAAGAAAGTCTCAGAGAAAAAAATATATGAATACAAAGCGGAACAGCAGACGTGATAACTTAGAAAATGCATGAAGTCTCTCTGTAGTATATTCTCCATGCTATATATCTGATACATATGGTTGGTATTCCTCCCAGTAAAACAATGAGCATTTAATACAATACAGACCTTTTCTCAGTGAAAAGCCAGAGAAATGAGCAAAAGCACATGGAAGTCCACAACTGAAATCATTAGCTTCTATAATGAGCCAATAAGTTTTCCTGTCTGTATTTTGTGTTCGATGCCATTGATTAGACATAGCACGTCTTCCTCGGTGCACAGAGGTGACCACTCGCTCTCCTGGTTTGGGAAGGAGTGACGGGGGATATTTTACCTCCTCAGAGCGTGGCTCATCGTCACCGTCAGCAGCAGGGCGACCGGACACATCCAGTGGTTCAGCAGGGCCATGTCGGGCTCTCGGTAGGCAGGGAGGACCAGCCGGTGATGCTGACTCTTCGGATCTTCTGGGTTTTGGGATTATCCGGGTCCACTGAAGCGAGCGAAGCTGCTTCCCAACTCTGAGGCTGCGTGTCCCTCGACGCTTTTTTTTATACCAGCTCCTCTTCACTGTGCGCTCACCCAGGGGGGCCGCTGGCTCTGGCTGGGAGCTCTCTCAGAGGTGACCACTTGAAAACAAACTCTGTCTCCCTCCCTCCGTCCCTCCCACCCTCCATCCTAACCCCTTTGCCTTGGTCACACAACCCCTTGGGTGTGATAAACAGGTCCCACTGTGAGGTCTGAACTCTGACCCCTTAAAAACACAGTGTGGACAGAAAGCAGGGGGGGCAGAGCTCTGGACAGTGCCGACTCTGTCGAGCAGGACTCCGTGTTTTCAGTGCTTGTTTGGGAAATCAGAGAGACTGAACCGTGCTGTTTGCTGTCAGAAAAGATTAGATGGTTATTGTCTTTCAAACCAAATTAAGGAAATATTGCATATTCACTGCTGCAGGCACCTCTGAACCCAATCAGCCAGTTATTTTTCCACAAAAACTGCTCGTGTTTCCAGCATCTTGACAAGCTCCCCTCAAATTTGATCGCGAATTATGATCAAACTGATTCCAATAAAAATGTTTGAATAAATAATAACAATTTCTGTCACTTCTGGAAACAATTACCTTGTCTCCTCTTCCGCGTCTTTCAGTGTCTTATCGATGAAGCGCACATGTTTGGCACCTTCTGAAAAACCAACCACAGCTTGCTCATCACCCTGATACTGATCTCCACATAAACAGGCTAAGTGCGAATGGCTACACATCTTTACACACATCTGTAAGTTCAATTCCAGGTCTGAATTAGAGATTTCTGGCCTGTGTGAGAGCCCATGCTGAATGAATTAGGCTCTCCACGAGATTGACAGCAGGCAGTGTTTCTGCACAAGTGGCTTTGCCAGCATGATCAGACCCGACGGGATTTAACACCTAATCATTCGCCGCTTGCTCGCACTTGGCCCAACCAACCAGAGGGCAGACTCCCGCGGTACCTGACGAATCAGGGCGCGGCTCTTTGCTGGTACTGTACTGAGCCGGGAGATAGGCGAAGGTTCACGGCAGTCACGGGCCGCCAGCACCAGAGGTCAGGAGGTCGGCTGCCGATCTACTTCCTGAAGGACGCGGCTTCCAGAAAGAAAACTGACAACACGTTCGCACAAAGTGTGTGAAAGCAGCGATGAAATGAATGAAGCAAAGCTAAAAAACAAACACCTTTTGGCTGAGGTTTTGTGAATCTCTCTCTTCAATTGCCTACAGGTGGTATTCTCAGAATAATGTGGGAGACAACAGGTGATCAAATAAAAAAACGTCCCACTGCAGTGAACTCCAAGATTCGTTGCAGCTCCGTTTGACTCAATTAGGCTTTAATGTGTGTTCGAGCTCATTGTTTGGTCTTCAGGTCCAACGAAAGCTTTCTCTCCCCCCCCCCCCTGTTTTTGGGGGGGAAGTTCACTTTGACTGTCTGGAATGGCTGATTGCTCTCAGCCACATCAGGCAGCTGTTTTCAGACACAACGCTTTACCCTCCATTGCGCACTACCTGCTGAGCACCAAAATCACAGACAGATGCCGGCAGAGGTGGCTGGTGAACACGACCGAGACTCGCAGACCAAAAACCAATCGCAAAAGAAGAGTGAAAATTGGACCCGGTGTGCAAGACATGCCAAGAAACAAGTTGTGTCCATCGCGTAATTTTAACTTGTACGAGTGGACCAAAAAAATGTTACTGCAAGTTTAAAGCTGTTATAGTTGATTTCTTTTTTGTCGTGACAATGCAAGCAGTTGTAAACACCTTGTTTTTAGTCCAAACTGTTGCTTTTGCAGCTGCTGGAAACACAATGGGACCAGAAACAGGGAACACCAACACACTTTAACCCTCTTTGAGCAATTTGATTCCCATCTACACTTGGCAATTTGAATGCTTGTTAACCTAAACACATTGTTTGGTTCAGGTTAAAGAGCGCATGATATGACCTAGTTCGGGGCTCGTGTACAATACCTGCCTTGTTTGTTTTAGGCTTTGTGAGCAGGTTGTGATTGCACAGTTCTGGCACAATCTGACAGACATCTGACTCTTGACCTGTGGAGCTCCATGGATACCCTCAAGTCTCGTTCCCACACTGCCAGGAGAGACCCATGCGTCACTCCTGCATGGCCTCCCACCTCCCCAGCAGAGTCTAGCACACGAGTGGGCATGGGAACCGTACAGCAGTCCTCAGTAAGAAGATTGATCTATTTATTTGTTTTTTTTATGTTTTTCGAAGTCATAGATGTTGCTTCAGAGACCCGTGTATCCAGTAAATACCCGGTCTTTGGCTGCACTGTATTGCAGACGGCTTCCTAAAATGGCATTCGTGAAGCACTGAGACTTTTGCCGTAAAACACAAACTGGATGAGAAAAAATAAAGAAATGCAGTCGAAAGTTGAGGAACAGAATGAACCTCCGACAAGTTACTGCTGACTAACACAAATCAGAGGCAGAACTCACGTAAGAGGATCATGTTAGGCTGAGCTATCTCTCCTGATAAGAGAGATATGAAGCAGAGCAGTGGCTGCAGGCAGGAAATGAGACTCGAGGGAAGTTATCACTCAAACAAACAAGTTTCACATAAGCCCCGGCATCAGATTCAGCCCAGATCGTATGAGGTTAAACAACAAAGTGCCCGCTTGTTTGTGACTCAGTTCTCAGCATTTCACACAATTAGGCCAACACTAAGCAGCAGACAACAGTTTGGATCTGCCGATTTTAATCTTCGTTATTTTCGCTGAATTTCGAGCCAGTAAATCGCTAAATTAAAAATGATGAGACTTGCGATTCCATCTGGCCACAATATGTATGAAAATACACGAGGCAGCCCTCACAACAGGGAGTGAAAAATGTAGAAACAGAGACAAAAGGGGCAGTTAAAACAAATTTTATGGGAAACAGCACGATTTTTCTTCCCCGAGACTGCAGTGAGGGTTTCATTGTATTGTAATAAATTAGTTCTGGAAGGAATTTCCACATGTTTTGTCTCCCACAACGTTTTAGAGAAAGGTCTGTCTGTACCTTCTAATACCAGCAGAGGGCAGCATTGTGTCTTTAGACAAAAGAAAAAAAAAAAAAGACCAGAGAATAACAAACTACATTTATGCACTGGGAGCCAGTCTGTTTTCTGATCACATGCAACTCAGAATAAATGCATTACTTATTTATTACTGTGTGAGTGTGTGTCAAGATTATTCACTTGTATCTTCGGTTTAACAGCCCAGAGAGGGAGAGAGGACGTTTTAGTGGTTATCTGATTTATTCATGGGTCTAAAAACATACAACTCTTACTTACAAGATGTTAAAAGATCGACATGAAACATGTGACATATTTTTCAGCATCTGCATCTCCAAGACAAAACGACATTTGTGCAGCGACACAAAAAATATTGTATTATTAATGCGTCGACAATTATCGCTGACTGGATTTCTCGACGTCTCGCTCGACAACACTGCAGAATCATCAAGAATCCAGGAGAGCTGGATGTGATACAGTCTGTTGGTATCCAGAAAAACAAGAAGCACGCTTGTTCGTTCCTTGTATTCACGTGAACTTTTGTGACTGTTACAGTCAACCCTCTCTGGAAAAGCTAAGTAGAGTCAAAAGCGCATATATAAATAGAAAGAAAAATGCCTGTGAAGTCTGCAGAGCTGTGGGGTGTAAACAGAAACAGCATCAGACATCATAAGAATGAAAGACTCCAAGCCTGCACATGATCGTAGCAGTGGTTATGAGCTCCACCAAGGAGGTGATGTTTCCTCCTGTTATTCACTGTTTTCAGCAATTATAGTTGAACTATTTACTTTATTTATCGGAGTGTAGAATAAAGAATAATGACAATGCAATCTACAGAAAATATTTTCAACAAGACAATTATAGTAGAGTTTTAAAGATTTAGTTCCTATGACAAATGACATGATGGACCACGTTGCATTACTCCTCCCGTCTTCCTTCAGACTCAGTCCACTTGGTGTCACTGTGACAAATTGTAGATCAGAGCAGCTCAGGCATTCCTCTTCACCATAACTTTGTCCGGTGACGTCCTGCAACAACTCCGAACCGTTTCCAGGCCGATGATGAGATATGATCTCTCCAGGAGGTCCTGGGTCAACCTGGGGGCCTCGTCCCAGAATCAC
>JAUESE010000060.1:9959504-9969656 GCA_032274725.1 Malacoctenus triangulatus
AAATGCCAGAACAAAAATAAATCACAGGCACAAATCGTTTGCTTGTTCTTAGCATATTAAAAGCTTACGAGTACACAACTTAAAATATTAGGCCTGTGACATTAAGTGGCCAGCTCTGTTCAGCTGTGTGACTCGTAAACAGATCTGCTTTCGTGTCCTGTGAAGCCGCTCTGCGATTTCCCAGTGAGCTCCATTAAGAAAGAAACAGGTGCTCCACGAAGACACAAAACATCTGGCTGATGCACCGTAACCACGGCAACTGCACTTGTTTTGCCGCTCACTGTTTGCGACACGACACGCAGTGTGCCAATCCATCACCTGGAACGAATGAATATTTAACAGCGCCAGGACCACGGCTACAAATTGATGCCCGTGTGGACGGCCTTATTAGTATTAAGTAGCTCTGAATGCTGCTTGTTTGCCTCATATATCTTGTTGACAAGCTTCTTCATTTTTTATTCATTTATACAGCTTACTGTTGGAATGAATACTTCTGTGGCTGCATGCCCGCGTATTGATGCGAGTATCATTATATTAGAATGAAACAGATGATGTGTGAAATTGATATCTGGCATTATGGTGAAATAAATAAAAAAAAACAACGCTATGCTTCTGTGTGTTGTTGGCAGTAAATCAGCGTGTGAGAGTGTTTCTTTGTGGTTCTGCGCACTGCTTCAGAAGATGAAGATACAAACTGCGGCCAGCTGATATAAAAGGACACCCAGCAGTGGCTACAGCAGTGGGGCCAGAACGACTCAATAAATGAGAGCAGGAAAGCTGCGGTGCGAGGCTTCGCGGAGCCAACTGTTTTATACTTCAAAGTCTGGCTAATATCAAAAAACAAGGTCGTTTGGACGGCTGGCAGTCAGATCACAGACGGCTGCGGCTCATGGAAGGACCCAGTCATTTAAACATGGCTGCTCTGTTTAAACGCAGGCTTCCTGTGGAACGCGTGAGCGGCCAGCAGCATTAACATTTCACCACTGGAGCCAAACATGCAGCTCAGTTTCACTCCTGATGCACCTGACCTCACACAGACCTGAGTTTTGATCACAATTATGCCTTCTTTTAAGCCTTATATCATATATTATAGAATCATGGTGGAACAGACAAACATCAAGGTCCTGTTATTTCACAATATAAATAATTTTGATCATATGGTGGCTTTTTGAAAATCATTAAGTGTTAAATATTTAATTGCCCAGGAGCTGTTTGAAGTGGTGTTGATTAGGATTCAATACAATTTATTAAGCATTAATATGACCTCATCAGTAACATGTAGAATCATACAGTTAAATATTATGATTCAACTGTTTTATAGTAGAACCAGTTAGAAAAAATGTTTTAAATGCAAAATTTCCATTTAAAATGTAAAAACAGTTTTCGTCTACATTTTTTCATTTTTTCATTTGTGTCAGCAGAATATGTTGATATAAACCAACAAAACAAGTGAACAAAAACAAAAAAAACAAGAACAAAAAGTTCCAAATAACATTAAAACAGTGATCAAAAGCTGATAGAGTCTCTCAGCTCTCTGGGTCTCTTCCTCTTTGTGTCATATCATGTAATAACCTCGGCAGTAAACAAAAGAAGCAGGGTCAATCAAATCGGTGGAGTAAACTTCGACCACATGACCAGATCTGTGCATGCAGGATATCCTCATTAAAAAAAAAAGAGAGGGACATCCTCCCATAATTGCTTTGCGTTGCGACTTCCTGGACAACAAGCGTCCATTTCCTCGCTGCCACCAAACATCCTGTGCGTGCAGGTCACGGCAACGGGCTGACTCATCGCCTCAGTTCTGGAGGCTCACAATAGAAATCTTCCATTGTATCAGTGTGATACTACCAGTAAACCTTAAACTCACACACAATCAGTCACACTGCTGTTAAGGACATTTTGTCATTTTGTCAATAAAAGACAATGAGAAATGTGAATTTCCCCATTGTAAGATTAATAAAGTGTATCTTATTTTATCTTATGTGAGAGGAAAATCACAAAGCAAAAAGTTTGTGACATTAAATTCCTCCCTTAAACAGTAGAATTAGGTCAAATTTAGTGATTGTCTCCCTCTAGAGGATATTTGACAGGTTCTTTCACATTAGACTCAATCTGAAAAACCTGTCTCGATGCCTGCGATCGATCTCAGACACACCCATGTTTGGATGAGACTGAGACCAAGTCGGATTCATCTGGAGCCTTTTCCTTCAAGATGCAACATTTTCAAATTAAAGAAGTTTTTTTTAGCGTTTCTCTTGTTTTCCAAATATAAACTCTGTCATATGGATTTCTGCTCCACTTACAATTAGGACTCTACCTTCAATTATTAGACTGTCAGTCCTCATCAGGTGGACTGAAGATGCCTCAAAGGCAGAAACGTCCTTTATATATATATCACTCAGACCCCCATGAGGTTTCTTAGACAGGAGATTAAAATAGGAAACGAGCAGTTTGTGTGGTTTGATGAAAATGCTGCCTATTAACGTGTACTCACATCTCACCAGAACAAAGAGCTTATGAGATCTGAGTGTGTTCATATGAGACTAAACAATCCAACCGTGTCTACAGGAGGATATTATTATGTTTATCTGAAAATGTTCTGTGTTAATCCCACATATTTTAATACTGGTAACAAATTTATTTGGTAAATTTACAAACACAGTGAGTTTTATTGCGAATATTGTCTTGATAACATAAAGGCGATGAGGATTATCAAGTGCAAATGAAGAGAGTTTGGCATATTTGACGTGAAGAGATAAAACATTTTGACAGCTTTCGTCCTGCAGGCGACTTCGAGGCCCAGTGACAATTAAACATAGCTTAATGTGGGTGACCTGAGCACACTGTGTAGTGGGAGAGCAGCAGATATGAGGGACACATCTCTCTCTCTCTCTCTATTTGCTTCTCCGAGTTGTCCCATAAGAGACATTTCGGACATGTCGCCAGTCGCGAACAATGGATCACTGAGCTGGTTACAACTAGAAAACACAACTAACATCTGCACCCACAGAGAGTTGTGTTGTCTGCATCGAGTGAGTTTGTCCGTCTCCTTGTTTGTACGGTGAGACAAGGTGAAGGAGAACTGTGCTGCACGGCTGGGTGAAATATTTTTAAAGCCGAGCATGAGGTCTGCGGCTGATCTGAGTCTCGTGGCCTCCAGTAAAGTGCATCAGAGTGGGGTGTGCTCGTGTGTGTCAGTGTGAACACCAGAAGTCAGTGGAGACGAGTAATTTGCTCACCTGGTTACTGAAAGTAACTTGTGAACTTCATTATAAGAGCCAGCTTGTTGTCGGCAGTAACACGTGAACCCTGTTGACACATAATCATCTCTGGATGTAACCTCAAACAATCAAGCTTTTGGCAAACGCCACCTTTGGAAAAAAAACATCATGATTTATCCAGAGCCGTCGCACGGACCACCTGTAGTTGTTAGTGTTTCAGCAGTGGAACGGCTCTGTTTGGCTCTTCACTATCTGTGATCTATGCTCCTGTTATGGCACTCTGTGGTTTGTTTCCTTTCTGTTCCCATAGCAAATAATAAAGACGCACAAGCTTGATTTTTTGTTTTCTTTTTAACTTACTTGGTATTCTCTGCCAATTTCACCGTAAAAAGGTGTTCTCATCATCCCACAGTTGCCGGCTGTTCTCCCAGTAGAATGCATTGTTTATCAGGGAGAAGCTATTGTATGTTATGTCCACTGACTGCTGCTGTCTGAGCTGAGGGCCCAACGTACTTTGCAGTGGGAAAGACAAACAGCACGAAGAAATATTGGACTGAAGCTTTTGCAAAAGTATGACTGAATACTAATGAAGACACGCTTTGGTAGAATGTGTTTGTGCATCATTTAAGGTAATATTAGGATGTTGTTTAAAGTGTGGTGGAACAAAGCAGTAGCAGGTGCTCACGTATCTCAGCTGGTTTGTTGCTAAATTCTGTATCACCAGTGAAGATGCATCCATCCATTCATCCACTCTTTATATTGTTTTTGCATCTTAAGGTCACAGGTTGTTGTTGCCAACTGCAGGTGACATCAGGTGAAGGCAGGGAACAGATAGACAGGACTCCAGTCTATCACAGGGAGACACACAGCTACATACTGTATGTACCTACAGGTAGTTCAGCACCATCAGTTGACCTGAAATGCTTGTTTTTGTGCTCTTTTGCAGGAAAAACTTGTTTTTGAAAATTTGAATGTAGCATTTGAAGGTTTTCTTCCAAAAACTGAGCATAAGTGTAGTTTTTATGGGCCACATACTGAAGACTTGAGCTCAGAAAAGGAGAAATAAAAAAAACATCAAACAGTGATATCTGAGGGGGCTCAGCTGAACTGTATGACTTCTTTTTGTGGTCTCACCAACATTTCTGTTTGGTTGTTTTGAACCTGAGTCTTGGTCCTGCTCGATGTAGTTGGTGTCCCGCTGCCTGTGCTCTCCAGCTGCCGTGGCTGCTCTTTGCTGCCCTCCTCTTTCCAACAAAAGCAAAACAACCCATTTTTGCAGTTTTCACAACAGCAGCCCAAACAATGAATTCATGCTCCTCGAATACATTTTCTTTCATAAATGACTATGTTATTTAGTCAGACAAGATCAAGATCAAGTTGCTGTTGACAAAACGAAATCAGAAACAAGTGAAAATTTACTTTGAAACATGACCTCGAAATGAGCAGGAAAATATTTAGCAAAAGGGTGATTGTGTCATTTTTGTGTGTGATTAAAAAAAATTATTTCATTCAAATAAGTCAAATCTCCTCGGTATGATTTTGTTTTTTTGCAGCGCAAACTTTGCCTTTTCAAAATCCCTTTGCTCTGTTTTCCAGATGAGAGACAACACAGGCCTGTTCTTTCTGCTGTGGCAATGCTCTCTGTGCCTGAATAATTCAATATTGCTCACTGTCTGCTCCTGTTGTGTACTGCATGGTTAAGAACCAGTGAAGGGGAAGGCTCAATGCATGGGGACAGGCCTTGTTTTCTACGCCTGCAGCCAAGCGTGCGTCTTATGTAAGGGAGGGGGTTGGACGGCCAGAGTACAACATCCCCTGCATGAAAACTCGTGTAGCTCTGTCATCATGTGTCTTGTCCATCGCAGACTCTCATTCCTGCATGTGTGGTACGACTTCACTGCTGCGCTCCTTCCTAATGACTCATAAACCATTTTTGGTCTTAGATTTGTTTTTGTGATTATGTTGTCGTTTTGAGTCTTTATCTCCCTCATCAGCCCCTGCAGCCTTTCTTTGACATTTAGACTTAATTACAATTTCCACTTCTTGTGCACTTTGTGTGGATAATTATTTGCTCCCAACATGCTGTTTTTTATGCAGCAACTTAAAAATAAAAAGATGCAGCAACTTTATCGTCTTGTTTGTATTCATTTGTAGAGCGACCATGTGCAATACTAAAGATAAATTATGTTTTTGCTCCACTGTTAACTCAGAGCTGGTTTACATCTGTAGTCTCTTGGCATGTCACACTTGCAAAAATAACATCCAATCATTTATACAACTGCAGTGCACAAACGAGACAACATGGGATAAAGCACAGGCCACAATGTGTCACCGTCTCACACAAATCCACACCCTCATGCCACTGGCGATGACTGTTGTTCATGCAAAAGCAGAGTTATCAAGTTAGAAATGTTGCTTCACGTCGGTTTTAGTTTAGGGCCCACGAAAAGTGATGTTGATTGAGCTTGACCAGCTAAATGGTGCCGTAATTAACAATAAACATCATGAATTATCTATTTATTCCAGTACAAAGACGTCGGGTTGAACACCAGTCCGTTTCTGATGGTAACACGAGCAAACACTGATTCCCTGAGATGTTTCTCTGAATCACAAAGTCCCACTGACCTCCCATGTGCGTACACTGATTTTCAATCCGCATGATCTGAAGACGGCCGTCAGGAGTGGAAATAAAGCTAAACACCGACCAACAACACAGTGACTGAAGTGCAAAGCGAGGCCACAAGAGCTTTTTTTTATGAGGAACAGAAATAAATCTTGCTAAAGTCCACTCACCAGCTGTTCAACTGTGTTGTACTAATCCCTCTCACATGCACAAGAGGGCAGCGGGCCCTCCCTCCACTCTGCAGGACTCCTGTTTATTTAGGAGCACAAATAAAAGGTTGATTATGTCACACGAATTAATCGAACGACAGTGTGAAATGTGCAGCTTTCATTGAAGAATACTGCTGGAAAAACTTCCAATGTAAAACAAACAGCAAGAGCCAAAAGCTATGGAAAGAATAGATATTTTCTGCTGCACATTAAATGTCCATATATTGTCCTGATTTATAGACTAAATGAAAAGATTTGATTAAAGATAAAGATAAGGTTTTTTTTCCAGAGCAGAAAGGTATCGTACTTCAGACTTACTGTACATTCACCAGAAGATGAATGTCTTCGTTCGATTATTGATATTTGGCAGGAAAATGTATCATAGCAAGTTTGTTGTGAATTTGTCCTATCAGCAAGAAAGTGATTTGTATTTTGATGCTGTATTTCTAAGTGTTTTTACCACCAAGGTACTAAAAAAAAATCGATTATTAAGATTTTAAAAACTCATTTTTCTCTTCGTCTGACGCCTCAGTCCAAGTTTTTTTCTGTCCTGCGGCTTCTGACTGCAGATTCCTTCAGTGTGACCATGAAAGTGAATGAATGCAGCGCGATAACAAACAAGCAGGATTTGTTCTCCACACTGTGCTACACTTGTATCATCGTTTAACAGTGGGAACGAGCAGAATTGAGCAGCGCGCTCTGACAAACCGCGTAACATGATGTTTTTGTTCCGTCTGAGTGTCAGAAACACAGTGTGGAAAGTTGCTCGTTGAGGCAAGAGTTCATGAGCTCAAAAAAAGTGGATGAGTTTATCTGTCCTGAAGGCAGTCTGTCAGCAAAACAAGGCTCAGTCACAATATCAGCTATTTACTATTCCTTGTTTTCTGTCCCTCAATAAAAAAAAGTCTGGATTTCATGTAGTGAGGTATTATGTGAGGGAATCACAGCTATCTATCGATGTTGCAGGAATATAACCTGCGAATGCATTTCAAAACGTAGCGTGAAAAGGCTTCTATAAATAATGTTAATTAAATCATGAGGAGGAAGAAGATTCTCTCACAAACTGGAAAAACACCTGCAGCCATCGCAGCGTGCTCTCTTTGTCATCAGTGAAAGCTTTGACGCCCAAAGTTTTTGCTGCCTGACGGGCACGACGGATCGATTCAATGTTTGACTGGCTGGTTAATATTTAATTACTGTGTATTGATCGTGGACCAGATGCATTCCTGAGGTCTGAACGCCCAATTACTGTCACTCTGAACACTAAACAGTCTCTGTTTGCACAATCCTGGAGGCTTTGCTTTGGCTGGTTCACAGGACACTGCTGCAGGCTCGCCTCTCTGCACCTCTTCAGAGTCGGGCTTTTTCTCATCGATTGTTCACAGAGTAGTTTCGTAAACAATGTGTTTCTGTTTACTTTCTTGTGTTCTTAAGATACAGTTTGCTCAAGTTTGTTAGACGTCAAACTTCAGGTTGAGTCTAAGAGATTTATTTTGATCACTTTGTTCCTTGTAAAAGGTTACGGTGAGTTCATTTGATGTGAAGCTCTGTCAGTAGATTTCAACTACATTGGAAAGTTTTGGCTCTTTTCTCAAAGGCTGTTACTTTCAATATGCAAATATTATTTTGTACTCACAAAAACACCAATTTCTGTCACTTTAAGGAGATCCTGTTTGTTCAGTATCATTCAAAACTGAATGAATTCTTTGAAAAGACAAAAGCGTTGAACCACAAAAGCCTTCACTCCCAACAGGGGGCTAAAAATTAACATGTGAAAGTATAGAAATGATAAAAATTAAATTCAGAGCAGCTGGTACGTTTAATTTGCCCTCATGTAGATGTTCAATTTTGATAAAACCAACAACTGTAAAACAACTGATTGCAGTCAAATGCTGCTGTGATGAACTCTAACTGTATTTTCTCGAGGCACTTCTTGTAAAAAGCCATTTTCAGACTTTTATCTTGTGAAATGAGCAAAAAACATCTCTGAAATACACTTACTCTTTGCCCTGCAAACTCAGGAAGAACTGAGTTGTTGTCTATATTTATAGATTATTATGCAACCATTTTACTGGTCTGGCCCACATCATATGAGATCAAACATGAGTTTAAATGGCCTCTGTTTATTTTGTTACGTTCCTGCTAAAGGTTTTCGGTTGTGTTGAAGGTCCACATGGTCAGATGTACCAGAAGACTCAACATTCACGTTTTCCTGTCCTTGGAAGTATCTAATGGGTCCTTTTTTTCAAGCTTGAGTAAAGTAAAGCTTTTGTCCGTCTCATTTCATTCTTCTATGAATGACACAGTGTCAATTTAATGCTGCCAAACAATGTGGTCAACTGTGCGAATAGCTACACTTGATAATTATACAATTCAGCCTGGTTGATTCAAGGCTTCAGCGGGTTCTCTGTGGACGTTTCCATCTGCATTATATAGGAAGCAAACCAGAGGCAGATGAAACCCCGCGAATCCACAGCTTTTGATTCCCCGGAGGTCTCATCCATTATTCAAGTACATTATGGCCCCACGGATAAAGCCCACGCTGTATGTAAGGAGCCCAGTATTCAGATGGTGAAGTGATGAAAGGTCTCCGTGTTGGGAGCTGTGTTCACCTCACCACTGAGAGCACATCGGCCCGCGGGATGTGTGTCACGTTCGGCGGCCTGCGGCTACGTTTTTCCCCCACTGAGGATGTCATGTGACAGAACAGTGCCGACACCGCAAATGATACATGGAGAGTCATGTGTGTCGGCCTAGAAATGTACATCTAAATTGAAAAGAAATTAATCTTTACTGGAGATAGATAGATATCCTAAAAAAGATGCCCGTATCTGAGACGAAGGCTCTGTGTGTGGCGGGCGGGAGAGGCGAGAGCGCCACAGCTGAGTCAGTATGAAAACTGGCTGCACTCAACATTGAGATGTAATGGGATGGAAAGCTGTCTTTCATGCACCGCTATCCAGGCCACTGCTCTCACAGTGGTAGAGTGCCAGTTACTGTAGTTTATCTGCCATGCAGGGAACACAGGGAGTCTGTTTTTATTCCCCCTTTGCAGTGGCATGTGTTTCTCACCTGACCCCCCCCCCCCCACCACCACCACCACCCCCCTCACTCTGCCCAAACTGCAGAAGCCCCGGGATGTTTGCATTGCTGCAGTTGGTGTGAATGTGGTTATTGTCAACCGCGGACAAGGACTCTATTTTACCTTGCTCTGAAATCCAATTGGTTGGGTAAGAGAGAAACCTAATAGACCGACAGTGTCTGTTCTGTCAACTAAAAATAAAACCTTGAAGGACTTCAAGACCCACAAACTGCAGAATGGTTTCACACTTACAATAGCAACAAAAATAAAGATTACATGTTTAAAACTGGTTTGATAAAACCCCCAGCAAACTGTTACTCACATGTACTATTTGTGATAGAAAATAACACTTGTGAAATGCTGATGTTGGGCACCTTTAGTGAAGGTTTGGTGGACGTAACGCAGGGTGTGATCCGTCCTGTCACCGAGTGATTTCGGGTTGACTTCCTCACTTTGATCGTTGCCACATCACATCAGTGGAAGGACGTTCACAGGAAGCAACTTTAGTGCTCTTCTGTGAATGTGTTTCAAGGCTTGTGAAGTTGAAACCCATCACGTGCTCTAATGTTTCATTCTGACAATCATCAAGAAAAACCAAGCATGTTCCGCAGCAACAAACTTTCCCTAACAGGTCATTGAATAACTTCAAAAAGCCGAGGCATGACTGAGGAACCCCCCCCCCAAACTGTGTGGCACCACAAACCATGCAGGACACATTCACACTCGGCCTGTTTGCTCCTCTTTGAAAGGATGGAGAGTTTTCTCCTAATAGTCTGCTTCGTTTGGGTACATGTGGATGTGAATGTGAACTGAAGAAAAAACAACTGAATTCTGGTGAGAATGTGAGAAGAACCAAATGAAGGTGTAAATTATTATTATTATTATTATTGTTATTATTATTGTTATGTCTCTAAACTGAGTCCCTGCAGCATTTTTTTTAATCAAAAACCGTAAATTCAGACACTCATTTTGCTTCAATGCTTTTATGTTGTTTGACCTACTTTTAATCAGCATCTC
>JAUESE010000060.1:10021030-10032690 GCA_032274725.1 Malacoctenus triangulatus
GTGTGTGTGTGTGTGTGTGTGTGTGTGTGTGTGTGTGTGTGTGTGTGTGTGTGTGTGTGTGTGTGTGTGTGTAGACGCTCCTGCCCTGATCACAGATGGGTCACAACTTCCGTCAACCATCTGGCCTGTCATCTCATCTTCTTTTTTTGTAAAGACAGAGACACAATAGCCCCCTCGTCTCCATTGTCTGCTGCGAGCTTCCCTCTGCAAAGTGTTCTTCAAAGTGAAACCCCACAAACTGCGAATCATTAACTCCAGCAGGGGATCAAACCGAGGGCAGCTGGACGAGCCAGTAAAATACTGGTTCTGCCTTTGGAGAGCTTTTTCAAAAGCGAAAGCAGACTTATAGTGAGCAGCGCTCTCCACATGTGCCGGGTGTGATTGTCTGAAGTTATCTGTGGTTCTGCTGCACAAAAAAAGGGTGAACTCTGGTTTCTACCATTCAAGCTAAAAGGCCCTTTATTATTCCACGGTTAAAGCCGGCACACCATCGATGCAGCAAGTTTATCTGCAGAGCGATGCAGTTAAAAACAATGCAGCTTTAGCAATCAATAGCACCCAAACAATACAGCTCTGCCAGTGTCGTCCCAGGGAATTTCGCAACACCAGACTTGAATTTGATAACAGTCTTGTGTGGCTAAAGGTGACCTTTATTTTATCCCCTGACTTAGCAGGCCCACCGTTTACCCCGAGAGAGAGCGAGATGGCTTAAGATGCGAGCCTCGATTTAATTTCCTGACATCATATTCGCGGCCGCCCCACGGACGGCGCTCGCCCAATAGCAGCACTGAATTACAATCACACTCTTCCTGTTTCCCAACACTTTGTCACATCTGGTTATCATTTGAAAAAGCTGAATAGTTGTTGAGATTATAGATGCGTTTTAACATAAACGAGAAGCATGTTCAATGTTTTTTTCTGGGAGGATGCCACATGTTGTGCCAGGAGGATTTTTGTCAGTCATGTGAATCGTATTTTTATTCTTTATTCTGTTTTTCCTGTTGACAGGTACGACCCGCCCCCCTCGAGACGGAGAGGTCCCAGGGGTGGATTACAACTTTCTGTCTGTGGAGGACTTTCTAGAACTTGAAGAAAGTGGCACGCTACTGGAGATAGGAACGTATGAGGGTAAGGGTGATGATGATAATGATGATGATGATGACGACAGCGACGCTGATCGTGAGTGGCACTTCCCGTGACTCACGATCGCGCAGGTGTCCTCATTCTCCACACACACAATGAGCGTCAAAATGGATCTTTTCCTACATGCCGGCGGGTCCGCGAGACGGTGCACTCAGTTGTTTCTGATTAGACTGTGCATGATGAGGGGAGATGCATCCAGGAGACAGCAGGTCACTCCACATCTGCCCCTCTCACTCTGATTAGGAGGGTGTTGTGCAGCGCTAAGTCTCAGACTGACACAAACCTGTGTGTGTAAACGTGTGTGGATGTGTGTCTGTAAGGCTGTGTGTTGTGTGGGACTAAGTCAGGCCAGTGTGTGTGTGTGTGTGTGTGTGTGTGTGTGTGTGTGTGTGTGTGTGTGTGTGTGTGATTATGTGCGTGCGGCTGGGAGGGGATGTTACGACATTAATCTGCTTGGCACTGGCTCGGCTGTGTGTTGGCACGTTTCTTCCTTTCACGCAGACAATGTCAAATACCTGTCCACAGGAGTCTGTGGCCATCCCAACCACTGGAACACTTCTCTGACTCATGCTGAAGTTCAAACACTGACTCCACATAATCAGCCATGACACAATAAAATACACAATATATAGTTTGTAAAATATCAACCTAATTTCACGAGGTGTTGTTTTTCCAAAGGTTGTCAACAATTATGTATCAGAGTCTAAAAACAACAAAAAGGACAAGAAATTGGAAAGTTTTAGCCTATAATAACATATTTTAGATGACTCCATCTTGATAGTTGAACCAGAAAATAGTTGTTTGACTTTAGTTTGCCACAGATTAGTTTAGCTTATCATCATGCCACTCCTGATGCAAAGAGAAGTTCGCTAAGCTAGCCTGACTATTGTGTGTCTGAGCTTCTCATGCTGCTGCAAGAAAATAAAGTGTATGCTGACCAGGTGAAAGTGGTGAATGAATACAGGGGATTATTGTAGCAAATAGACAGTCACATGATCACTTTTGATGTGCGATGATCTTTGCAACGAGCTTCGATCTTTTCATTTGAGGATGGTGAACACAATAGTTAAGTAAACGTGTCAAACTGTCAAACAACACTGCTATTGTGTTCATGGAATGGGATCCTTTCATTTTGCATTCACAAACACACACACAGATTGGTGACTCGTACAATGTATGAAAATTTGTTTATATTGCCTCGAATAAACTGTTTCAGTCGGAGAAAGCCACTAAAACAAACAGGGTGCTGAGAGCTGATCTATTGTTTGGCTCAGTTTGCTTTCCAAGGGCCAGACAATGCAGCGCTGCAGCCTCAAACACAAACGAGAATTTCCCCCCACCAGCTGCCGATATCCACGATTTGTTGTCACGTTGCGATCCGTCGCTCTGTCTCTTCCTCTCGGTGTCAGATTTGGAGATTTGGAGGGTTCCATACATCCTCTCTGTCCCCCTCACCGCTGTTTTTATTCCTCGCTTCCTTTCTCGGTCTGTTTCTCCCTCTCCCTCCTTTCTGCGTCTCTCTCTCTCTCAAGCATGCTAATGTCCTTCTTGTTGCCTAGGTAACTATTATGGGACCCCCAAGCCGCCAAGGCAGCCCATCATTGGGACAGTGATCCTCAGTGATGCGGGCTCCCATCGGTCCACCCCAACACGCACCAAGTCCTACAATGAAATGCAAAACGCCCGCGTAGTGCCTGCTGACGACGACGATGACGACCAGGCCTCGGAAATGAACAACAGTTTTACAGGTGAGGGCGCCGCTGCCCCCCCCCCCCTCCCTCCTCCAGCCCCCCTCCAGTAGCAGAAGTTTCTGATTCTGCAGCTCTCTCCGTCCCCGTGCGCACCGCGTCCTCCTACGTGCTGCTTTGGACTGGACGCCTTCGCGACAGCGTGTGTGTGTGTGATGTGTGTACAATGTGTGCCTGAGATAAGGAGGACAGAAACGTGAGCGATAAGTTGTGTGTGTTGATTATCTATCTTGCGCGCGCTGATGGGTGTCTGGCGGTTACATCATGTCTTTGTGATGCTGATGCCGTTTTCCGCCAGCCTCCAAACACTGCCATCTGCCTGTGAGGAGGGGTGCAGTGGAGGACCGACGAGCTGACAGGAGACAAACAGGGTTTTAGCATTTCGGCACACCTTCGATTAACGAATAAGGAGGTGGTCCTTTATTCTAGAATTGCCATCTCTTGCATGCACATCCGCTCTTCCTTGAATTGGTGGAAATCCTGATATCAACTCTGCTTTCTGCACGTGAACAAAGTCCATCCTAGAGAAGAATAGGATGGCATTATCAGGTTCAAAAGCTTCTTATCGCTCTCCTCTGAGCTCGATCCTGTTTTAAGTGCAGGAGATGGTGCGCTTTTTCTTTTTTTTTTCTTCTTCTTCTCTTTCTCTCCCCTCGCTTGCTGGGAATGTATGCCCTCTCTGTGTCCCCCTGCCAGCCTGCCAGAGTGTTGAATTTGCATTTGATCAACCCTGAAAGGCCCACGGAAGTGGCGGAGGATATTTGGCCAAAAACTCCATCGCGAATGGCAGTGGGGGTGGGGACGGCTGGCTTGGGAAAGAGAGAGAGGCTTATGGGTGGAGAGGTAAAATGGGTGGGGGTCAAGATGAGTTTGGGAGCGACTGTTGCTGAAGGAATTTGCATACTCCTGTGAGTCTATTCAATACACTAGAAAGAGGCGGGAGATGGATCCAAAACAGGGGGAAGGGAAAGGACTGAGAGTTTGCATCTGTACTGAAGCATACCCGGCGTGTCGGCTTCTGTTTGGCTGTTTCTCTCTTGCGTGCGTGAGACATAAACTGCCTTTGTTTTTTTGTTGTTGTTGTTTTTCTGTTGTTCTGTGTCGTGCCTGTTGTGTTACCCAGGATCCTTAGTGCGTAGTCTCTTCCCCTCTCCTTTGTTGTGCACAGGTAACCCTAACGACCAGGACGAGAGCCGCGGCGGCATCCTCCGGCCGTACCCTGCGCGTGACAATGCTCCACCCTGTGGTCTGAACAATGCAGCCACCTCCACAGCAGAGAGCGGGCAGCAGACCCTGGCAGAGCCGCAGGTCTCCCCGGAGGACCCGCTGGGACCGCTGCCCGAGAACTGGGAGATGGCCTACACCGAGAACGGAGAACTTTACTTCATAGAGTATGTATCAACAGCCAGCAGTACTCGCTAAAGCTAATCTACCGAGCACTCCCTTGGCACTGTCAGAGTAAGCATTTCCCGCCAATAGCTCTTGCTGTAGTTTGTGTTTTGTGTAGTTTATCTGCACTGTTATTCTTTTTTGTTTGTCCAGTGGCTTGTTGTCCCCAATGATTTGGTTTTTAGGCCTCCCCCGACAACCCTCCCAGCCTACTGGGTGCCACTGCTTTCCTGTTAATCCCTCCATGTCCCGATCTCAAAAGGAGATCACATCCTGATCACCTGACTACCTCCACCTCTCTGTCCTCTCTGCAGCACGACAAAGGCACACCACCAAGACATGGCTGTGTATTTTCAGAGCTTGTATGTTCATTTCTGCTATCACTGAATTACAGAATGTTCTTGTTTAACAATAGAGGGAAAAGTCGGGGTGTTATTGTTGATATCCTGTCTGTGTCGCTCTGTTCCTTTCATTTCTGTTTGCAAGAGACGCCTTCTGTGCTCTGCGAACTTGCCGATGCATTCCTTCTTTTTTTTTTTCCCTCTAATTCTTATTGATGCATTCATGTGCCCCTGCTGTGCTTTTGTATGTTAGCTTGATGGCCTGGGCTGAAAATGTCTCTTGTTTTGTTTGTTTCCTCGCAGCCACAACACAAAGACCACATCATGGCTGGATCCTCGGTGCAGAGACAAAGCCTCCAGGCCTTTGGAGGAGTGTGACGATGATGGTGAGCCACCGAAAACGATTTACAAAACAAAAGTTTACACGCACACTTCTCTGTCGTGGTTTTGAAACAGTAAGTGTTGCTTGAAGTGTCAGACAGCGGTCACGACTTGTCCATGAGGTGACGCCTTTGTCCGACTTGCGTGTTCACTCCACCACAATTGGGTTGCTCTGAAATTGGACGCTTGCGTGTTTGGAAGAAGCTGTGGCAGTTTTGAAAGACAAATATTTCAAACAGCGCCTCCTCTGTAAATGCAGAGCACATATTGCAGAATTGCACCATCAAGTGGTGAATGTTGAAAGTAGCACACTGCACATCTCGACGCTGCTTGAGTTTTAAGCTATATACTGTGTGATTACAAGTTTCTAAGGGCTTTCTGTTTCCCTATTTGCTTTTCTCTGCACTCGCACTTCATTCTTTATTTAATCCCTCCATCCCTGACCCTCCTCCCTCCTGCCGTCCATCCTCTTTCATTTGATTTTCTTTGTTTCATCCTGCTTCCATCGTGGAGAAGAAGGGATACATACAGAGGACCTGGAAAGTGATCTTGGTAAGTAGTTTTTTTCTGTTTCCTGAGCTATCTGTTGTTGCATTTTTGTACTCTGTGCGCCTTCAGCTCTTGCTGCTAAAAGGAGAAATATAGTTTATCAGCTGCAGAAAGCAGCAGTACACACTGACAGCTGGAGGTAGAATAGAATAGTTTATTCTTGAACATTATTCCAATAATAAAAATCAGAAGAGGCCAGGATATTCCTATTCTAATTCAGTGACTTAAAGAACCCAAAACAGACTTTATAATGCGAGAAATGCATTAAAAAAAAAAAACTGTAAAACAGAAAAGTATTCTTCTCGATGGTACAAGGAAGAATCAGACTCACATTGCACATGCTTTTTCTGACACATTTTATTTCATTGTGGCAGACTTTACACAACCCAACTGTTCAAAGATGTCTTCGATAAAAGTCAACTTGAAAGACTTATTCTGAACATTTTAATGCATTCCTCCTTTTTCTTTTTTGCTTCAGACCTGGTAAATAAAAGTATCTTTTGTATGTCTGACCTCGATGTTTTACGTCCCGTCAGAAACAACTTTAATGTGTTTGGCTGGATTAGTGCGTTTTCTTGCTTTGCTCTCCAAATATCTTCCCTGAGCCCTTCAGCTCACAATGAAGCCTCGCACCAGTAATCCACATGTATTACTACGAGATAAGCCATATGTGGCTTAGTTATGTTGTTAATTATAGTTTTGCTTTTCTTCCTCATGTCTGTCTCCAGATGTTTTTTTTTTCCCTTTTTCTTTACCTTTGGAACCTTTTTGATCTCATGGTATAAAAAGAATAATATTCACCTTTTATGGTGTACAGCTTGAGCAAAATGAGCCTTTCTGGTATTTGCACGGAAAAACCCTCTGGAACGGATCACGCCGAGCGGTCCGTCGCAATATGCACGTCCCATTTCGGCGCAACGCAAACAACATTGTAATGAAGCAAGAACGCCTTCTCTAACGGGACCTCCAGTGTCTGGCCGAGAGCCTTTATTATTGCTGGCTGCGAAGACGCAGACAGTCGGTGATTATTGATTGTGAAATCCAGTCTCTTGTAAAAGTGTTTACTGGACTTGTGAGAAGCCCACAGGAACACGCGGAGGTAATGTCTTAGCCCCAAATCAAATACAGTGAGGGAAGGGGGAGCTGGGGTGCCAACATCATGATGGTGATGCGTCAGTTTAATGGAGCTCATCTGTCAGCACGTTCCCACAGATCAGAACACGGTCAGGTGGACGTGCAATGTGTTTGGCTGCCTGCACACGAGCCACACTGCAAGAGCTGACTACAATGTGGTGAGGTTCGGCTGAATGGAAAAACAGGACACCTTCATAAAGCCGACAAACCATCTAGTTTGTTGGCTCTCTAGTTTTTTTTTTAAAGCTGCGTTATCGAACGTTTCTGCTCATGTAATAAAACTGCGGGCCCGTGGGTTGCCGGTTCGATGCCCGCCGCGGTCGTGAGATTTCTCTCGTCAAATAAAACCATCTACAAGATGAGTTTGTTGTGTGCCGAGGAACATCGCTGTGTCGATTTGCCTGAAGCTCCAAAGTATCTTTGTTTTTGCCACAGCACGCTTAATAAAAGTGTCGGTAGGCGGTAGAAAAGAGATCCAGGTTGTTATCTAACACCTATCGACAGGTGCACTGATGAGAGATTATTATGTGTTGCTGGCACAGCGACCGCTGTCTGTACCTGAAAGAGACAGTTTGGGCCTAAAACGTTCGACATTTCCTGAGATGTTCCAACTGATGTTTACGAAGGAGGAATTTAAACGTTTCTTCAACTGTTTCAGTTGCACAATAAAAAACAGCAAATGTATTTTCAAAGCAGATGAAAAGACTTGTGAGAACTATGCAGTGTGGGAGTACACAGGTCTTTTTGATGTCGGGCCATATTTAATCTGTCTTTAATGCAAAATCTAGACTTTGGTGCTGTGACTCGGCAGGTTTAAGGACAGCTCATTCTGATCAGCCACACTGAAAATAGCTTTTTTACAAGTCGAAGTGCAAAATGAGCAATGTTTGGCCTTTTGTTTGATTTAAAAGTGCACGAGGAATAAAGATCGTTTGATTAAACTGATGATTTCATGCTTGGTGTTTTTCTTGTGTTGCAGAGCTGCCTCCAGGATGGGAAAGAATAGATGACCCGGTGTATGGCGTGTACTATGTAGAGTAAGTTTCTCACATCTATATGTTTGCTGCTTCCACCAAATGATTCAATCAAAATAAACATCCTGATCATTCGTTAAGACAGACAAACTTGAGGGTAATATTTAGCAGCGTGAAACTCCAGAAGTGTATTTTCCCTCCCTTTTCTAATCAGTCCGTGTCATCTCGTTGTCAGTCACATAAACAGAAAAACTCAGTATGAGAATCCCGTGGTGGAGGCGCGGCGCCGTAAAATCCTGGATCAGCAGCAACAGCCGCAGCCTCCAGAAGGTGAGCGGTATATTCGAGGTTCGTTTCCTGCCCTGGCGCGGCACCATTTCTTTCTTTCTTCATGTCTGTCAGTGTCACGTCCTTCTTGTCTGTCTGGCGCTCTCCAGGGTTTTGGCCAGTGGAGTGCGGCTCCCCGCCCCACCGCTGTAACTTTTGCGCTCAGCCTGTTGGTGTTTATGCAGAGATAAAAAGATGCGATCATTTCTGATCGTCACAAGATGAGTTTTTACGACGAGAGCTGGCCGAAGCCCTGGAGTGGGTGTGTTTGATTTTGATTTGTGTGATTCTATTCATAAATTCTGTTTACCATTTTGTATTTGAACATTTGAGTTGCATTACCATGAACAGAAACGCCTACAAAAGTGGTTTTAACCTCAACTGTAAGCCTCAATCTGTATCTGGAAGTGATGAAACAATCACACGACAAAATGCAATCACAACAATATGTGGTCGTAATTTGGCCCATTAGTTTGGTCTGCACACCAGATAAACATGCTGCTCTAAATTGCTGCAACCTGTAAAGATTAATTGCTCGGCTTTTTAGGGTCTTTCATGATCCCGTATTTTGTATTGGGCCTAATTTGCATGACCAAAAGATAAACTACACTCGATCTAGTTTTATTTCACAATGTATGAACACGATAGTCGCTGACACTTCTTGTCCCACTGTAAGATGTCATCATACTTTTTCCCGATCATCTCAGTCCACTTCATTTCTGAATGCTAAGAGCAAACCTAGCTTATGTTTTTAAATGTCAAGTTGCCAAAATCGAAACAAAACTAATGTGTGGCCCAAGTTTTAGTTTGAAACTAACCCACTAACAGCATGCTTATGTGGCACTTCTTTATCTTTCCCCAAAGCCTTCAAATAAAATGTTTTTCTGAAGTGATCAGGATAGAAATCACAAGATGATTTGAGAGACAACATCACGCCATATTGATACTGTATTTTTTGGACGTAACTGACACTGTTGGAGTACTGACACTCCTCTCTCTTCTGCAGATGTTTGCTCTGTATTGGAAACTCCTGGACCAATAGGTGCTGTTGTCTCTATGGGCCGGGGTGTCACAGTGTCAGACAATGATTCCTATTTCAGATGTTTTTTGGAGGTGTAATAATAAAACGCATCACATACACAAATAACAGCAGCTGAATGAAGAGGAACTGAATAGAATTGAGGCAATATGAATAATCAAATAGAAATAATTGGCTTTAAAGCTTTGTGTGTGTACTTGTGTTGCTGTTGAGTGTTTTATGTTTGCATGTGTGTTTGTGTCAAATTCATACACGCTTGGGTTGTGTGTATGTGGATTAACATGCAGTCGGTTGTGCCGACAGAGTGGATAGAGGAGCACTCGTCAGCAGCAGCTCCTCTGGCAAACTACGCTCCAAACCACCTGGAGACCTACAGGGACCCCCAAGTCCCACCAACTCTACCTCCAGGCCCTGCAGGAGTCAAACGTAAACGCTCGTGTTTACATTCACTTCTTTGTTTTCATCTTATGAAATCTTGAGAGCAGCCTGGAGATACATTGTGTAGTGGTAGTAACTGCAGAGAGGATGTTTTGTTGTTTCTGGGTAGATACAAACAAATTTCCCGGACATGAAGAGAAAGCCTTTGATTTTTTAAGCTTACAAAATGCTACACATCGAGGATGAGCATCTCACAATGCATGAGGAGACCACCACACCCCCACCCCGTCTAACTCAGATGGACAGAAGGATGAGAGTTGTTGTTGTGTGCAGGAGGGAAACCGTTCTTCACGAGGAATCCAGCAGAGCTGAAAGGAACCTTCATCAACACCAAGCTGAAGAAAAGCCGCCGAGGTTTTGGTTTCACCGTGGTCGGAGGCGACGAGCCCGACGAGTTCCTCCAGATCAAAAGTCTGGTGCTGGACGGGCCGGCGGCTGTGGATGGCAAGATGGAGACAGGTGCAGTACACGCACACCAACCACAGGGGGCAGTGCTTTCTTTCAGCAGCACACGCTGTGTTTTTATGCCTTTGCCGGCTGATGATAAACTGTTTGACCTAAATTGGACGTGACGAGTGACAGCAGTGCTTTTTTTTCTGTCCGTGCAGGCGACGTGATCGTCAGCGTGAACGACACCATCGTGCTGGGCTACACCCACGCTCAGGTGGTGAAGATCTTCCAGTCCATCCCGATCGGCTCCATGGTGGACCTGGCCCTATGCCGCGGTTACCCGCTGCCCTTTGACCCTGACGACCCCAACACCAGCCTGGTGACCTCAGTGGCCATCCTGGACAAAGAGCCCATCATCGTCAACGGGCAAGAGACATTCGACTCGCCTTCCAGCCAGGCCGGACCCATCAACGGCATGCGCGAGCCGCGGCCGCACAGCC
Organism: Malacoctenus triangulatus; assembly: GCA_032274725.1. Taxonomy (NCBI): domain Eukaryota; kingdom Metazoa; phylum Chordata; class Actinopteri; order Blenniiformes; family Labrisomidae; genus Malacoctenus; species Malacoctenus triangulatus. The sequence continues at coordinate 10,031,384 of JAUESE010000060.1, forward strand.
CCTCAGCCGAGGTGGCGTCCAACGGCTCGCACGGCTACACCAGCGACGTGGTGACGCTGGCCTCGTCGATAGCCACGCAGCCCGAGCTGATCACCATCCACATGGAGAAGGGAGACAAAGGCTTCGGTTTCACCATCGCCGACAGTCTGACGGGCGGGGGGCAGAGGGTCAAGCAGATCGTGGACTACCCGAGGTGCCGCGGCCTGAAGGAGGGGGACATTCTGATGGAGGTCAACAAGAGGAACGTCCAGAACATGAGTCACAACCAGGTGGTGGACCTGCTGAGCAAATGTCCCAGAGGCAGCGAAGTTACCATGCTGGTGCAAAGAGGTGTGTATTCCAGCTTGACACCAGATATTGTTCAGCAGGAACTGAAATCTTGACTTGAAAGGCTGCGAAATCAAACACACAAAAAAGCGCGTAGCGTCGTCTGCCGAACAGACAACAGCTTGAATAGCTGGCAGGGAAAGGGTGCGATGATGAAAAGAGGAGAGAAGCGAAGAAGAGTGTGGGTGGCAGGTTGAACATGCTCGGACTGGGCGGGATGAAATGAGGAGAGGCGAAGAGATGATGGGACGAGTTAGCATGGCAGTGGATGAGCAGATGAGTGTGGGAAGGAGTAGGAGGATGGAGAGAGAGTGGAGATGGATGAATGAGAGGGGGGGGAGAGGAGGAACACATTAGGTCAGCAGCTCGTACATCAGACACTTTGTCAGTTTACTATCTTGCTCGTGTAATTGGTTTGGGTATTGTAAAGGGTGTGTTGGAGTCCAAAATCACTACAACTTGAATGAATCCGTGAGAGGACTTAATCTGTTGATCGATTCGTCGCTGCATGTTGCGATTGTTTTCAATATTCTTATTACGTTCCTTGATTGATGCTACCTTTTCTCTGTTTTCCCACCTGCTCACCGCCACTTATGTTCCTACATGCTCCACTTTTGCCCCGAAGTGACCCAGTGATAAAGTTTTGGGTCCTCGAAATGTCAAAGGTACAAAATTGTGTGCGAGTAAGCAGCATCCACCCAGACACAGAAAGACATCAGAGGTTTGTCATTTGTGTTCCGTTCTCATTATTGTTAAATCGCGGTTCAGACTGGGCTGACCCGGATCTGTACCGGTGGCAGGTAGAGATCTGCACCCCACATCAATTATGTCTTTTAATGAGCTGACCTTGTGCACTGCTGCTGGAATAACATCGCTGTATTGTGTTAAATGTCAGCATCATTACAGACTCTGTGTGTGTGTGTGTGTGTGTGTGTGTGTGTGTGTGTGTGTGTGTGTGTGTGTGTGTGTGTGTGTGTGTG
>JAUESE010000060.1:10046462-10060606 GCA_032274725.1 Malacoctenus triangulatus
GTTTCTGGGTGAGTAACTTGAATCAGTGCACGTTGGGTGAAAAGAGTGTGTTGTGTTTTTCTGGGATTATTTTCTTTTTCTCTGGCTACTGAACTAATGAATTCAGGGATAATTTTTGAAAATAATTTTGAACTTTTTTTTTTAAGAAATCTTCAAGTCAGGTTTAAAGCTTTCTCTTACATAACCGATGTTGAGCTTTTGGTGGTGGTATCAATGACATAGAAGAGCTAAAGACGCAATTTGGTGGGAGCATCAAAAGCAGAGCAGTCCTTTACATCCCACTTGGTGAAATGACTCTTCTGCATTTAACTCATTCACCGCCTGCCTTGCTCAAGTGCCCACAGTTGCAGCAAAGAGTTGAGTTGTGAGAATTGGCCATCTTAATAACTATATCCAAAGATGAAACGTCCCAGTGATCTGTTCTTTAACTAACATTACCAACATTTGTCCTGTAATGGGCTGGCATCCTGACCAGGGTGTAGCCTGCCTTTGCTTAGTGAGCCGGGATTGGTCCAAGCAGCCACCGCCATGATAAGATATAAACAGTTCCACCTGCTAGCCTGCAGTGAGATGGGACCCAGTGACAGAGGAAAGGAAAGAAAATGTTGATCTGCGCAAAAAAAACAAAAAACTGAAGCTCCTCAAGTCTGTCGAGGCACTCACATCCCGAACAGTTTGTCTTATTTTTGAAAAACCTGAATGTTGGCACATGAAACCGCATCCATCCTGCAGCGCGCACTTCCAGCAAAGACAGTTTCACAGAACGTGTGAAATCACCACAGATTTAACTGACGGCTGGCATCGCGGTGCAGATTCTCCCAAACTCCAGCGTTCAGCGTCCTGCTTCATCATCACGGGGAGCTGGTGCTGAGCAGGACTGTGCTGCCTGCCACAGGCTGGGGTCACAAACCTGCTATCACGGGCCTGAGGATAAAAAACCCTTTCCTAAACGCGCGCCGGATCAGGCGGGCTGCAGCTTTATCGCAGGCGCCAACAGCACGTCCCCCCCCCCCTCCCCCCCCCCCCCGGTGCCGATTCATCCTGCCTGTAATTGAAGTCTCGTCAGCACAGTCCACACCGAATGTGTGTCGCAGCACAACAGCAGAATTGCATGTGTTAAAGTTGTTCATGCATTGATGAGGAATCGCGGACGTCGTCCTTGGACAAATTCGGCATTAACCTCCGAGTGATGAATTTCCAAGACAAATGTCACACCAAGGTCCCCGGCGTAGTTAGCCGTTATGATGATCTACTGCGGGGGTGACACAGGTAAAATACAAGAACGGATGATTTGTTCGTCATGACGACGGACCGGGGGAGAAAAAATCTCACACATTCCCGCGCCGCTGGTCGGTTAAAAAGCTGCGCGAGAAACAATGCGTTAGTTAGGACGACGCCTGTGACAGCGCCAGTCAACAGCCGCGTCTGAACATCCCGGAGTCTTTTGAGGCTCCTGTTTTTCTGCTGCTGCTTCACAGCGCTCGCCTCCTCTGCTCCGTCACCGCTCCTCCTGGGAGGAGGAGATGAATGGACTTTTTTTTCTTTTTTTTTTTTTACTTTCATGCGCTGATCTCGGATCGCGCTGTAGCATCCTGCACTCGCTCTCCTAATGGATTCTAACCATGTGGGACATAAGCTGAAATCTGACAGAGGACTGTGTAGAACTAGAAAATATATATATATAAGGCGTGACATTCCTTTGAAGGTTCTTCCAGGAGCGCTCGATGTGGTTCAGTCCTGTGGAGTAAAACAAAGCGCTTTCAGCTGATTCAATCTTCCATACGTAAGGGAGGCATAAACCATTCTGCCTCCCATCCCATCCCCCCCACCCCGCCCCCCCCCTCTCTCCTGCTTGCCTGCCCAGCGTGACCTGGGGTTGCTGTGGTGCTTAACAGATTGGGCATTAAATCCTCGCCACACCCCATAATGTCCCATATCTCATTAGTCGGTTAGAGTGACAGGATACAAGTGCATATTTCAGACAAGACAGTGGAAGAGCGGCTATGAAGTGATGTAATAAATATGGATGATGCAAAAGATGCTGGGATGGGAAGAGCGGAGGGGGGGGGATGTGGGGAGATGAACTGAGGGAAATGGGAGCGGCGTAAGGAGAGCCGGCGCTCCCCAGGGTCTGTTCAGAGCCTCCGTGTAAACATGATGTGCAGCATTGAGCAGTGTCACTCCGGTGCAGCTTGTGTTTTTGTTTTTTTTCCCCCTCTCTCGCAGCACTTGCGATTGATTAGCTGACTCGTCACCTGGCTATAAGCTGCACCGCTCACCTTAGGATGGTTGTTTCCGAGCGAGTCGCTGCATAAACATTCCATAAATGAACAATATTGTGCTCAGTGACTGTGACCGTTCCAGGGACGGCGTTCATGCTCTGTCGGTGATTCGCATGCTTCACAGCACACTGATCAGCACACTGGAGCAGAGGACATCACCTGCATCATTCCCAAGAGCTCCCCAATACTATTTTGGGAATTGTGACATTTGTCAACATGTTGTGCTTTGCATGTTTCGCGATCATCAGCCGTGTGCAAACAAAAGAACGCGTTTCTGTGGACAAGTTGGGGGAAGCTGATTGGGATAATTAACCTTTTCTCTTTCTCTTCCTTTCTGTTTTCCTTTCTTTTTTCCCTCTCTTGCAACTCACAATCATTCCAACCAATCAACACAATCAAACCAATCATCCACATGCGGGGATTTTTCACACCAAACTTGCAAATGTGGAAAAGCTGGAAACGCCTGTGTGGCCATGCCCCACAAAATAGGGCGCATCATCGAGGGCAGCCCGGCGGACCGCTGCGGGAAGCTGAAGGTCGGGGACCGGATCCTGGCGGTGAACGGGTGCTCCATCACCAACAAGTCCCACTCGGACATCGTCAACCTGATCAAGGAAGCCGGCAACACGGTCTCTCTCAGGATCATCCCGGGTGATGGTAAGACTTGCGGCGTCCCGGGCCCCACACGGCTGTTTCATAATGTAGCGTGGAGTGACTTATTCATGGATGTGGTGGGAAGGAAAGGGCACCAATACTTTTCACAGGCAAGAGCACTTTTCATCAGGGTGTGAACCCTCGTATCTCAGAAAGTGAGTCACTGAGTAGGAGGAAGGTGAAACGGCCCCCGGAAACTACTGCAGCATCTCCCTGCCTCCATAAATCTCCTCGCTCTGGTTCTCTCGCGTTGTTGCTTTTGTTTTGTTTTTTTTATGTGTTTGTTTTATTCGCTGGATCTGTTGTCAGTTTGGTAGGATTAAAAACACTGCTCACATTTAATCAAGCTCTTCCTGTTGCCTGTAATCTCTCCAGCTTAGCCTAGAAAAAGGAAGTAGAACTACGTTATATGTCACCAGAAGCGGCTTGTGTGACCGAACGTCCACATTTTTGGGGTTAAACAATGTGAAGTGCTCTAACGAGGATACGTGTTCCAAGTGGAGCCTCCGGTCGACCGGTCAGGCCACCGGGCGCAGCTGTGCTGCAAACCCCCCCCTGTAGAGACATAAAATGAGGCTTCATTAAAAGTAAAGTAAGTAGGACCAGACTCCCATACACGCGTTTAACAACGCTTGTGCACACAGAAAAACAACGGCACGTTTCAGGGGGAGAAAATGTAGCTACAGGAAAAGTGTTCAGAGCAATGGAGAGGTGGTCCGCAGGAAGTCGAATTTCCACAAGTAATGAGGGGAGAGTGAATAAGTGGCCGCCGAGGAATGAGTCAGGCTGATGTTCCTGCTAAACGCAGACGGAGCTTCACTTCTGCCCGTGTGTCTGGGAGCTACTGTGAGCTGCTGCTCCTGCTGGTGCTGAAGATAAAGAAAAGACATTTGGCTCTTTTTCTTTCCTAAAAATAGAAGATGAAACAAAATGATACGTGTCATAGTTTTTCGTTGAGTTTTTTTTTAGTTTGTTTTAATACTGCTGGTTTTCTTTCGTGCAGTGGGGTCTGCGTCGTCCCTGAGCAAATGGCAAATGACAACATCACAGGCGGTTAGCATCAGGTCGAACACAGCTGCCTGTGGGCGGTTCACGGGGCTCCTCTGGACAGCAGCGTTTTGTTCTCCAGAGTGTCTTTTGAAAAAAAAAAAAAAATCCAGCTGGAAGCAAATTTGCATTTAATAAAAACGACTGTTTCATCTCAGCTTGCATCTTGCTTTAATTTCTTTTTCCGTGACTTCGTTTTCAGAATCTTCCAATGCTTCTCTGCTGACCAACGCCGAGAAGATCGCCACCATCACCACCACGCACACGCCTCAGTCCACAGAGTCCCGGTAGGTCCCATTTATCCATCGTCTATTATCCACAGTCTGTTAACAACTTGTGTAGTAATGAGACTCTTCTGTTTTTTAAGGAATAGTTTAAAGTCTAAAGGAGCTCCTCCCCCTCCTCCCATACAGAGTCAGACGCAGGTAAGAATGGAGGCTGATCTTTGGTGATACAGCTTGTATTATTGCCGCTGATTGTCACAAAGCAAAGTAAGAGTATGACTTTATCTAATAAAATGACAACTGATATACAGTAAAATAAGTATGAAAGTTTATATAGGAGTGACTATTTGTTTATTTAGTTTTGTTCTCCAAAATACACTGTATCGGCAAGAAGAGTTACTATCGAGTGAACAGAAATGTGAATTCTGTCCATCCATCTTTTATCACTGCTGTGTCCAAGTTGGGGTCATATCTGATCTCAGCTGGCTAGAGGCAGGATACAGTTCAACACAAGGTTAACACCGAGAATCAAACACCCGCACACGGACATTTTTTTGGGCTCACGGAATAATCAAACAAACGTGTATTTTGGATTTGGAGCCCGGCTCAGAGTCGAACCACGGTTCTCTTGCTGTGGGGTGAGAAAGCAAACCACCACAGTTCAGTACAAAGACATAAAATCAAGTCCACACAACAGTTTTGTTTGGAGGGAACTCTCAGAGAGGACGGCAACTTTTGGGTTCAGCCCTTGTGGCGCCCTTGCTTAGTGATCTATACCCAGCTCACAGGCTCATGCACCATTAATTATTCATGCTTTCCAGGGTATTGTAGTGCCATTGACATTTAGTGAGTTTTTTGCGCGACACGGCTTGATTAGTCCTGAAGTTTGGACTCACCTTTTGACACCCCGATGCACTATGGATTAGCGACTCCTCCCTGGTGACTTTATCTCTCCTCCTCTGTCCTTACAGGATGCTGAGTTCTACTCGGTGGACCTGGAGCGGGACAACAAAGGGTTCGGTTTCAGTTTGAGGGGAGGACGGGAGTACAACATGGACCTATATGTGTTGAGACTAGCAGAGGACGGGGCTGCTGTCAGGAATGGAAAGATGAGGGTAAATGAAACCGAGTCTCTCCTCCTGTACACTTTGTCATGGCCAAGCTATGAAACCTGAGTATGGGCAGACTGTCAAACTCATCTCAACCCCCCCTCCCCCTTTGAATTTCAGGTAGGAGACGAGATCTTGGAGATTAATGGTGAGAGCACAAAGAACATGAAGCATTCACGTGCCATTGAACTGATCAAGAACGGAGGTCGGAGGGCGCGGCTCGTCCTCAAACGGGGGGACGGATCCGTACCCGAATATGGTAGGTTATCACACCGCAGGGCTTCACTCTCTTTCCTGAAACCAATTTCAAAACCTTATTGTTGTTCCTAAATCATCAACCGGTGTAAAGTTTGAACCTGCCACATTTTCCCCATTAGAAACAAACAAAGGACGCTGCTACTGTTTGTTATAAGTATTCAAAGAGGAGACTCGAGTATAAAAATGCATAAATGTTAAACAAGCTGTCAGCACTACATCGAGCTGCCAGATGATATCGATCGATGAAAGAATGCTCGTCACAAAGCTTGTTTTGTCATTTTCTGCTGTATCGGTTGTGTAGCAGATGTTTTATTGCTGAACTAGCGTTCTCCTCCGCGGGCTGCTTGCTCTGCTGATGGATTATTTCTCTCGCTATCCTTAGTAGGCGTGTTTATCCGCAATATTTACTGGGTTTACTTCTCTCACACTTTCCCACTTCGATTGTTTTTTGATGCCGTGTAAAGTGTGATATTCTTGTCTTTCAAAGCCCTCCTGGTCTCTATTAAGGTGCTCTGTAAAACAGCCTCTTGTCTGTTTTTATTTGTTTTTTCTCCTCTTCTACTCCTCCTTCTTCCTCTCTCTGATTGTCTCTCGTTGCTGGGCTCTTCCTCCTCCTCCTCCTCCTCTCCAGCGATGATGGCTCCTCATCTCGCTGTTGGTACAATGAGGAATGACAAGATGGGAGAGCCCTGTTTCTACCTAATGGGCCAAAATCAGACAACGGTTTGTAGCCAAAAGTCTGTCCCAATCCACTCCCCCCCCTCGTCATTTTACCCCCTTCTTCTCAGTTTTATCTGCCTCTCTCTCCAGCTCATCACTATCCTGCATCCTACTCTGTGTTTGTTTGCATTTGGATGTCTTCACATTGTGCACATGCTTCACGCATCGTCGTGCCTGAAAGAAACTTTCACCGACCTCCGATCGGTATGCGAGCGCACAAACCCGCAACCGCTGCCAGCGTCACGCCAGATTTTTTTTTTTTCAATTGGACTAATTTCAGCACCATCGCTCTGCACACTCTGCCCCCATCGCAAATTGTCTGTAATTTGGGCAGGCCTCAGCCAAATATGCTGTTCTTCTCCTTTTGTTGCTTTTCCTTTGGGTTTGTTCTTGCAGCTGATGCACATCAAGCTGTTCACCATTGTGTCTGAATGATTTCCGAGGTGCCTGCTGTGTCATTGATAACCCCTTGCCCTACACTTGCTGATGTGTTTGCACCTGCTGTTGTCGCTGACATCACCCCTTGTTTTTCGACCCCTGCAGCCCCCGTAGTGAAAAAAAAACGTGTTGAAGTGATTTATCACTTCAACGTGATTTGTGTGCATAGATGTAAAGGACAATTTTACACATCGATTTAGATTAGCCTGATTGTTCCTGGGAATATATAGAGCGTATGAAAGTGTTCACTTATGCATGATTTCCATAAATCTCTGCATTGACTTTGTGTCGTGTCAATGCAAGAGCTCACATAAACCAAAAAGGAAAGTCATGTGCTGAAAACAATAAATGTCCCGTGTATTGGATGTGCTTGATGTAGAGATACGTCCCAACCTTTCACCTCACGTCGGTTTTCTCGAGTCAACACGCTTCTTCTCCTTTCTCCTCTCCGGCAGACGGCAGCAGTGACGGGCACCCTTCCACACCCGGGGCACAAAACACTCCGGAAGTGAGAACGCTGCCACACAACAGCAGATTTCACACCTCATTGGAGTCCAGTTATCCACCAGACCTTCACAAACCATCACGCCAGGAGGAGGCTGCGCGTGGCCGAGACATGGACAGGAACAGGGACAGGGCCGGGTCGGATCAGATGGACTATCAAAGCCGGCAGTTATACCCCCAACATCATCATCACCCCTGGAATAACAACCACAGTCAAAGTACACCCAGACAGCAGTCTCCCGACCGAAGCAACAGCAGTGGCAACAAGAAGAGCCGTGGCCGCAAAGTGAAAAAGTCGGAGTCGGAGAGCGGCATCTCCAAGCTCCTAAAGACTCTGAGGAAAGACAGCTCGGGGAAGAAGGCCGCGGCTGCTGAGAAACTGCGAGGGCGCGAGCTCTCTAGCAGCAGCTCCACCTTGGACGGGAGGTTTCGCGCAGCGCAGCGCCGCGGCTCCCTCGACCGCTCGCCAACGCGGAAGCGCGCCTCCTCTCCCGACCGCCGGCGGGCCAAGTCGATGGACCGCAGGGCGGAGCGAGCGCATCGGGACCGCACGCCCGAGCGCGAGCACGACGACGGGGGGTTCCTCGCCGTCACCCCTGAGCGGAAGTTCTACGAGCGGAGGCTCCTGAAGGACGCGCAGGTGGCCGGGCGAGCCAGGGAGGCGTCCACCCCCGAGCGCACCAACAACGGGGACGCTCTGTCTCTGTCCCGGGGCCGGACGTACGAGCGGGCCACCAAGAACGGCAACCTTCTGAGGGACTCGTCCCCGGAGAGGAGGGAGGAGCGGCACCGGACCAACGGGACCACGGAGCGGCGCTACCGAGTGGAGCGGGACTCTTCCCCCGACAGCAACTACAGCCGGGACGAGCTGAACTATGCAGCAGCACCCAGACTGAAGGACTACTACAGCATGATGAAGAACAATGCTGCACACAACAATGCTGCGTACAACAACACAGGCCACAACAATAACGCGGTCGGCCACAGCCCCAACCAGCTGCCTGAGCCCAAGAGAAGGTTGTACAAAGAAAGCCCCAAAGACCTCAGCATCTAGAGCAGAGCAGAGACCCCCCCACCCCACCCCCCCAACGCCACCACTCTCTCCTCTATCTGTGCAAACTTTGTACCATACACTGGAATTGGACTTCTGAGGACTCGAACTCTTGTGATTTATTTGGTCGAATGGTTTTTCTTGATTGATTTGATTGACTACTTGTGATCCCATCGAGAGATTCATAAAACAGCAGGAGTACAATCCTTCTATCAGTTCATACTGGTTGTTTTGTCATTGTTCTAGTTATTTTGAACATAACACAGGTTGTTGTACTGTAGTAAAGGTATTGTATGTGCCTGCATATGAAATCAGTGATATTGCTTTTTGTAGGCATTGCTGACTCTAAATATTTGTTCCCTCAGAGGTATGAAACATGCTTCCAGTTGTGGGTAACTTCTAACTACTAAGCTTGTTTTCGACTTGTTTTTAGATGGGTTTTTTTGTTTTGTTTTGTTTTTTTTTTCATTCCTCAATTGCTTTACTGAACAAACTATAGCACAAGACACTGATGGTTCTCCAGAACTGTGAAAAAAAAATCATGTTGGATTGAAGGCAAGAATCAGATATTGAGTTCTCGTGGAAAAACTGAAGTGATGATTATAGAAAATTAAAAAAAAGTAATATATGACCCTTATTTTTTGGATTTGCTCACTATTTATTTTCTCTAATTTGGCACATTTTGAGCAAGCTCCATCAAATCATTGCAAACCGAGAGAGGCAGCTGTAGCTGGGATCGCATGCGGTAAACCGGTTTGTGTGTCCCGTCACTGAAATGTTTGGCAGCTCACCCTGCTTCGCTAAGATACAACCACACAATACACAAATTAAGAAAGACAAGAGATAATAAAAGTAGATTTAAAAAAAAAAAAAAAATTTTTTTGTTTCACCCTCGAGTAGGATTACAAAAAAGTTACTCTTGGTTCCCCCGGCGACGGGGGGGAAACAAAGAGATTGACTCACTTTCAGCTACAAGCAAAACTGCTCTCTGTTGTGGGATCCAACGAAATTGAAACACCGTCGATGAGACTGCATTTTGCCATAATACCAGCTGAAGCTGCCACATAGTATGATTTTTCAAATATGCCAAAAAAAAAGAAAGAAAAGAAAAGAAAAGAAAAGAAAATCAAATAAATGTGTAAATCGTCCCTGTGCAAGATGCATGTGTAAATTAAAATGTAGTTGAGCCACCTCATTTGATCGGTCCGGAGGGGAAATAGGCGAGAGGTAACATGCACTGTCGACCCACGGTGAAATGTTACACACGTCCTCGTGTTCGTTCCACCCACATCGGTGCACCGGCCCCCTTCGGGGTCCTGACACAAAGAGCTGACGTGGTTTGTTGCGTTGGTAACATTACGGAAAGTCCCGGTTCAGGAGACGACGAATCTGCCATGCTGAGCCACGCTGTCACGCCACTGGAGTCTGACCGCTGCTTTTTAATGTGTTTTGTGTGTATTTCTCTGTTTTATGTTTCATTTAAGAACTAAAAAAACAATATATTGGATAGACCACAACAAATGCATTGTTTGATCACTGTTGTCGCCATTGGTACTGTATTTAACAAAAACCAGAAGAAAAAAAATTGAAAAAAAAAATCCACATTTAGAAAGTTAACCTGTTGGCCATCATCTGTAAAGAACTTTTCCAATGTAACTCCTAGGAACCTGTCGAGGAATAAAATGTTGCCTTTTTCTTGTATAAAAGAGAAATTTATGAAAAACCTCAGCAGTGAGGAATGTGATATTGTGTTTATATCTCTGAAATGGACCTGATGATTTATGGGAAATATGTTGATTTACTCTGGATCAGGTATGTAAAGACCTTTTAAAAATGACTGTATTTGGTCAATCAGAAACTGTTTGATGGTTTGAATCTCTCTCGATGGTTAGCCTGCCTTTGTATTATAAAGCACTTGTATGCAGTCTGTGTTCTTCAAGCATTATTTCTTGCAATGTGCTCCAGACATAATGCTGTCTATGTGTTGATAAAAAGCAGTACATGTATATGGGCCAATCTTTTTTATATAACTATGCATATATAAATACTACATTGTTCATAGCTTTATTTGACCCATGAAGCTATACATAACATTAGTCAAAGTACAAGTAGATGTGGACTTATCCAGCTTCTTTTCCTTGAGATGGATTACAATGTATATGTAGCTATCAAAAGAAGTCTGTGAATGCTATTTTTATTATCAAATAAAGTTTTCCATACAAATTCAAAAGGACTTCATATTTGTACCCGGCCGTTTGTCTCAGGAGAGGCTTTTTATAGTTGGTTCACTCTTTGATTCGGTCGCCCGGTGCGTCAGTCCGGCGTGTTTTAATATGCAGCTTTTTCATACATCTTAACAGTAACAGTGGACTAGTTAACGCCAGCTTGAAAAGATCCACCGAGCGTACCGGGAAGAGCGAAAGGAAAGTAAGCGATTGTAGGCGCTGTCAACTGTATTTCAAGCCTCGCGTGCTTAAAAATAACATTTCACCTTATTTGTTCGACACACAAGAGTGAGGTGCAGTCACAAAAGTGTGAATCCCTCTGGCTGCCTCTTCCCTTTATATATTTTCAGAATTCAAACACTGGCACGTCGTCTCATCTGAGATGTAACAATGAAACGATGCCATCGGAGAAAGCATTCAACAAAATAACCAACCTGACACTTATCACTTGTATTTATCCACAGAGCTGTGTGCAGATTTGACTGCTTGGGATCTACACAATTTCTGTAAATAAAACATCAGATTTATGAAACGCCTTCAAGCAGCAACGTGCAACCGCAGCAAAGAGAAGCTCTTTCTAATTTAGTTCTAACTCAACAGAGAGCGACAGATATTTTTTCTTCCCCTAAGCTCTCTGCTGGAGCTCGACTTCAGACCGCTCGGCGAGCATATCTTTATTCTACAAAGGATCCTCTGGTATTATGGTTGCCATAGCTACACATGAAGGTCATTACGGGAGGGATTGTGACGTGTACTTTTTTTTTTTCTTTCCCTCTCCCTCCAAGTCGACCGTACCTCACGCTGAAGAGCTGAGGAGGAGGAGGAGGAGGAGGAGGAATGCTGTCATCACTTGAGTTTGCATTGTTTGTCACACGGATGTGAATGAGAGTAGAATCATTTGAGGAGTTCAGACAATCTGAGACTTTCATCGATACAGTTTTAAAGATTTATATCTGCAATGAACATTTTAGATGCATTTGTGTATTGTTTCAGCCCTCGAATATACAGATACGAAACGTAGTTGTGTTCAAAATCCTGAAATATATCAGGAAATCTTTAATATTCCTTTAAAATATCCTGTCAAAATATCTTCAGTTCATTTGGTTCAGATGTGTTGGTATAAAAAGTGATAAATCACCATTTAATCACAAATACGTAAAATGAAAACAAATTAAGATCTTGAATTTAATACAAAAGGTATTTGATATTTTTTGTCTTGTCTTTTAAATGTCAACTTTACTTTATTTATGTCTTGTCTCACTGTTTTTATCTGTACATTGTTTCATTTATTTGCTGTAGCTGTAGAGGAATTTTGTTGTAGCTACAATTATTAAATTTATAGATTACTCTCGAAGCGCGTGTATACTCCTGATCGACACTGAATGTGGTGTTTTGTTGTGAAGTTTTTATCCAGTCTTCCTTCAGCAGTGGCTTTATCTTACTGTGCAGATTTGTAAACTTCACACCAAAGTGCCCCCTGCTCATATTATCTTCTGTTATCCAGCCAATCTTTATCTGTGTTGACCTTCAATTAATGCGATTACCAATAATCATCAGATAAGTCAGATTCTGTGTCATGTGTACCTTCACTCCTGATTAATAATATCATAATCTTATTATTAGGCCGGGTTGGAGGGCCAAGGTGACCTGTGATTACCGGAGCAGTGCGGACACCAGCACCACAGAAGAAGAAGAAGTGCTACACTCTGTACCTGCTGCTCTTAAGGTTTGACTGAAGACATAAATGCGTTCTGAATAGGTCATTCACATTTATTCATTGGATTAGATTTGCTACATACATAAATGCATCCTGCCTCCCAAATGGTAAGTAAAACATAAACAGAATGAGTCATTTGCAAAGTGCGTTTTATTTTACGTTGCCTTGATTACATGCCTCTACATTCGAAAATAAGCCAGTATCATATAGGATCCAACTGTGAGAGATTAACATTCTTCCCTTTCCTCTGAGGAGAAAAAAAAAACATCTCATCGATTGTTAGGTTGGATATTCTGTACATACAGGAACAACTCTGTAATGGGCTGACCTTTCCTGCAACTGTCTTTAGGTTGAACCAACTCATTTGTAAAAATACAAAAAGGACGTTATTTCTTTGGACATTAGCCTTCAGTCGTTTCCCGGGGGAAGCAGAAGTCTTCTTGGATAGTGGATCTCGGAGCCTTTGTTTGGTGGCCCTTTTATGCAGGAGACACGGAGCTGGAGGAGACAGAGGAGGCCTCGGTCTTGGAGGCAGTAGAGGATGCGCCCTCCTCCTCTTCGAAGGGGTTCTTCCCGCAGCACAAGGTGGTGATCATGCAGTGGCGGAACTGCTTGTTCATGCAGATGTAGATCATGGGGTTGTAGATGGAGGAACTCTTGGCAAAGAAGGCTGGGATGGTCATGAAGAGGGGTCCGAATTCGGAGCCCTGATGTGTGAAAATGAACCAGGCCACGCTGGCGTAGGGCAACCAACAGATCAGGAAGGCGAAGACCATGATGACGACCATGCGGGTGACTTCCCTCTCAGCCCTCTGGGTGGTCTCGGACTCCTGCTGGGCAGCGGCAGCCTCCTTGACAGCGCAGAGCAGACGGCCGTAGCAGAAAAACACAACGGTGAGGGGGATGCAGAAGTGGCAGGTGAACATGTAGATGACGAAGGACTCGTTGTTGAATCCCTCGGCGCGTGTGTAGTAGTCGATTCCACATGAGCACTGCATGCCCTCGGGGATGTAGCGGGACCAGCCGAAGAGAGGGGGAACGGCGCAAGCGCAGGCCATCAGCCAGGTGAAGGCGAGGCCCATGATGGCGTGGTTCTCTCCGAAGCGGAAGTTGCTGATGGGCTTGCAGACGACCACCCACCTTTCAATAGCCAGAACAACCAGTGACCAGAGGGCGATCTCACCGCCCAGGGTAGCAAAGAATCCTTCCAGATTGCAGCCGAGGCGACCGAGGACGAAGTAGCCGTGCATGGAGGTGTACATCGTTGTGGTGAATCCTCCGAACACCATGAAGAGGTCGGCCACCGCGAGGTTCAGCAGGATGTAGTTTAGGGGGGTTCGCAGCTTCTTGTGTTCGAGGGTGACGTAGAGAGTGAGGAAGTTGATGGGGAAGCCAAAAAGAATGAGGAAAAACATGTAGGCGCCCAGGGCAGCGTAAGCTGCCGGGTTGACAAGGTAGTACTGAGGGTATTCATAAGGACTCCGGACAACACCAGTGGTGTTAACCATAGGGATATAAAAATAGGGTCCCTCCGTGCCGTTCATGGTTGCGGCTGGCGGTTGCGATCAGCCCCCTTCGGTAGTGTTTCTTCTGGCTGTGTGGAAGAGTGATGGTGAGGGACCTTGCTACAAATGGACTCAGGTGGCTTCGGTCCGGCTTATAAAAGGCACACCTTGGATTATCGTTTTCCAAATCCGTCAGCACAAATTGATTTAGGCCACAGTTAATATCTAATCCAGCCATCACTGCAAACATAACTGACCACTCATCAAGATATTAAGGTTACACCTGCTCATGCCTATCAAGGAGCTACTCAATAACCATTTATTGAACGCACGTTCACATGGGAACTAAAATAATTGATAACATAGAAATATCTTAATGAGCAATCTGTCTGAAAATGTTATTGAGGTCT
>JAUESE010000060.1:10114964-10129154 GCA_032274725.1 Malacoctenus triangulatus
GACTCCTGTCATGATTGCTACATTTTCACAACAATTCTTTTTCATTAAACACAGGATTTTTTGGCAATTTTTTTCCGATCCAAAAACTAAATACCTACATAAAATCAAGCGTCTACAAATAAATCACTCTATCCAGGCTGCTTTATTTTGAAAGGTCTTGTATTGAAATGTTTATTTTCCCTGTGGAATCATAAAAATGTGGAGATAAAAAGAACATAATGAACCAAGAGAGAAGCCACGAGGGACCCAAAAAGCACCATTCCAACCCGAGATAATCCTTCTTCAGCAGCATTAAAAGCCATAGTCAAGTTTATAATGAGCTGAAAGTCATTTAAAAACACATATTCTTAATATCCTGACATTCGCTCAGTTGAAACTAAGCGTTGTGTCTGCTAATAAATGCGATGTGATTTTTGCAGATCATTTTTGCTGATGAATGCACCGAGGCTGAAGGCAGGCACTGGCACATGAAGCACTTCTGCTGCTACGAATGCGAGACCACCCTCGGCGGCCAGCGCTACATCATGAAGGACGGGCGGCCACACTGCTGCAACTGCTTCGAGTCCCTTTACGCAGAGTACTGTGACGCGTGCGGGGAGCACATAGGTACGGCGCGTGTTTTCATGTTGTTGCCTCCACTCTTGTCACATATATGAACTGTCACCAAAACACACGGGCGTGTTTTTCTCGCGCTCGTGTCACGGAACACCCTCCGGCAGCCGCGGATTGCAGGAGTGGGGGTTATAAGCTCCGTGAGCCTCGTGCCACAGCTGTGGAGAGGCGGATCCAGAGCAGCGAGATGTGGATGGTTATTATCGTCCCGAGCTCCCGGTAACAGTGAAAGAGCGTGTTTCAGAGGATGCTTCCATGTTGTATCCAGATGGGAGCTGTGAAAGATGATTACTTCCTCTTGCTGGGGAGCGGTGACAATGTGATACATCTCTGCCGCCACACAAGTCAAGTGATCAGATGTGGGCATGCAACCAAAATGGTCTTTTTTGGTTTGAAACGGTTTGAACGCAAATTAAAGACTCAATCACTCCATGAGCAGTCACATCAAGTTCAAATGTGCTGTATCCTCTGATGAACTGATGATGAAACACAGCTCAGGTTAACTTTTAGGAGTTTTGAGATATAAAGCTTGTGTTTATAAATTTGCTGACTCTATACTAGTTGTCATAGCAGAAGTGTTGAACAGTGTTGAAAAAATCAACTCGCAACTTGAATAGAGCCTGGTTCTGTGTTTTTAGTGTCTTTTCAAAGCGTCAGCCCACAAATCTGACAGTTTGATGAGATGACAAGTTCATGGACCACCTGACTGATTGCAAATGTTCTGTCCCCACCTACCTGCATCAACAGTTAGAAAAGGCTCCAGTAGTATGACCTTATCTCTCCCATCTCACCAAAGGCATCGACCAAGGACAGATGACATATGACGGGCAGCACTGGCACGCCACCGAGGAGTGTTTCTGCTGTGCCCGTTGCAAGCGCTCTCTGCTGGGTCGCCCCTTCCTGCCGAAGCAGGGCCAGATCTTCTGCTCCCGCTCCTGCAGTGCTGGGCAGGTAAGACAAGACAAGTCATATAACTAAGAGAACTCATGAGCTATTTGGTAATCTCACCACTGAGCAGTTGAATTGTGATAGTAACCCATGTGGTTTGGCTTGCTCAGGATCCAGAGGAGTCTGACTCCTCCGACTCCGCCTTCCAAAGTGCTCGCTCTCGTGAGTCCCGTCACAGCACCAAGATTGGCAAAAAGGAGCGCAGGAATGCCGAGCAGGAGCGACGGAGTTCAGAGACCCGACAGTCGGCGCCTCCGCCCATGCCTGACCGTCTGTCGGCTGAAATCGATCCTCTGTCCGTTCAGATGGATCGCTTGAGCGTCTCATCCAGCCAGACCCCGAGCAGGACACCTAATCGCACGCCCAGCCGCACTCCGAGTCGCGCTCCAAGCCTTAACCAGGTGTGGATGAGTCGGGATGATCCATACATCCCCGCTTCCTACGAGGGGCCTCAACGGGATCCCTCCCCATCTCCCACATCTTTACACCTGCTGGGTCAGTGCAACGCCAGGCAAGGCTACAACCCCAACGCCAACGCTCACCCACCAGCACAGAGTCCTGCCAACCCAGTGAAGAGGCCTGATTCCTGGGGGAAGGAGCAGGGCAACACCAAGAGGACCCCGATGGCTGCCCTGAGAGGCCATTCTTTCAACGAAAACTGGATCCACCACAACCAGGAAGAGTTCAGACCCAACAAGCTACGCACCCAGATGAGCTTCAACGAGATGTCGAGCCAGAATCAAGGTTTCTCTGACAAGCGGAGCATCAGCCTGCATGGCTTCCAGAGGGACGGCAGACCCCCGCTGACCAGGAGGAACCCTATCAATGCCATGAGCTTCAACGAGCCTCTCACTCCTCTAGAACAAACTCCTCGAGGATCCATGGACTCCCTCACCATGTCCAACGCGACAGGTCGAGTGCTGCCGTACTTTTCAACATAATCTGCAGATAACTATACACAATATCTAATCAAATTATGATACTTTCTTTTTGCAGCTGGGAACTCTTTGGATGGGGTCACCAAGCGTCAGGAACATCTGTCGAGGTTCTCCATGCCCGACCTGAGTAAGGACTCAGGGGTGAACGTCTCTGAGAAGAGCAACATGGGCACTCTGAGCTCCTCCGTCCAGTTCCACAGCACGGAGTCTCTGTCCTCCTCCCGACCCCTCAACAACAACAACAGTATGTACACCCCTCTGAGAGTCGGCTACCCGCTGCAGTACTGGGACGGCCCGCAGCCGCTGGGCTTCGACGGCAAGGGTCGCGTCGGGGTGATGGGCAGCAGCGGGAACCTGCGGATGGCGCCGATGAGCGACCGGATGCCCCGCCGGCGCCTCAACGCCCAGGAATCTATGTCCCAGCAGCAGCCGCCGCAACCGCGGCGCCGCAAGCACCACCGCGGGACCAACGGGAGCGGGCACCACCGCAGCGGGCGGCACCACAAACGCTCCCGCCGCTCCCGCTCCGACAACGCCTTGCACCTGGTGGCCGACCGGCCCGCTCAGGTGATGGAGCCGCCCTACCGCCGCGTGCAGGAGGATTACGACCGCTTCTCGTCCGGCCACGCCGCTCGGGAGCTCTACAGTCTGGAGCAAGGCGGCGGCGGCAGCGGCGGCTACCGGCAGCAGCCGCACCGGCCCTGCCCCCGCACCACGTCCGATCTCACCCTGCAGAATGCTGGCTGGCAGCCCGTGGGGCTCGGGGGGCCGTGCTGGGGCGACGGCTACATGGAGGCCGCCGACCCCTGGTGCTCCAGCTGCTCCTCTTCCTCCGAGTCTGAGGCGGATGAAGGTTATTTTCTCGGTGAGCCCATCCCCCGGCCCGTGCAGCTGTGCTACATCAACAACGAGGAGCTGCGCCACCGCTACAGCCCCTCCGGGATCGCCGGCCATCACGGACCTTTGCACGGACCGATACATGGCCAGCTGCACACCCGCCAGAGGAGGAAGAGCAAAAACTGCATAATTTCCTAGATGTAGAGCAAAGAGATGGGGAGGAATGAGCAGGAGAGCGAGAGAGATGAGAGAGAAAGGTAAGAGGACGGTTAAAGCAGAAGAGTGGAGGAACATAGAGTGGGAAGGTGAGAGTGAGACAGCTGAGAGTTAGAGTGAATAAAGAGTTTTTTTGTGTATGTGTGTGTGTGTGTGTGTGTTTTTGTGTGTGAGTGTGTGTGGTGGGGCTGAAGAGGAAAAAAGGCCTATTTTTTTTTTTTGTGCTTGCGAGCTTACACAACTCTACACCGGGTTGTGTTTGTGTACACCTACACAGAATGATCTAATCATAAGAGGAAGCTCAGCTGGCTTACACAACAGCAATGTTTAGAGTGATGGAGATCAACTCCGCTGAAGGTATCAGGAAGCCCCGGCGAATTTGACCACAAAAGCGACGTGTGGTCAAGGTAAATAACACAATGTGTGTGTGTGTGTGTGTGTGTGTGTGCGCGTGTGTGCGTCTACGAGTGTATCAGTGTTAGAGAGACTGAACTTTTACTTGACAGTTTGAAGAGGCAAGTAAAACTGGTCAAACTGCAGTGATCTGACTGTTTACGTCACCGCTCGGCGACTCCAGGCCCTGAGCAGTAAACCTATTCTATGTGGACAAACGAGAAGTCGTGCTGGGACAGTGAGAGCGACGTGCTAGATTCCAAGCGATGTCATTGTTTGCCTCGGTGGGATCCAAACGCTGCTGGAATATAGCATGGGCTCGCTCGCCCCGCTATCACTTTGTACAAAATAGTCTGTTGAACCTTGTGCTCTACATAGCCAGCTCTCCATGCTTTACCAAGGACGGCGCGCCCACACGGCCTCTGCTCCTTGACCATTCAGGCACAGTAACGTCAGGTATGGTCCCGTTTTCTCTTCTGCAACATGCTTTGTTTTTTGAGAGTTACTTAGAGATGATAAGAATTAAAGAAAATAATAATAACCCTAACAATAATAATAATAATGCAAATAATAAATATAAGGATATTAAAGAATAATACCTGTTAAATGTATATATAGTAATAAACTTTAATAATGGATGTAGTAATGTAAATGTTCTGTATATATGGTCTTAAATATTTATATATATTTTGTAACTAAAGAATCATTATTTGTATAACATGATGTAGAGATAGGGAGGCTTGCATGTTGATTTGTTGTTGTTGTCTCATACTGAAAATAAAGTGTACTTCAATGAACAACCGAGGGGCTGCTGTTTTCATAAGAAACATTGATTTATTTGACTTGTTGGGGCAAACGTTGAACGGGGTCACTGTTAATGAGGGGCCTTCAGTGTGACATTTCCACGCTGGAGGAGTGGCATTTAAAGTGAATCAGAACGTAATGTCACCTTCACTCCCTCGTGTCACGCATCAGAGCATCTTCACTCGACAGGCCTCGAATATCACAGGTCAAGCCAACGCGCCGCCGCGAGTCCCCTCAGCAAAGCTGCCTCGGCCTGAAAACTGGGCCAGCTAAAAAGGATGCAGCCATTTTTAAATTCATCGGTACACGCGTGCCAGTAGGTCACAGTTTGGAGCGCCGCGTGTGGACAGAAGATTTTTCCAGATTGCACTCTTGTGCTGGACCTTGTAACACACTTTTGTAATACACTTTCTCCTCAAGAAGAAAATATGTGGTGGCTCGTCTCCGAGTACCCAGGGTGCGTATTAAAATGCAGCACATCACCTCGTCCGTTCAGCAGCTGTGGATTAGCACGGACACAAACATGTTTTTTTCTCATTTGAATTTCTCCAGACTTGGACTAATAAATGTAAAGCAAATGATGCCAAAATTAGTCCCGCTTTCAGTTTTTAATGAGGTCAAAACTCCAAAAACATGAGGTTCATCTCTGTTTTTTAGCACCAACTTATATTTTTCTCTTTATCTGGACAAGGATCCTTCCAGGACCACAAATAAGTGCTCCAGTTGTTTTCAGGGCGAAAGGCTCTCTCTGACATAAGGGTCTTGCTCTTGGTAACTCAATCTAGTCGAGTGCCTCTTTTGGCTCTTTCTCACCTGAACAACAGATCTCTGACCCACTGCAGCCTGGACTCTGGCTGGAAAGTGCTTTGTAGCATCTGGTACTAAAATCTGATATACAGACTTATCCAAGTTGCCGTCTGGAGGTGCTAAGGATCAAACTGGGATGTTTCTGGACCACACAGTGGTGCTTCTCTCCCCTCAGCGGAAACAAACCAAACCTCCCCCCAAAACTTAAAATAAAGAAAATCATTTTTGACCACAAGATGTTATAAATATTGGTAGAAATTTATTACTGAAAAGTCAGGAAAATAAGTTAAGTCAAATATTAACAGATTTTAAATGTTGATTTTAAATGTTACAAACATTTAAAATTTACCAGTAGATTTCCCAAGATTATAACAATGCCGAAGTCAAAGCCTCCAGTCTTGTTTGGAATAAAAACTGATCAGCCAGCAGGATTGTTTCTAGGCAGCAGATAAAGATGTAAAAAGACAATAATAACAAAAATCAACATCAGTGCTCAAGTAAATCAAATGAAACTCACGAGACAAAATTTAAAAAAAATGAATCTTGGTGGCCGAGGCTGAGTGTCGGATTAGTGCAACAGTTCCTTGGCGTCATAGTCATCGATAAATTTCTGCATGGCTTCCACACAGCGTTTTCCAATGTCCCTGAGGTTCTCCTGCAGTGACGACTGGATGGGCTGTTCCAGAGACGGATCCTTCTCGATCAGCATCTTTGTTACAAGCCCGAACATTTCACATTCCTGATAGTACACCTGAAAGATGAGCACAAACGGTGGTTTGAGGGGACAAAGCTCTGGTGAGAAACAGAACAAGAGAGGTAAGCAGGAGAGCTGTCATTATAAAACAGACAATGTTGCAGTAAAAGATGAGCAGAACAAAGAAGTCAGGCAAAAAAGTGTTGCCAAGCGATTTCATGTTGTCACTAAATGAACGATTTTACGGAAATGCTCACTTGCAGAGAGCCACAAGTGTTGCGAGTACATTTTCTAGGACAGTTTTTGCATAAGCTACCTGTTGCCAGACAGCTTTTCTTGCAGTGTCTCTATATTCCTGCAACCATGGAGATATGAAAAGCAGGAGGCCATCTTTTCCATCAAGTGGGTGGTAACACACACTCTCTCCCTCTCTCTCTCTCTCCCTCCCTCCCTCTCCACACACACAATGAGCGGAGCCTCATGTGATATCTGTCACATTGAAAGCAGCATTAAAGCACGTGTGGGAGCCTTCAGTGCTACAGGTGAGACAGCACAGCGGTTTGTGTTTTTAAAGGAAGATAAAGAAGTAAAAATAGTGGAATAACACCATCAATCATGTCAAACAGCAACAGAACATCTTTGTCATGCTCGGCAAAGTGAGGCCACTGACACCAGCGTGTTGCCTGAGGCTCAGCATTTCTAAATTAGTGTTTAGACAACAGAGAACAAATCTCTTTTCTTTGTCTTGTGTCTCCCAGCGCAGTCTAAGATCTTCCTTCTGTCACTCTCTCAAATCCAAGCTTCTCTTATCTCGTCGGGTCCTCTTCCTGTTCAGGATGATTTCCCCTCACAAGGTGTGCGCGTGCGCGTGTGATCGTGTGTGTGTGTGTGTACTGATGACACTCATTCACCTCATCTATCTCTCTCCTCTTCTGTTGGATGGCTCGGTCTCGTGCCGCCGTCTGGCTGACAGTTGAAGGGAGCTCCCCGTCTCTGCTGCGCTCTCTGTCTTTGCTTTTGCTCCCCCTGTGATCTCTCTCCCTGCTTTGGTTCCTGTCACTCTGACCAGCCTGCAAAAAAAAAACAAAAAAACAGGAAGACAGAAAGAAAGAGGGAGTCAGGAGCTGGACTGTAGTAATCAGACAGTTGGCCTGAAACTTGGGTGCAAACCGGGATGATGACTGAGCTGCTAATGACCGAAAGATGAGTAAAGTGAGGCGCCACATGTCAACGTGTAACACTCAGGGGAAAAAAACAAATTGCATATTATGCGACTGTTTCGGCTCTGTATGTATTCAGTGGCGAAACAGCTCCAGCGCACAGGAAGTGCAAAAGCAGCAACGGAAGTAAAAGGGTGTGTTATGGCTTTGTCTTATCTGTAACATCAACAGCACCCAGATAAAGTTCAGCAATGAGCACAGTGAAGCATCAAGCAGCTTGAACTTTGGCTAGAAAGCTTAAAAAATTCAAATCTATTCTTTTTAAGGCCCAACTCTGATTGTAGGTGCCATGTCTGAAGGGTTAATGTCCCTACAAATGAAAAGAAACTGTGGTGCAACACCTGCGGCAAGTAAAACATAAATTCAAACGGAAGGTTGTTGGTTATTTTAACATATCTGAATAAACTTGAAACTTCAAAGACTCTGTTAACAGCAGCTTTTAGTGTCTATAGACAGGTGCGCGCTTCTACTGATGTGCATCTGATAGAAGCTTTTACTTTGAAATTCAAAGTGAGTCTGTATACACTGCTTTCATTTGTCCCCCATTATACTTAATCTAGTTTTGCAAGATACAACTGTTCAGAAAATCAAATATGATAGAGTTACATTTAGCGGCTTTTTAATAGAAAAGAATTAAATATTATTTGTATCCACAGTGTCCTTCTCCACCTTGATTTCTTCAAAGTAATCACAGTGTTCAACCGTTAGCAGTCCTCAGAGAAGCCTCAAACATCCCATTCCCCGACACGCACCATTAAATGACAAGTTGATTTAGTTATCTAACACACTTCTGTCTGAGTTATGAGTCACTGATTAATGGCAGTGAAGTGTGTTTCTTACCTAGACAGCAGGAACATCAATAAAAAGAAAAGCCCCTGCAAATGGGGAGACTCAAAAACTGCAGGTCATGAGTCATCTTTGCACACTTTAGAGCTACAAACACATAAGATATCTCATAAGAGAAATCCACTTAGAGACTTGATGACGTGACAAAATAACTCACATTGGTGATTATCCAAACGGAAGAGCAGCAAATCTTGCCTCATAATTCATAGCTAAGAGTTTAACTTCTCACAGATGACAACATCATCTTATTGTAATGAAAACTGTTATCTTGGCACATCAGTCTGCAAAAATAAAAAATAAAAAATTCAGTAACTAATATTGCAACAGACCATTAAATAGCCGATTTGTTCCTTCAGGCAGCTCACGTTATCAACTGCTCTGGTCAAATGCATTAACACAGTGCTGATTGGCTGACTGAAATGAGAACAGGCTGAAGTTCTTTGATTTCTTTTCCTCTCTTCACTTTAGCTCCACTGCAGCAGTAAGTAACCAGCTGCGATTCATCATGTGCTGCTCTGCTCCGTGCTGCGCTCAGGTCAGCCAAGAAATTTATGCGATCATTTGATTTCAGCCTCGTCTCCACCACCTGCGCTGTGTGCATCAAAGCTCAGACAGTCTGTGCTCTGCACTCACGCTTGATGAACAAACAAAAACACCATCTCGTCTACTTGGATATGTACATATCACACGTGCAATTAGTGAATCTATCAACTGATTTGTCAAAGGAAGGACAATCAACGTGTAAAAGAGATGAAAGTGTAGCAAGTTTAATCCATCATTTCTCCCTCACGTGTGACAACATGAAACAGTCTTAATTTTTCCAAATGCAGTTTTGTTTCACTAAAATGTGAAAAAAACTACACAAAATTGGATTCAATATGTTGTTAGAGAGAACCTGTGTTTATTCAAGCAATGTCTAATATAATAAATGTAGGTTTTAATGCTCCAAGAGAAAAATGCACTTTCACTGAATAATCAAGAAAACAGACACTGCTTTGGAGCTCATTGCTCAATAATAATTCAAGTCTGACTCCTCATTTCATCTGAGTACACAAGTAGAGCAGGAATCCAACCAGAAATTCGACCATGTCTGATTCCGCCCTGATAGATGGCACTATGTCCCATGTCATATTTTGTGTGTTACACTTCCTGTGGACCCGAAGAGGAAGATAAAAACTCTTCATCTCTCTTCTTTGCCCAAGGAGTTGCGCAATCACTAAACACCGAGTCCAATTTCAGTCAGGGTTTGTAAATCATTGTAGAAACAGCTAACCTATCAATTACATTATCGAGGTGTATTACACAAGCTATAAATGGTCCTTTTTCTTTTGGATTAAGCCAACAGTTCAATTTTCTCAGGCTGCATGTAAAATGTACTGAAAATTAAACCTCCATTCTACAAAATGTGAGCAGATACGACTGTTTGGATTCACCATAAAGCACTTAAAAGCTCAACAACATTGTTCACACAATGTTACCCTACATCATCTATATTTTTCTGGCAGGCAGCCATCTTGTATTTTATTGACTTCACTTGGGAGACCACTGGACTTGAAAAAAAAATCCTAAAAAAAAGGCGGGCAAAGCAGAAGTTCTCCTTGTGAACTCACAGTGAACGGCATGTCCTTGTCTCTGCTGGAGGTGGATCTGGACGGAAAAGGTCGAGAAGCTGCAAAACAGACAAACCACAACATCAGTCAACTGCAGCAGATGATATGTGTATGATCTAAATCTAAATAACTTGGTGTGTCTGAGCAGGGTCCAATTCTGGTGTACTACCTGTGAATTACAGGCGCTACTGTAGTAACAGAACTGATACTCGTGCTTCTGGCTATTTTAAGTATTGGGGGTCTGAAATCGACACGAGGTTCGACATAATCTGGTGATATCTGGGAACCCGTGCGTACAGTGCTGGACTGCGGTGTTCCTATGCAAAGCAATAGCTTCATTAGGGCTCATTATATACTGCTGGCAAGTCTCTCCCTCTCTTTTTCTTCCTGAGCCTCATATACACACACAAATCAGCGATGAGTCACCATCATCGCACCATCACTCAGGCACACAAAAAACCTGTTCCATACTCACACATACACAAACACACACCTCCACAGTGCTGCAGTGTGCACACAGATACAGTGGCTGTATGCGAGAGAGGATAAAAACATACAGTACCAGCAGCTTGGTTGGTGGAGGAAAAAACAACATATACCACCGCGTACCAGCTCAAACCTGAAACGACGACTTCACAATCAGTGTTACAACCAAGGAAATATTATCACCATGATTTGAAACGTCTCCTGTTTACTTACAGACTCATCCCTAATGAATAATTTAAAGTTGTGGGTGGTGGTGGTGGGGGGGGGGTTCTTCCCATCAACCAAGCAAACAGATCCATTTGTAAATAACTGAACCACACAGTTCACATGACTGCGTGATGGCTTGACCACCAGCTTTTCATCGATGACACAATCCATGTATTGAATCCAGTGAGAGCCTCGGAGCATTATGTAACATTTGGTTTGTTGCTACCAGAGTGTGACTACCTACCAACCACCAGATACCACGATCAGCGAATGGCCTCCCAATATTTGAAATGCAAAGTGTTCAGAGAAAAAAATTGCACGTGCTTCTGCTTGCTTTGCACTGCCACCCGATGGCCGTCCAACAAACTGCAGGATAATGTAAAGCTGGATAAAGTACATTACATAACAGATTGTATTTGCATGTATAAACATGATCATATGTGCGAGAGGAGGATACAGCCAAGACTGTAACAGGCTGTTAACTTCATTGTGTTTCACTCTGAAAACCAGTGGAATTATTTTTGCATGAGGCCAATTTTAAAGTTGTGTTTTGTCCTCGTTTTGTTTGCAGTCACTGTGTTTTAAGGTTTAACCACACTTTTTGCAAGAAAACATGTGTTTATGTTCAGTATCTGCAGCCTGAAAAAATTACTTGGTGACATTCCAGTATTTAGAATCGAGGGGTTTTCATTTTTCTTCAATACAAAGACCTAAGGTTACAGCAAAAACTCTGTTTAGAGTCTATTGTCTTCCACATTGTCTAAACATGTAACTAGCAACCACTGGTTAATAGTATTGAGGAGGACAGGATCAAACATTAGGACCCATTAAAATCCAGTGTTCTTCTATTATATCGGAGGGTAATTGCATCAAATGACTTTGGATTCGGGCTTCAAACACTGAGCTTTCCGTTTGTTCAACATAATTGCTTTCTTTTTTGTCTCATTCGGTGCTTTTGCACAGATCAGTGTGAACGCTTTACCTGTCTAAAATAATTGTTGACAGTGTTTTGCATGTTTTGGCTGACTTCATTGAAACTCTTGGCACGCATAAGCACCAGCAAAAGACACAATGAGGATAAATATCAAAAAAGAAGAAGAAACCCAAGGCCAGCACCAGATCCTGCTGTTTTTTTTCAGATAAAGATGCTTCACAGCAACCATAACTTGCACAGTCATCACACGGACATAAAAAAGTTCTCACCCAAATATCCAGGAAATGAAACATGAATTTGTGTAATATATTTGCATGATCACTCGTAATACACTGGGTCATATAGTGAACACTTTGTCCAAAAGGAAATATAAGCAGGTCAGTGCTTCTGTGTCAACACTGTGTGTTTGTATAATCGTTCTTCCGGTGACAGTCCCTTACCACTGGTTTGATTCGGGGGTGAATCGGCATCGGCGCCCTTCCTGGGCTCGTACCACTCCTTCTCTCGCTCGAGGTCCCGCTGCCTCAGCGTGTTGTGGTGAAGTTTAGGCTGGAAGCGGTTTCTTTTCTGGAAGTTCTGCCGATGGTTGAAGGGGTGGTAGTACTTGCGGCTGCCGGCGCCAGCTTTGTAAAATGGACGGTCATCTCTTGATAAACTGCAGCGTGAGAAGGAAAAACTGGTTCAGGAACAGCGAGAATCAATGTTCTCTCGGTCGTCCGAACTTTGTGAGAGACTCGTCTGACTGATAAGAAGGCCATTGCCTGTTCGGAACACAGCGACTTACTGAGGCTTGTAAAAATGTCCAGTAAACTTTGGCTTGTGAGTGTTTGAGAGCCACGCCCTCGGTCTGGAGGGACTCCGCACTCGTCTGATTGGCCTCTTGTCGTCCTGAATAGACGACAATAAACCAAATGATGACAGGGAAATGCTTCCTGCAGGGTTCAGACAAGAAGCACGATTTGAAGGGAGAGTTGTCCTCCTATCAAGGTCTGGGACTAGACGTACCTGATCGTCCGTCACAGCGTTGTCAGTTTGATGCATGTTCAGCGACTCGTCACTATGACTCCTGTAGCGCAACAAAGGACCCTGAGGAGAGAAAGTGTTACATTGATCAGCCCGTGGTATGTCCCAGTAGGATAGTATCATGCTTTAAAAAAGGAACCTATCCATCCTGTGTACAGTTTGCATGTTCTGCATGCACACGTCATTTTTTTCATTTTCATCTCGAAGGGAAACAGTTTTTTAAAAACAGTACATTACTTTAGAGGTCTTGTATAAATAATATACAATTGATGTGAAATATAAATATACAGCTGGGGTCAACAAGTTCATTTCAGTTTTCAAAATTGCTCATTGATCAGCTCAAAAGGTTTATGAATAATGCCTTCATGTGCTTAAAATAAGGTTTTTCATATTTGCTGAGGAATCTTATATTGCTTCTTTTAGTTGTGGGAATATTTGGAGCCAATTGAAATATAATTTTTCATTATTTCTGTTGTTGCTTGAGTTTGGGAACTGCAACAAAACAAATCCAAGTGAATTTTACTTATTTCAAGTCAAATAACATCTTATCCAAATCACTTTTTAAAAACTGCTTTTTTCTAAATTGTTTGTCCTTTTCACAGCTTTACCAATAATCATCCTTTTTTGTTTATTTCCCTTAAATATAAGAGGTGATTCTGTGTGACTCTGAGCATGAAAAAGACATTTTGACCTGGCAAAAGTACAACCTACTTGGTCCTCTGTTCTGTGCAATGTGTGCGCCCAGTAGACGGCTGTGTCATCTGACAGTAAGTAAGTGTTGTGTCCAGCTGTTTGTTTACCTTTCCTTCCGGCGTGTCCTGGCTTCGTACCGGGTCCATGTCGGCCTGACAGCGTCGCTCTTTATGAATAACACGCAGACTTCACTTCTGTGTGGAGTCCGGCGGAGCAGGAAGAGCCGGTGACCTCTCACAGGAACGAAGTCGGTCCATGCAACAAGTGAAACCTCTGGATATCTCCCTGCCGCCCGCTGTGCATGACCTCAAACGCTCCTCGGAGGGCGCGACGTATAGAGGAGTACTGACAAGCGGTTTAAAAGAATCCAAAAAACAAACTCACGCCGTCGACTTTTGAAAAGAAAACCAAACTGCACTTCCTGCAGTTCATTGCAGCGTGACACAAAGCAGCATGTCCCACTTCCTTTTTCTTGAACAGCCAGTCAGGCTGCGTCTGCGCTCGCAGGCTAATCAAAACTATCAAGAGACTGACCACGCGCATGCGCGGTGAGACGCGTGTAGTGTCACCTGTTGTTACCTTTGATCCCTCAGTCAGGGTCCGTGAACTGAACAGCCTGCTGGTGGCGCTCTTCACTCACTCCGGACACTCATGGAAACGCAACACTTTGACCCAAATGAACACAAATTTTACAAGCCCCAAACCCAATTGTGTCAAACTGTTTCCAAAGCACACAGGCCAATAACAGTCAAATGTGGTTCACAAATGTGACTGAACGTGTGTGAGCCAGAACTCCTCCTGTTACTGCGCAGGTTTCACATGTTTGGATTTAGTTCAGGAAAAAATGGGAGCAAAAAAAAAGGTGTTGCTTCCAAATTTTAGGACAGCATGTAAATGCCTGTAACAGTTTTTGTCTCATTTG
>JAUESE010000060.1:10160216-10178978 GCA_032274725.1 Malacoctenus triangulatus
GTGTGTGTGTGTGTGTGTGTGTGTGTGTGTGTGTGTGTGTGTGTGTGTGTGTGTGTGTGTGTGTGTGTGTGTTTACAGGGTGTACATTCGTAGCTAACCTCGGCGCAGGGGGCACCAATTAAGCCCGGATCATCTGGATTCGGCTGCACCTCATCAGGTCTTTATCCCATCAGGTGTGAGCAAGTTGGCCAATGTGGAGAAAACCGCGCCAACCGTGTTGCCTCCACTGACTGCTGCACACCGGGTGTACAGTGACAGACAGGGGTGTTTCCCAACGCTAGGACAGAAGATGATGTATGGGAGGAGGCCTCATGACTGAATGGACCATAAATGGCGAATTCCAAGAGTCTGTTTAACATTAGTTATGATATTTACTGTCACTGATACGTTTGAAGAGACGCCTCCTAAAATGACTGGGAAGTTATCCAGTAAAGGCATTTAACCTTCAAAGTACAGTCAATCTTGAACTTGTATCATTCTGGAAAATAAAGCAAGTCAAAACAGGAGGATATCAATCAAACACATCACCTTTTAATTATTATTATTGTCTACTTGTGGCATACTTTATGGTTTTACAGTCACTGAACGTACTACAGCAATATTTAGGTTGCAGCCATCCACTCATACGATAGCCGTTTATTTTACACACAGCCCGCGTGCAAGCTCAGTAATTGTCATCCAACGTTTTATGGCTTCCATGTGGAACAGTGTGAGAGTCCTGAGGTCAGAGTGGTGCTGTGGTTGACTCCCAGCAGCAGGCAAATAGTTTATGACTTGTGATGCCTGTAATCGAGTTTCCTGAAAGTGTTGTGTGGCTTTTACGGGGTTTCACTGCGGTCTCACTTCATCAGCACACTCATTGTCTCTCAGGGTGTGTTTCTGGGAACGTACGAGTACTAATTCAAACGTCACTTTTCAAGTCAGATAAGTCTCTTCAGACAATGTACTACTACTAATTACCTTCCTCTGATGTCCACCCATTTGTTTACCTCGCTGTTCGGTCTGTCTTGGCACGTGTTTTTTGTGTAGACGGCCACAGTGCAGTTGAAGCGCCTCACCCTTTCGGCTGACCTTTAGCGTTTGATCCGCGGCTTGTGTGAAGGGGGGGTGGAAGGGGGACATCAGTCAGAGATGTCGTGGGGCTCAGCGCTTTCAAGCTGGACATCCGCCTCAACTGGGGGATCAAAAGCATCTCCGCGATTGGTTCTGGAGCCTCCTCTCCTCACGGAGCTCGACCTCGCTGTGTGGTCGCTCTTGACACCCCTGCGGGCGGCGGCGCCCCAGGAGAGAGGCTTCTTTAACAGGCTTTAGTTTGTCTTAGCAGCTAAATGGACAGCTTTAGCCTGGGAGGTCGATGACCTCACCTGGAAAACTTTCTGGGGAGCCTATTAAAACTTGCGTATCTCCTGATGTACATTGTAGTTGTCCAAGTAGGAGTGTTCAGAGCCTGTTCAGTCATTTTTTTTAAACTGGCCTAGTAAGAGAGCTGTTTGCAATCTATATGTTATTCTAAGGTGTGGAATTTTTAACGGTCCAACCAGCGACCTCCCCCACCACTCTCATACCAGCATAACCGCACATACTCCCTGTTCATTTTGCCCCCCCCCCCCCTCGCTATTTCTCTCTGTGTCTCCCCGTGCACACATATTCAAGTAGATACACTGGTTCACAGTCCCAAACTCTCCCCCTCCAAAAATCGCAGCACAAGCACGGTACACATCTGCGTGGCGAGCGGACGGGGAGCAGAAACACTCGACTGTGCTGTAGTAGGAAGGCCCTGAGGGGCACGCAGCTCTCTCCTGGCCTGTTCCACTTTCTGTTTCCCTTTGTTTTATTATCTCTGGGTCCTCATTACCTCTCACTTGTATCTGTTGATCACCTCTCTTCCTCCAGACGTTCTCTTTAACAGATCTCTACCCTCATGTAGTCTGATTTCATTGCCTTTCTTTTGCTTTGCAAAACCTTTTGCATTCTGTGATTCCTTTGAGCATATTCCTTGATGTGAAGAGAAATCATATGAGTTACAAAATGGAAAATATGATCTATTCTTGGACACCAACTGCACCATCTTTTGCCAGGAATTGTCTCAAATGAACTAAAATCAAGGTAACAACACAGTAACAGAAGAAATATTAAAAATAAATATCTAATAAACATTGACTGCTGTCAGTTCCTCCCTTTTTTTTGCAAAAAATGCCAAAATTTCTGATCAACTCTGATTACCAGAAATTGTGTGTGCGTGTATGTGCAAATCAATTGGATCTTTAAAACTACAAACAGGCCTCTGTCCACTGTCGTGTCTCTTTGTCCCTGGAAACAGTAACTGGAGTTGATGGAAGTTTTGTGCCGTCAGGAATCTGGCAGAAAGACAGAGAACATTTCAAAAGAAGACGGAGATTCTCCAGAAAAGTTGGGTCTATTCCCAACTCCCCCCTCCCCCCACCGCCTGCTTCCCAATACACGGTTTGAATATAAAAATACATCAGTGTAAACACGACATCACAACGATTAAGTGATTAGTCGCAGCAGCTGTAGCACTGAGTCATATGATTGTGTAACCAGCTGGTCCATACTGTGGGCAAGGAGTTTACAGTAATCTTCAGATTGTTGCAGACTGTTGTACTACTGGACATTATCCATGGACATTTCCTGCTCCGGACAAAGCACATATTGTGCCAGGGAGAGTGACGGCATCTATATGACATGCTCGCCACTGTGAAAATGAAATCTAGAGTGATGTGTCCTATGGCCCCAAGGGACCGAGCATGATAAAAATACCCAGAGTGCCCCTGCACCCATCTGCCTTCTCCCTCTGCACAGTCACTGAGGGATGTCCTCTTATTTGTGACTCCCAGTCTGTGCTGTGGTCTCCGTTGAAGCGATAGGGGACACAGTGTCTACAAAGATAAAAGAATGCTGTTTTTCACGCTGCAACATCTCACTTCCACTCCTAATTAAGGGCCACTTAGATGACCTATCGACCATCGATCCAGCCGTCTGTTCTTCCACCCATCCTTTCCAAATTCCTGCTAAAAAAACAAGCAAAAGGCTTTTGAGATGCACAAACTAAAGAGAAACAGAACATAGTTCTGAATCCTGTGAGAAACTTCACATTAATATTGTAAAAAGTAAACAGGAGCATTAGAGCTGGAAGACCTGATGGGGCTTCAGAAGGAAACTCATCCAAACTCACTTGTAGTTATCGTCACTGGTCAGCCAAACAAGTTCATGTTTGGATTGTGAGTGAAAAATGAAGAAGTAAACCTCACTCTGCCAATGACCAAATTCAGACATTCAACCTCCTTGCAGTAGATGGTGGCGCCATAACATGTTGCTTCTATAGGTGCTGCCTTTTTCTCAAAAAAACTCCATTAGTCTTCGTTGAATGGAAAGTTGTAGTCACATTCTCCACATCCAAGCAAGAACATTTCAGTGTGTGTGTGTTTGTGTGTCTGTACTTTTGTGGAGCTTTAGATTTATGCTGACAGTGTTTCAAATACCGCAGCAGAGTGTTTCTCCCCACACTCTAAAGCTTATTTGGCCGAATGCCTTCAGAGACTCATTAATCTCTACCTGCATGCGTGCACACGCAGACACATGGCGGATTGCTGCATGAAGACAGTGGTGTGTTTACTGAAAGCCGCGGCTGAACAGTGGAGTTGTTTATGTGCTGCTGCCAGAGACTACACACCTGCCAGTTCACCCCAACGCAGAGGTGAAGAAGGCTCAGTTTCTCCGCATGCCTTCCTGGAGAGATGGCCATATCTGCTCTCTGACCAGAACAATCCTGTTAGTCCAGAAACATTGTTCTCTTATGACTGTTTCTCCCTTTTTTTTTTTAATGTTCTGCTCTTTGGCTTCTGTCAGTTTGTATCAGCGAGCTCTCCCCGCCCCCCCTCTTATCTTCCTCTAAAACTCAAGCCCTTACTTCTTCCCTCAGTCTTAATTCTGTCACACATGCCTTCACTTCTCACCCCCTCGCTTTGCCGTACCCTCCACCGCCAACTTCATCCCATCAGGCCTCCTCCTCCTCCTCCTCCACCTTCACCACTCCTCCACCCCTTCATCTCCCCTTCATCTCCCAAACCGAGATATACTGTCAGATTTCCACATTCTCACATCCTCCTCCTCTTTCTTTGCCCTATCTTCCCATCTTCACGGCTGGCTTTAAACTCCTTCCCAGGTGTGTGCTGTACAACGGAGTTCAAATAATTCCTCTGAGATTGGGACCAGGAGGGAAAGGAGGAAGGGGGCGGGATTGGCCGACAGCCGACCGGCGTGGGCAGAAGAGGCGGTTGAGACAGGATGGAAAATAAACACAGAGGCTACTTTGAGTGGGTGGGGATTGAAATATGCAGCCACCTATGTTGCTGCATTCATTGACAGTTTGCCTCTCGAGATGCTGTTGTGTAGCGCTGCGAAACGCCTCGTAAACAAGAGGCTGTGATTGGCATGGCTCTGGTTTGAATGTCTTCACCTTTAATGCTCTGTGATTTGCAGCGTGGTGACTGACCCCTTGTGCGCACACATACTTAGACACATTTTTCCGTTCGCTGAGAGAGAGATTACTCACACTGTGCACGTGCTCAGGAGCACAAAACGCACATGCCAGCCATGGTGTGCAGCTGCAGTAATTTCTCGAAGACCCTAAACATTGTAGCTGTTAATGGAGCCCAGGTGAGTCATGCGAACTATAGGAGGTGATTTCTATTTTCTGTGCTTTCCCTCCTTGGGTTTCAGCTGAAGGTTCAGTCTGATCTTGTCTTCACTCCCCGAGGTTATCTCCTTTTGTGAGTCATAGGCAGAAACTGGTGTGAACAACTGAGGTTTATGTAGTGGGGGGTGCTCTTGATAAGAATTACTTGTTTCGGGGGTGTGACTGGCAGCTGTTTGGCTTGATGACTCGTAGGATTGTGTAATCCTCAGGAGACGGCAGGGAGGGGGGGGGGGGGGGGGTCTACGTGTCAGTGGGCTCTCCGAGCTTCACCACACTCAAAGCTACAGCTGTCAGCTCCTGGCACCCATGACTCAAACAGAGCTAACGGTAAAGGAAGCCCAGTCCTGCTGTTTGGAAGCAGCCGGACACTTGAAGAGAGAGAAACTGGTCAACTTCCAGAGAACATTTGATGGCACAGATAGTGAGGACAAAAGTTAACGTGTCCATCTGCCACTGAATGAAACCATCTGGGACTCCTTTTGGTTTCCTTGGTGCTTTTTGCCAGCGCATCCTGTTGTATAACTCGCAAGCTCAACTTTGGGCTTTGTGTGTTTCAGCACATATGCTGTGTTTCCTGAAACCATACACCTGACCACACCAGGCGTGTCCGCTGGTGTCATGCTGCTACAACCCTGGAGCAGATTCGATGACCTGCCCTCTGAATCAGCAGTGCTGCAACATGCGTTGCCTAATATACTGTAGGTGCAACAAGAAATTCCTATTGGTGGACACCATTTTGCCCTGTTTTGAAATTTGCTTTGTACTCAGAAACCAATGAGAAGTGTGTGACAGAGACGCCAAAGCCACAGAAGCAGTGAAAACATTTTTACATCTTTTGAATCAACCTTTGCTTTGTGTTGCCTTGTAATTGCAAGCAAACAAAGTTATGTTCTCGATAGATTGAAAGTAACTGTAGTTTATTGAATTGTAACTTTGGCATGATCAAAAAATGTACGACTGCATGAGTAGCTGACGACTGTGTAAGGCAGATACACGAGAGTGGCGAGTCGCATTCCACGTATGACCCCAGTTCCAACTCTTCATGGCCTGTTCGAGATGTTATCTCAGTCTATAATTGTTAAGAGATTTATACAGTGTTTATTTCCCTCAACAGGAACACAGGTGGATGATGGTGTGACAGACAGACGAAGACATCCTGAGGGACCAATCACAGCGCACCAACCCAGGGGAGACCATGGCTCCTGTGTCCCTCCTGTTCCCAGCCCTTCTCCTCTCTGTCCTCCATTTGTCAGATGCTCAGACCGTCATTGGCTCCTCCCCCTCCTTTTCTTCCCTGGATGTACCGAGCAAGGCTCTGCCTCCACCAACCAAGCAGCCTGCTCGATTCTGGCCCTCCTTACCTCCCAGAGGGCGCAGCGATGTGCCCATCAGAACGTCAGGTCGCGGCAGGTTAACGACAACAAATTCGGTGGACATGAGGCAAAGTTTGACTCGTCCAAGTACACAGTTCAGTTCCTCTTTCATATCTGCTCTCACGACGCAGAACCTCAGCAGTGGGCCAATCGCAACTCAACCAACTGCCTTCCGGCCCAGGACTGACACAGCCAGCTTAGCATTCAGCAGGGCTTTCACAAAGAGGGACACCACAACTAGACCTCCACCTCTTCCAACTGTGCCCTTCACTGCAGTGGATGAGCCTGCAGGTGACGAACAGGCCACAGTCCAGAATCCCGAGGAGGAAACCATCAACGACATGGACGGGAACGATTCACAAGGACTGGGCTCTGGTGGTACTCCAACAGCAATGCTGGTGATGGAAAAGCCTTCCAGTCCTCTGCCAACAGTTGGTGACGAACTGGCACAATATCGGCCACGGGCACAGACTGTAATAACTGAAGTTTCCGATGTGAAGCCATCACTGGACAGCGGTCGGGCTGAAAACCCTCGTCCGTCTGCGCTGACTACAGCCAGCACAACCAGCAGCACCTCTGCAACAACACGGACTGAGGAGACGACCTCGCTGCTCCCAGTGGTTTCGCGGCAGACGCCTCGAGTTCAAGTATCCACAGGTGAGAAATCAAAGATGCTTGGAGTGATTTTTCATCCAAGGCATGAAGATAAAATGTTCCACCATGTCACACGTGTCTTTCTCTTTGAATTTTATAGCTGAGCTGGCAGCAAACACCCCTCCCTCCGACAAAGTTCTCCTGAAGCAGAACTCGACTGCAGCGACAGCACCGCCACCCTCCTCTAACGCCACTCAGTCCCCCGATAAACTGCCGAAGGCTGCAGCACAACCGGCCACGACCCCGAACCAGACGAGCTCCCACTTAAGTACGACAACACCGCAAGTAACGGAGGCGTCTACAACCGGAGCGCGCACTACGACGACGGAGGCTGTGGGAACAACCTCCCAAACCACAACAACGCAGCTCAACAAAATAGCGCAGTCGGGAGAACAGACGAGTACAACTGTTCAGTCATCGAGATCAGGTAAGAGACAAGGGCCTTGTGTTGTGTGGTGGAGAAGTTTTAGAGTTTCCTCTGTCGTTTGGCGTTTTCAAATGGAACTATTTATGCAGCTGGGACTTTTTTACTGGACGAATTGAGAAAAAAAAGGCTTCAAAGGCGAGACAGTTTTCCATGGAAAGTGGGGTCGTAGCTGTGAGGGGTAGACAGAAACAAGGCAGTGGGGGGTGGGGGGGGTGGTCTGAAGGAGAGGGGGTGGGCACGTTTGCAGCCAGGCAAAGAGATAAGAGACAAGGGAAAAGTAGGGACAGAAAAAGAGACTGTGGGGAATACAGATGAGAGAGTAGACGGGAGTGAGTGAAAAGTGTGCTTGGGGAAAGGTACAGGCTCGGAAATGTAAGGGAGTGGAGACGGTAATGAAAACCAGATGCAGGGAGAAAATGATGAGGGGAGGGAAAGATGAGGAAAAGTGAATGGAAAAGGAAAAGTATGACACATGGAGCACGAGAACCAGTTTCTTAGATACCATGAGAATAACATATTAATGACTTTTAAACGTTCAGTCCTTCGTCCAGGAACATTTAAATGCACCGTAACTTTATTATTCGGCTCTCCAAACACAGTCGCAGGTATTTTCATTGACATGGTGTTACTGGGTGTTTCTGGGTGCCTGTTGAGAATTAAGTTAGTTTGGCTGAGCCACATTTGATGGATCCTCACGACAAGTTTGATTCTTTGTAAAGTCGCCAGCCAACATCTGTTCCGAGAATAACTTTACAATACTGAGTTCAAGGTCCTTCATTTTTTATTGGTAAAGTACGTGCTGCAATGTCAGAGACTGCTGTTGTAAGTGGTTTGTCATTTCTGACCAGAAAGACTTACTGACCCACAAAAAAACGTTTATTTGAAGTGTCCACTGACAAGCTCCTCAGCTATACAGACACATTGGAAACCTGTACAACACCACCACGGTTACAATACATTAAAGGTACATCCAGATATTCTATCACAGGGATGCAAATGTGTTTTGTCGCCTTCTGAAGTTTCCACACTGTGGAATGAATTCAACATGATTCATCAGGAATTTCCCAATGTTACAGGACCAAGTAGACGAAATGCAGCTCATTAACAAACCTGTCAAATTTGTAAGATTTCTAAAAAATGCTTCATAGACTTTCCTGCTCTGACAACTGTGTAAAGAGAGAAGCGTCTCATGTCTGCTGCTGTCACGTGATGAATTGATTTGACTGGTTTGGCTGCCGCATGTACCTTACTTCATATTAGTTGATCGTACTCTCAGATGGAGGTGTGTTACATGTGTAAGTGGGTCGTAAACACAGGGGTATTCCCTCTGAGATGAAACAGGATATTCATTTTTTGAGTTCATTGCTGCATGCGGACACATAAAGCAATGTAGGTAGCATGTGTGTGTTAAGGGGAAAATTCAAGGGTAGGGGTAAGTTTAAGTGTGTCCAGCTGTGTAATGTGATCAGCACATCTGGAATGTGTCTGGATCTTGCTGTTGTTGGAAAAAAAAAAAAGTCGGAGGGAAGGAAGTAAAACATACCTTTGTGTAAATAAAGAAGTGTGTCTGTGTGATCTGGAGGCGGCAATCACCTCCGTGAAGCCTGAAGGTGCGTGATGGGAAGGATCGAACGAGGGAGACAGACAGGAAGCGGGCCACATGGAGGAGTGAGTCATTAATTGGTGTGTCAGCTATATGGGCGTCGTTTGGCAGAACCAGGAAGGGCTCAAAGTCCTTCTCTGGGTTTGATTGTTTTACCACTGACCTTGCTGTTTCACTCTCCATCAGATTCACATGTAGAATATCAAAGCTAGGAGATCACCTCCCTCCACACCAGTTGCATTCAGTGTTTATTCAGGTTCGCCAGGTTCTTGTGTTTTGTGTTTTAACTCTGCAAATTATCCTCACAGCTGAATAGCCCACAAAACACTCAGTGATGAATGGGCCTGCGATATATAATGCAGCAGGGTGTTGTCGCAAAGTTGCAGCAGATTAAGGTGCAGTTGCCTTGAACAAACAGAAGTATGTGTTACTATAACAAAATGTTAGAGAGTGACATTCCAGGTTGTCGAGGTGTTTCGTCCCATGAAGTCGTTTTGCTTCGTACAAAAATTTAAGCAGCGTCGTCCTGATTTGTGCAGATTGTGACAATGAACTCTGTTGCGTAACAAAGATGTTCTTGACAATTACATAATGTAATCCAATTAAAAAACGCACAAACACTTCATGGTTATTGAGAGAAGTTAC
This sequence comes from Malacoctenus triangulatus, assembly GCA_032274725.1. NCBI lineage: Eukaryota > Metazoa > Chordata > Actinopteri > Blenniiformes > Labrisomidae > Malacoctenus > Malacoctenus triangulatus. The sequence continues at coordinate 10,169,636 of JAUESE010000060.1, forward strand.
TTCTTAGTTTGATGTTTTGCTATTGTTTTATAAGGAGTTGTGTGTCAGATAACATATTTATGTGAAGTGGGACTGTCGTGTTCGCTCTCATAAGCTATCATCATTGCTGTGTCATGGTTTTTTTTACACAATTTTTAATCTATTTTTTGTGTATCAAGCAACACAATATCAAGTCTCCACTTTCTCACCAGAACAAATTGACACAAATGTAAAAACATGATATCATACTTCTCATCCTAAAAACTCAAAACTCAAACCTGCTTTTGTTTTTATTATGGTGGTGCGATACAACACTCTAGTGGTGACTTGAAGTACTGCGTGTGGATTTAAAGTATTACTCTACAAAATAATAACCTTCAAGAATTTTAACACATTTAAAATTTTGCCTCTCATGAATATTTTCCTGTTTTTTCCAGGATCCTCCTCGTCCTTAACCAGCATTCTTGTCCCGGTCACCCGTGCGAGGTTCGGCCCTACGTATCAGCCCGGGATGGTTCAGAGGAACGGCTCGCTGCTGCTGGGACATCCTCACCAAGCTCCCCATTCCACAACGGATCCAGTGCCCTCTCCCAGTGCGCATCCCTTCCTTAACGCCACTCTTCTCTACTGGGGCGATCTGAGCAGGACGCTGGCTTTCGCCTGGGAGCTGCACGTCTACGGCTCAGCGAGCCTGTTCCTCCTCCTGTTTGCTGGAGCAGCTCTCGGTCTCACGCTGTCCCCCGGCACGAACTGTCCCCATCGAGGGGCTCTCGCACTCGTGAATGCTTTTTTGTTTTTGGCCGGAGGCCTGAGAGCGACTCTCTTTTTCATCGACCCTTATGGCACACGCAAATTCCTCCCACGTCCAGCGGTTACAGCCCTCTACAACTTGCCTCTTCACCTGCTGGTGTGGACACAGGCTGCCCTGGCACTGCTGGCATTGAGGGTGGTGGGCGTCAGTGTGCTACCTCCAACCCTGGAGCGCCCTCCTCTGGTGGCTGTGCTGGCTGTGTTGCAGTGCACCTTGCTGCTGGCAGCTGACTTGCTCTCCCCAGCTCTGTCTCCCGTGGTGCCGGTCACACTTCAGGTCCTGTCCCTGTGCTGGGGTCTGGGTCTCTGTCTGGGCTTTCTCTGCTACGTCTTCCCACGCATCCGCTGCCCTCCTATTCCCCACCCGGGGGCCCCTGAAGAGTCCAGGAGGAAAGCTTGGGCGGGGAGCAGAAGATTAGGAGTCATTCTGGGGCGTGTGCTCGCCGTCTGCGCTGTCCTGGGGTCACTGTGCTGTGGACTGCATGTCCACGCGACCTTGTGGCTCTACGGACTTTTAGGTGACTGGACACGCTTCAACTGGGGGTGGTGGTTGGTGCACTTCTGGGCGCGGCTCCTGGAACTGGCCTGGGGCTTCTCCCTCCTGCTGTTGGGCTCTTGGGTGTTCTGGAGGCCTCGGAGTTCCCGCGGAAGGGAGGAAGGCGGACAAGATGGCAGAGCAGCAGGAGACCTCCCCTCCCCAGGCCAGTCCGTCAGCTCCGCTCAAAGACATACCTGCTGGTCCAAGATAGTCCAAAGTCTGAAAGGGAGGCCCTGCAGGAAGTCTGACAGCAACGGTGTGGGAGGAGGGATCGGAGCACCGGGGGAGGTCCCGAACAACTGGGCCGGCCAGGAGCGTTCTGGAGCGGACATCAGCAAGAGTCTGATCAGGAACCAGAACCATGAGCAAGCCGCTGCTCAGCCGCGTTGCGTGAAAGACAGCAACCGGGGACGCAACCACAGGGGCCACTCGGCCGACCGCGGCAGATCCGACGGCTCCACGGGATCTCTGCTGCGACTGCAAGCCCTGGGCCTGCCTCCACAGCGCTCGGTGAGCGGCAGCCTGGACCAGGAGAGGGACACTTCTCTGTCCCTCTACGATTTTGACCTGCGGCCCCCGTCCCCCATTGACTTGACCCGCAGCATTGACGAGGCCCTGCACAGAGAACACCTGCTGGGAGGAGGAAGCCTGTTTCACCCTCTGAACCAACCGTCGCATTCCCCCTCCCCGGGGTCCGGGGTCAGCCAGGGGCCCTGGCTCCGCAGGAACAGTGACCCTCAGATGCTCTCTGACAGCAGCGACGCACCGACTGAGTCTTCCATGCCACTGGGGGGCAGCGTCCTCAGCAGCGTGCCAAGCAGGCAGGTGACAGCACCCCCGACGCCCTCACACCAGGGTCACAGGTGGGCCGCAAATGGAATAGGAAGCGTCCCCTCCTCCGTGTCCTGCCCCGTTTCACTTCGCCCTTCCAGAACTTCAACGGGGCACCTCGGTGAGGACGGAGTGGACGACACACGGCCGTTTATCACGCCGGACTCTGAGAGGGTGCGAGGGCGAGCCGGGAAACCGGTGGGGTCCCGCAGTTACCTGGAAGTGAGTCGACACGAGGATTCGGCCAGTGTCAGCAGTGAAATCATCGATCTATAAACTGAACTTTGAGCAAGAGGACCAACGACTGCTTGATAAACACAACAACTTATGAAATAATGCTTCGAACCAAATTTTGGGATGATTTGGAACCATTTGGTCATTAAACTCCCTCAAATTATTTTCAAGTGATGGAAAAATAAGATCAAGGGAATCGAGGGGTTTAAAAATTCAAACAAATTGTCTTTTACGATGTTTGGAGGAATAAGAACTGTGTCGTGACCACAAATGGTAAACACTTAATTTTGGGAGCAAAGCTGGGAGATTAAAGCACATGCAAACAAGAGAGCACACTGTCTCCAGAAGGCCTCTGATCTCTTTCTAACATGATTCTGGTCATTTCATGTCTGCATATCACCAACATAACTCCAGCTACACTGATACAACACATACATTTCCTCAGAATTTTACCTTTTGCGTATCTGCGCTCGTGACCAGCTTCATATCTGTGAGTTTGAAGATCTTCAGCTTTCCAAAGTGCCGAGGTGCTTAAAAAAAAGGGTGTCTTCAACTCACTGTATGGGGGGGAAACTTGCCACAGCTGAAGGTTAAAAGACAAACAGTGTGTTTTAAGTGTCTATGAGGCTCATCTTGTTGTTTTAGTGATCTCTGTGTCTGCATATGATTGGTTGTGAACTTTCTTGCTTTTCCAAAACACATTAGCTGTCTTCCATCGGTCAGTCGGCTTCCTGGTGTTAAGATGTGCCATACAGAAACATGGTTGGTTTCCGTGCTATATTTTTAATAAGTCGATGAATCCGTCATTTGGGTCGTCTCTTGCTGGCGTCTTAGTTTCATCACCGTAGTGACTCGGCTACAAACGACTATGTCGTTGCTCTTAACTTCCTTTTGCACTTGTCCCATTTGCCTTGTACCTTAAAAACCAATTACATGAAGAGCCGAACAGTAAACAACAGTCAGTGACACGACTGACGCATGCTTACTTTTTTTTTAACCTGCTGCTAAGGAATCCAGCCGTTCATGGAAACGTAACATTTCAAAACAAATTTCACCATGTAGTAAATTGCTGCCCGTCGAAGCTTCGCGATCAATAACTGAAGCCTCCAACTGCATTCTTGCAAAGTTCGCTTAGGAGTATTACACATATTTAAGATCCGAACAGTTGCATTAACTCAGCTCAACCTGTAATCAAATGTTACACGGCTTTGTAGGGCTGCAACGCACCAGACTGGCTTGGCATGAACCTCTTCTATACTAGACATAACTCAATACCAGAGCACTTAGCTGTACGCCTGAGCACTAGACAAAAGTATTTTACTACTCAAGAGAAAAATATCTTTGAAATATATGATGGATAAGCAACAATGTAAATATGGTTATTTTTTGATGTTCATGAATAAAAGGTGTAAAAACAATAGTCGTAGTTGTTACTGTGAAAGACAATCTTTGGTGGTATTGCTTATGTGTCTGAGCTGTGCGGATGGCGGCGCTGTCTCCATGTCAGACTGTCGCCTATTTCGGACGCGCCGAGCTGTGACAGTGGACACGTGACTGCAGACAGTTTGACGAGGACTTTCTGGGCTGTGCTCAGCAAAATAAAGCAGGTTTAGGAAAAAGTGTGTATTAAAGTAGTTAATGTCTGCTGGATTGTGTTTCTACTTTGTGCTGTCTGTCATTAAATGACGACAAACGTCACCGGGCGGGGAGAAGACGGAGACACCTTTGTGGAACCATATTTAGTCTGTGAAGTCACTTGGAAACTGCTGCGATGCTGAAAATATCCAAGCGGTTTCTTTCAGTCCTGCATTTAAAAGGTTGTTTCAACATCCCCATCTTTAAAAAAAAGACTCGGTAGATAAATGCTATTTTGGGATGCTGTTTTGAATACATAAAAAGTAATATTTTTCCAAGGTGGACAAACATCATGTTCAATGAATCTTAATTCCTCATGCCTCTGTTCCTGTACGAGCCACTTCATTACTCTGTTTTCTAGTGACCTCGGGGTGACTTGCAGTCCCTCCCAGTGATGTGAGATGCCTGACTTGTTTAGTATTTACAGTACAAATGGCCTTCAGTCGCTGTCTACATTCCAGTAAATCTTTACAATTTCACTGTTTGAGTACTCGCTGATTCCTGTGTTACTTTAAGGGTCATAGTAGTTCCTCCAGCGCCTGTAGTGTTTTACCACGAAAACATTACGTGCCAGAGAGTCAGTGTGCCCCCTCCAGTCTTACCATGTTAGCTACAGCTGTTTATTTCTGCTTGTTGGATTTTTTTTTTGTTTGTGTATTTTATTGTTGCATTTCATGTCTATATTCAAATAAAAAAAGAAATTCAAAACTATCGCCTTGTTGCTTGACAGTCCTGATTATTTTTTGTTGTTGTTTGAACAAAAGAACTATAGAAATGAAGATGTGTTGATTCTTTTTATTTCATTATAAAAGTCATTCTTAACTCATTCACGCTCTTAACTTTTGAAGTTCTCCGTGTATCACTGAGTCTGAGAGCAGGTGTCTCAAATCTGTCAGGATGGTGTTTATACAGAGTGTAAACTGTCCTAGAAACAGCTATCTGGTACATATCTGTAACAGCTCTGCATGTTACGAACTATGTTACCGTAAAAAAGGTCTGTTTTCTTAAAGAAAGATACCGTTTAAAGATAAAACAGAGAAGAGAAATGAGGACAAATTCCCATCACAAAAGCCAGGGGAGCTGTGAGCGTCGGGGTCTCTGTGTCCACAGGAGGGAGAACTTTGGGTTGATTGGATTTTTTGTAAGACTGATATTGACATGATGTGTTTATGGAGCGCCACTGTTAAGGTTACTTGGTTGATTGATACACTTCCGTTGTGCTCAATGTTTTTTTTCACTTCTTACTCTCAGACTCATTTAGTTTGTCGTCAGATTTCACTGCGGAACTGAAGAGTGGGGTCCTTCATCTTCGTCTTGTAGTCTTCATCAAACTCTTCATTCTGGGCGACAGTGAAATGGTTCTTCCAGTCTCCGACCTTCCCTGTAGAACCACAGAGAGTCAGTCCACTCTCACCCAAATTCAGTTCATCTCCTTGTTTAAGTTATACCTTTTCTCATGAAGGGAGAGACTTTGAAATCCATCGCTGGGTCCGTAGAATAGTTTGCCATCTTGTCGTTTTTCATGTTTTCAAATTTTGTCCCACTGATTGTTCTCATCTTCTCCTCAGCTGAAGGAAACAAACCAAGAAAGGAGCAGAGTTTGTCTACTTCCCGTCCTGTGTCCTGAAAACACACGATTAGATTTCACTCAACAACCACCAAACAAAAAACTAAGAAAACAAACAAGTAGTTCGTACCACAAAACTTCAATACCTCAATCATGTCCTCGTAAAACATGTAATGAAGCTTTGAATGACTCTGCTTCTTCTCCCACCAGCCATTCACATGGTCGTACCAGGATCCAAACCCCACTGAAGTCACATTACACCACGTTTAGGGACAAGCGTGTGACAATAATCTTCATTAAATTGACTTAGACTTCATTATGATCTCACTTACATTTTCCCGTCAAAAACCTCTGAAAATAGCTGTTCCAGTCTCCAGGGTCTGGTTGAGCAAAATTCATGCGGTCAAAGTGAAAATAGGACACCATGTTGTCCTTTGCATTGCGGGCGACATACACAATCTGCACAGACCAAGAAAAAAGTTGCTCGGAGGTTTAACAAGAAAGTGTCATGACTGAACTTTCACAACTCATAATTGGATCCTAAATAGACACATTTGGATCTTTCTGTTTTGATCAAGAGTCTCAGGCAGAGCAAGTAGGGTGAGTGATGTTCTGTATGTTACTGACTGATAGCTTCTCCCAATAAAACTGCATCAAATCAGTCATCTGCTCTGTCAGCCTGAGGGATGCAAATACCACACAGGCCACCGTACCCTGCAGTTTTGTTCCCAAAAAGATTTTGGCACGAACTGGACGGGAAGGTGGGTTTTGATGAGGCGCGGGGTGGTGGGCAGCCTGTCAGCCAGGCTGGCTCCTGCATGAAAAGGTCGAGATGTTGAAAACAGATAAAGGAAAGCTTGTTTAATGAGTTTTACTATCAAAAAGCTGAGAACGCATCCTTTCAGTTCAACCTTTTTCCATTGCTGGGTATGCAAGCTCCAAGAACGGCACTCTCTCATAGATCGGCATGGTCGTCTGCCGCTCTGGAGACTTCTGCCCAAAGTACATCGAATCGAGGATGCAGGAAACCCATGTTGTTCCTACATGAGAGAAACATGAAACAAAGACAGCTCTCAGATACCGCGCCAATCAAGAGGAGAAGGTTTGAAATGTAAGACCCCAAAAAACATCTCTCAGCTCTCAATATACTTCAAAGAAAAGCACAGATGGGGTTGACAATAAAGCCTGCGACTCAATCAGTTCCTTTTCCTAAACTCTGTGAATGATTTACATCCACATATTTGCTTGGAGCCAAAGTGCAAAACAACACGAAAACTGATTCACTGCAGGTCTTCCCCTCCATCCACAGTCTGCAACCCGGGCTGATGAATTAAAAAGAGCTGGTGTCCCGACCTGCTTTGGGATACGTTGCGATCAGGATGTCGTCTGGTCTGGCCTGAAAGTTCTGGACATTCTCCCAGTTGCCTGTGAAATCACCGATCATGGACACTCCATGGAAATCAAACAGTTCAGGTCTCACCGGAGAGCCCATCTTCACTCTTTCCTGTTCCTGCTTCACTTCTGGAGTCTGCCAGCGAGCTGCCTCAGTCTGACTTTAAGCCCACCCACCCTTGACTATGTGAGGAGACTCGACTGGGAGAAGGGGCCTCTCTCTCACTGAGCACAGCAGCCTGTTGCATTCACGTATTCAGTCCCTGGTTAATGATTATGAACACACACCCATGAATGTCTGAATGTTTTGGACCTTATATTTTATGTCGTCTGCTGTTATATTCTGGAATGTTCCAATTTTTGCACTTTTCTGTGTGAATGTAAGCTGCTTCAGTTGTTTTCTGTCATGTTTACCGAGCCAAGTGAAGACTCAAGCTTTGGTATATATGGTTACCTAAAGTATAATGACAAAGATCAGGTCCAAAAGCTTGGTGTGCTGAAACAACTCGGATCTGGTTTGCAGCAGTCACAACAAACTCCTCGCTACGAGCAGTTTTCTACCAGCTGCAGAAGCTGTGAACGAATCATTGTCTCACACAGACCAGAGGTCTCTGCTTCAAAGCTGGATTTCCTCTCAGCGAGCTAACTTCAGGGTTAATTATGGGCTTTTTTGTACAACTAAAGCAGTTCACTGATAATGGAGGCGCGTTGCCACGGTAACTTATGCGGTGCACCAAACCTTCTGCAGAGCAGGTTTTCTTCAGGATAAGACCTCAGAAAAGGCGGGACGACCAATCAGATCACTAGAAAATGGCCAAGCCTTCTTCAGACAATCTGAGAAGCGTTAAGAAGAGAAGGAATTCAGAAATGGAGAGATACGTTTTCATTTTCACCTTGAAGTCCTTTATGAAAATCAGCCTGATAGACGGACAGACTGCAGTGCATCTGTGGTGGACTCTCAGACCACCAACATGCACATTGAGCCTCCATATTCTAGTCAGTCTGCCCTCATTCATTATAGGGTTTTTTTGGGCACAACTGTGGTTACATCTAAATTAATGAGGATAAAGCATCACTGAAGCTCCTGTATGTCAGCAACACACCTGTCAGACACATCCCACAGAGTGAATTAAGTGATTTGATTCAGATACCCGATGGTAACACTCAGCCTTTGTCATTTAGTTCAATCAAGAAGGTTTTTATTGGTTTGAGTCCCTGTTTTCTGTCACTTTACTGAACCACCGCATCTGCATGGGTGACTGTGCTTCTTACTTTGGTACTACAGTGACCTCTAGTGTACAACTCCTGGAACTACAGTATTTAGACACCGAGGCGACCATAATCTGTCTGATGCACACTGTAACATCGTAAAATAAATAGCTTCAAACAAAAAATTGAGTCCTTTTTGTCTTTACATTAAAGTTACATTCATGCTCAACCTGTTCAGACAGCATCCAGCACACATGACTGTCTTTTCTGAACCAAGGCTGTTGCTTTCAGACACGAACAATTGTTGCTATTATCAATATGATAAATTCACAATATTTGTTCTTTAGCTGAACATTTTGCTCAGTCTCAGTCCCAGCTGTGCGTTTGTCTCCTTTTCTCTGCTTGCGATGTCTTTGAGCGCCTTCAAAGCAGCGGGGAAGTCCGGTTGGAGCTCCAGAAGTTTCCTGAACGCCCGTTTGGCCTCCTCCAGCTCGTTCACCATCTGGCACGCTTGGCCCAACCGGTACCAGGCTTTGGCCGCACTGGGATCCAGACGAATGGCCAAAGCAGCGCTGGCCTTCGCCCGCTCCGGCTGGTTCAGTTTTAGCTGGCACAGCGACATGTTAGAGTGGAGCTCTGCCTTCGTTGTTTTGAATTCAGTCGCCGAGGGAAGGGGCGGTTCTTGTTCTGCAGCGTTCGCGTCACTCTGCGCGTCACTGTCCCGCTCCGCTTCGTTTATCTCCGCCTCGGTGACGTGACCGGACAGAGCGATGAGGAGTTTGAGGGCCCGGCTGTAGCTGTCGGCGGCTCCCCACACATCCCCGCTCCTGAATCTCACGCCACCCTTCTCCTTGTGCGACCTCACCCACTCCCACTTTTCGCCCGGGGCCATCTCCCAGGATTCCTTGCCTGGTGTGAAAGACTGGAGCTCCACTGTGGCACAGAGAGGAGGGCCTCCGTTTGAGGGCTGCGCGAGAGAAACATCCTGTCCCTGTTGCACCGGAAAAAGTTGAACCTGTGTAACACACACACACACACACACACACACACACACACACACACACACAGATATTATTCATTCTACGAACACAAATACCATATTCGAATTTGGTGCCTTTTGACTGACATGTTTTGTATTTACTTTCATT
>JAUESE010000060.1:10292283-10307126 GCA_032274725.1 Malacoctenus triangulatus
TTAAACATGGACCGGGTCAAAATAATCCAGGAGAAGCGTTGCTGCTGCTGACACATCAACACTACAGGAGGGTTAAATGTTTTTATCTGATGTGACTTTGATTCTGAGAAACAGAAACGAAATAAAGTACAGATTTTTGCTTTTTTTGTTTTTGTCCAATCGGGTGAGAGGAGGGGTCGTTTCCAGGGGCGACGGGAGAGGAAAGTCGACGACAGGCAGAGTGAGTGAACTCAGCACGACTCAACATCTTGCGTTTTGTCAGCCTGACGTTTTTAAAGCACCTGACTCCCTCCGCAAGCCATCTGGTCTATAGGCTCCTCGCCGCCGCCGCCGCCGCCGCCGCCGCCGCGCCGTCTCGGCCTGTCTGCTACATCACAATCAGAGTCGACTGTGCATGAACGGAGTGTGAGAAAAAGCCCTGAAACTCCGGGAACTGTGTGACACCTGATCTGACGAGATTTCATCGAGTTCTGATAAAAGATGAAAAATATTTGCGCAGACACGGACGCTTTTTTTTTTTCATCCCGCCCAGTTATTGAAAATGTGCTTCCTGCCGGTCATATTAAAGTTATTCTCACACGCCGCTGCTGAAATACAAAGCCAGTCCTTGTGATTTGTTTTTCTAAATTTAAATCCGCTGCTCCTCGTGAAGCAAAGAGAAACTGACTGCAGGGACCTTCTGATATAATTTCAGGCAAAAATAGCTCCACAAAAGACAAAGTGCATTTAAATCACCTTCAGTACTCAGCAGGAGGAAGTGAGAAGGAGCTCTTAAAGGAAAAACCACCGCTGGATACAGGAGGCTTTATTTGTCTTTACAAGTGTTGGAGCAGCAACAACGAGCGCCAGCTGCAAACAGCAACAACTGAATTTCATTTATCGGCTTCAGTGTTTAAAGACGAGGAGTTTTGGGGTTGATCATGTGAGATATTTGCTCTTTTTCTGACTCGATAGGGACTAAATCACCTGCGAAAAGAGTGAAAAATAAACAGCTCACTTTGTTGTGGAGTCATTCACTTTTTAAATCTCTATAAACAGGAAAATGCTCCTACATTATTGTACTTTTTTAAAAAAGAAATGCAAGAAAACAATGAATAAATGGCTTTAGGAGTAATTTAACTTGGTATTTAAGGTTTATATGTATTTTGTGAGTGATACAAATCTGTCAACAACAAAACAAGCAGTGAAACGGTGTGAACAGACTGTTTCCTTTGTTCCAGTGAAGAGTTATATTTCCCCCTGCTGGTCCATCTTCACTCTGCAGGCTGAGTCTCTGCAGCCAGAGTCCTGCTGAACTCGGCCGAAGCCTCTCGACCCCCCAAAACAGACGAAGACGAGGGACTCACGGCGGCGCTGGTCAGCGCAGGTCGGGCGTGGACGCGCCCAGGTAGGTGGCGAGGTCCGACACGTTGGACCTGATGAGCTTGGCGGGGATGGTGGGCCGGTTCAACCTCTGGTACGCGGCGAACCGGTGGCAGCCGCCGAAGGAGTAGTAGTAGTTCCCCCCCTCTCTGCCTTTGATCCAGAGCACGTCGATGGGAGGGACCACGCCGGCGTCTGCCGCCGCCGCCGCCGCCTGGAAATCACAGACAAACTGTCAGGCAGCAGCTGTGGAGGAGGCATCGAGCAAGCAGCACAAAAACGGCTCAAAGTAAGAAGTGGGCTGCTCATCTTATCAGGAACTACACGACTGAAACAATCACTTATTGCCTTAAACAGTCATGTCACAACAATTTAAGATAAGCAGTAAGATCACTGCAAATAATAGAAACTAGAAAAAGAAAAAGCACGACAACGAACGTGTTTAGTGAGAACATTGTTGACATTGTAGGCAGTAACGTTGAAACTCTCCAGAACAGTTTCTGTGTATTTATTCACTGTTTTTCTCACAGGAGAGACAAAAAGATGCTAAACTATGTGTCTACAATCTGAGTCGAGCAGCAGTCGAGATCTTCCTCAGTAAGAAAACATCTGGCGCTGCAGAAATGAACAGAAAGCCTGAAATAAAGGATTAATCCTGAAGCTGACAACATGAGGTTCCTCCAACTTCCCACTTCCTCGGATGTTCACACCACCACCGTGTTTATGGTCTGTTGACAGTTCTTGTTTACATCAAATTTTAAAAAATTATTGTTCATTTAGAGAAATAGTGAAAATTTTAAACCTGTCTCGATTATGTCCAGACTCTCCTGTCAAAAAGATGTACTTTGTACTTGCAGAATAACTTTAAAGAACCTACTTTCCCCTCTTTTTTTTAACTAAAAAGAGTAAATGAGAGTATTCTACACTAAAGAGTATAAAATTTTGATTGTTCATTTTTTAGTCTTGTACTTGATATATGGTCCCTAAGAAACTATGAGGATTGTTCTTAGACACACATGACATTGTGATCACTTTACCTGAATTGTGTCCATCAGGCTCTGGACCTTCTGCTCGTCCAGCTCGGGGGGAAACGGCCGGATGATGACGTGCAGCGGGACGTCGTGAACCTCCTTCACGCAGTCCGAGTGGACGGACCTGCCGGCGGCGGCGCTGCCACCGTCCTCCGGCCGGCTCGACATGTCTCTGCTGGATGAAAACACCAGCTTCGCCCGAGTTTCACTCGCTCGCCTCCACAGCCGCAGCATTTGTTGCTGTTTACTTCCTGGTTTACGTCGACGTCGCGTTTTGATTGGCTGCCTTGACTGTCAATCGCGTCAGGCCCCGCCCCTTGTATTTCGACGCCACCTCAAAGCAGCTGTTAGCTAATTAAAGTAGTTAAACTCGGTTATTTCGTTTGTTTAGGATTTTCAGTTACAAATTTTAATATTTACTTTCATTTTGGGAATTACAAAGCAACAATTTAACAAATTTAGTTCATATATATCAGCTGTTATCTTGTTTTGTAGCTGGAAAAGGTTTTTAGCATAAAATTACGGGACTGTCGTGACGCAGCAACATTATCGACATTTTGGAGTCGATTTTTCTCCCACTTGTTGAATGTAAGTCCAATTTTCTATTAGTTTTAACGTAAATATTTGTTCTCCAACCACTTTTCTCTTTATATTACAAGCTAAACTCCAACTAAATTTACTTTTAGCTTTTGTAAAGGTAATATAGGAGTACTGTTTCTGCTTGTTAACAAACATTTCCTTTTAAAAACAGCCAGTGTGTTAAAGCGTGAAATTTAGGTGTGTTATGTTCCCTCCAAATTAACAAATAAATGGTTTTACAATGTGTAGAGGAGGAAGGAGTCATTTTAACTACATTATGTCATTACAATTTAAAAGGTCAAATTAGCTTCTTGCAATATTTACTCCTTGCTGGTGTAGTAACTGATTATGGTTCCAAGTATAAATATGTGTGTCTTCTGTGCTTTAGCTGTGCTTATATGCAGGATTTGTGACTGAGATTTGTGACTGAACTAATTAGGTACAACTGTCTCTCACTGTACATGGAAATTTGACATGTTCAATAAGCGTCTGTGTTGCAGGTTAACTCCTATTGAGCCTGAATGAGAAGTGTTGTCAATACAGACACAATTGAGACAAAAAAAAACAAACAAATCTAATATCATAAATCCTCTGCAAAAATGTGTGGCTCTCAAGTGGTTCCCACAGTAACTGATAATACACATGGTCTCATTGTAATTCTAAATAGAGCTGTAGAACAGATATGTGTTCCTGTATTTCTTTCCCAGTCTCTCATAAACAGTGATTGAATGTTACCACATTTAGTCAAACGTTGGAGATGTATGATATCACATTATTTTTTTGCAGAGCGGCAGATATTTTCCATCTTTTGGGCTGATTGCTGATAGTGATGTATGCACATATTTTTCACCCCTAATGTCAGGGTGCATAAAATTCCCCCTGTTGCTGGAATTAAAGCATTAAGCCTGCTCTTATCGAGCCCACTGGCAGATGCAGACATTAAATAAATTGCTTGTCAAATGCTAAATGTTCACTTTGCAAAATGATAAAAACACATCCACATACATTTCGCGAAACATGCGATATTTATTTTTATGTAACAGTTTGTTTCAGACAGAACTGTGAGATTTCTTTTTGCCTCAGTACTTTTTATCGCTTCACTGTCGCTGTGTCCTGACAACACGCACACATTCGGGGTACATTTGACATATTTTCTGGTCAAGCGTGAGACATTTATGAGCATAATTAAACTGACACTTTATATTTCTTTTTTTATTATCCATCATATCAGCAGAAAATTTACATTTTGTGTCCGTGATGATATTTAATCTTAAAGATCATAATGTGATACAGACCCTTACTTGTGGATTGCGTTTGCTTCCTTCCAAAACGTGCGATTGGAGTGCTGCTTTTTTACAGGAAATCTGACATTTTGTGTTTGTTTAATCCGTCTTTATGAAACCCAGAAAGTGTCTACGCGGTGAGCCTCTCGTCTGCGACAAACAAGGCTTTTTTATTTGATGTGAGAAGAAGATACCGCGCAGCTTTGTTGTTTCGTGCATTGTTTGAACCATGCGACAGAGTTTCTGCAAGACCCCAAAAATCCAGGTTGAGCCTTCCGTCGAAAACCTCCCAAAATAGAAAGTGAAGGAATTCACAGACCCCGAGTCACAGATACCGTGTTAGATATCTCCACGTGAACGCCGGACGGTCTGGAGTGAATCTCTGAAACCGGCCGTCTCAAATCTGGTTGATAACTCCAGTAAAACTGGTCCATAAACAAATGTGAACCATTAAGCAGCACATTGGGGTTAAACTGGTCTGTTCCTGAACACATAAACAGGCCTGTTGAGTATTTCATGGCGTGCGCGTGTAGCACTAAACACACCCTAAACACACTCTCAGCCAAACACTTTCTCATTAAAATTCACTCCGGCAATTAGTCATGCAGTTGAAAAGAGCCGCCACGAGCCCAGAATCCTTTGGTGACAGTAGTTTTTAATGAGGTCAGTGTTTTGTATTGTCGACTGTTGCGTGATATAGGCTCCCGCCTTCAAAGTGCACCACTTCTTGATTGTCTATTTTTTTTTTTGCAGGGATTTCAAAGAGCCAAGCGGGTTGCTGTGGTTACAAAAAAAGGACGTCTGGGCTCGCAGCTTTGCACAGGTAAGTAGGGAGCTTCAAAGATGCGCCGCAGCCGAGTGGAAACACAACTATTGTTGTTTTCTGCAATCCGCCGCCACGGCATCTTCTAATGAGACAATTAAAAATGATTTCTTGGACAGGAGAGGCAGGCCATTATATTGAATTATTACAAATTCTTTGAATTACAATGGCAGCGCCTTTTATGTTGATTAATTGGTCACACGGGGATCAGTCACAACATGAAGGGGGCCTATATATAGTATGTGATCATTAACAGTGCTATTCAGTATATCATTACATACGCTTGTAGAATAAAGGCCGAGCAAAACGCCCGCTGTAATTTTGACGCTTTGGGTGAAGATGACCAACTTTTCGCCTGGTCGCGCAGCACTTCCTGTTCTGAGAACGACACACCTTTGAAAGCCGCCCGACTTCTTGAACTCCCTTTTTTATTTTTTTCTTTCGAGAGCGAAATTCGCTGACTTGAGGACGCCGAAGCGCTCCGGTTAGACTTGTTAAAAGACGGCGCCGCGGATCACACGGCTCGCCGCATGACGCGGTGTTTCCGTGAGAACAACCAACAGTAAACATGTACGGTGACATATCAGCCCCCCCCACCACAAACTCCCCGGGGG
Source organism: Malacoctenus triangulatus (assembly GCA_032274725.1). Classification (NCBI taxonomy): domain Eukaryota; kingdom Metazoa; phylum Chordata; class Actinopteri; order Blenniiformes; family Labrisomidae; genus Malacoctenus; species Malacoctenus triangulatus. The sequence continues at coordinate 10,297,976 of JAUESE010000060.1, forward strand.
GCATTCGCTGCTCACAGTCGAGTCGTCGCTTTGCTGTCAATCATAATCCTCCGCCGAAAGAAAAAGAGCGTCGCGCGCAGACAGGAGAGGCTGTCAGTCAGCGCGTATGGACGTGTAAATCAGCGGCGCCGCCGAGGTGCGGCGTTCGGAGTCCCACTACACTCTGCGTGACCCTCTGCTGTCACAGCAGGACGGCGTTGGAGTCGCTAACATATCTCAATTACTTAGATTGAGTTAGTCACACAGGTACCGCGGCAGGTCACGGAAGAACAGTTCCCACATAATGATTTGCCGTTAATATTAGATTTCAGTCCCCGTGGGATTGTCACACTTAGAGCAGCTGGAGAAAATTACCTGCCAGCTTTTTTCCGACGGAGAGGCGAGCTAAATTTATTTATGCCTTCTTCTTCTTCTTTTCTTGACATGCTTTTAAAGTGATAATTATTCCGACGCCTTCAAACTATAGCTTTGTGAGAGATGAACGCGTGTGAAATCACAACACGGTTTAGCCACAGTGGATGTTGCGTCGTTTTTTTCTTCGCCGGCTGAACGTGTGACTGATTGGCTCGGTGATGTTGATTATTCACCAGCGGCTCTGGATGCCTAAATCTATGAAATTATTTTATGCGCTATCTCCTCCTGGTGCAGCTGCCCAGAATGAGATTCCTGCTTAATGATCTTCCCTTTTTGCTGGAAATAAATTTGCTCCCCGGCCCTCATCCGGAGCGAGGGCGCGTCGGGGCCCGGCAGCGAGGGTTATTTAGATGTGGATTAAGCTGCCGTCTTTCTTTCCATTTACACTCAGTTCAGTTCATTAACCTCGCACTCTCTAAACAGAAGCACAATGGCATTCAAGCCTAAATATCAACACGGAGAGCCGCGGCAGGACTGTAAAAAGATAATTATTTTCACCCGCAGATTACTCCGCAATAAGATCGAGTCGAACGTGTTCAGCTCAAGGTCGCGTTCGGACCTCAGTGAGGAAGTAAAAGCTTTTTTACCTTTGTTATCATCAACCACCAACAACCAAACAACTCCTCACATGTGAGAGAATCTTGTATTTTAAAAAAAATGCTGTTGTGCTGTCAGTTGGTGGTGATTAATTACGATTAGTCGGAAATGTAGAGTAATTGAAAGAAGCTGAAACAAAACCTTTAGTCGGATAGTTATTAAAAAAGTGAACCAGTTGCACAAGAACAGTTTGTGGTCTTTGTTGTGGACCGATAAATTGTATTTGATCCGAACAAAATGTTTAACAAAATGTTTACTTTGTGTTGTCACGACCTCCAAACAGATTCATCCCGTCTCCTAACTGGTGCAGATAACATCTATACTGGCCTCAAAATGGGTCATGTGGTCAATCTGATTCAAAACTAGTTAGAATCTTTCCAACGAGTTAAAGTGTTGAGGTCGAATATTCACTAAACTGCTGATTATCTGCCTAATTATCGCACTCCTCCAGATGATAATCCTTTTAGCGGCGCAGCCTTGGCTCCCCTGGTTCCTGCCTGCATTGTATACGGAGGGAAACAGGAGCTATTTAAGGAATGCCCTCCTTGACTTTTGCCTGAGTGCTGATGACAAGTTGGATATCTTAGATGCATGAAAATGCGATTCTGACACGACTTCAAAAAGGGAAGCATACGGATGAGGTGGACCCTCTGCCAACAGAGAGACGAGGAAACAGATGGGTTTTACACAAACAGCGCAAACATCAAGAACACTGAGTTAAAGAGCTTGGCAGTCTCACTTGATGAAACAGTGAGGAATGGAGGCGCTTTTAATGAGCATCTCTCCTGTGATGCAGAATGCGAAAAGACAAACTGTTAGCTCTTAAAGGGGCAGTTACAGTTGGTTTCGTCCCGACCGGACGAATCGAACGGTTCTTGCTTCGCGTCTCGCTGAGTGAGCGTGGTTGTATGTTGTTGTTTTTTTTAGCAGGTGTTGGTTTTTGGTTTGAAAACCCCCAAAAATTCATTTTGATAAGCGAACACCATTAAACTCAGCCCAGAGCCTGTTTTCAGAGGTTGTTGTTGACGCGCCGGCGCTGCTGGTTGGTGATCGGCCAACAGATGGCGCCAGATGTATGTTAAGGGTCAGAGCAAAGGGCCAGCGCCAGTTGAAGGATGGAGGCTCAATTGAGCAATGATAGTTTGGCTAATTACAAAAATGACTGTTGTTTGCTTTGTCGCGCGAGAACAAGTGAGAGACACCAGCTGCAGCCGAAGCCCGGCTTCAAGAGGGTGGATGATGTTACGGACGCTGTGGTCGACGATTTGTAAAGCCTACCTTCGTTTCTTTTCCTTGTTTGAACATTATTATTATTATTAGCTTCTAGAAGATGTCATTAAAAGGACAGCGGGTCCTGTAAACTTGACTGTTAACCAGTATTATATTTGAAAAGCAACAATTTGAAAATTGGATTTATCTGTTGCTGAAGTGTTCACAGAACAGAATTCCCTTTTGGTTTACTAATTATTTCTATGACTTGAAATCTGCAGCTTTTGGGATTTTCTCCTTTAAAAAAAACATTTTTCGTCATTGTTTAGCACAAACTAGATTATTTTTCTCATCTGACTGCTAGAAAATGACTTAAAACAGCAAAAAATGTTGGTTTTTGCAAGCTATTTTTTGTATTTGGTTGAATTCCTTAGACCAGATTTCCCTAAGTACTCACTTTTTCCTTTTTAAAATAAACTCAGCAATAGTTTTCATCAAAATGTTTGATAATTTGGGAATTTGTGAGGATTTATCGGAGGAGTGTGTAAGTACGAAGTGTAGAGCTGCAACAGTTGAGAGTTTTTGAAGGTTATTTCATGTGAAAACAGGTTTTAAATCGTAAAAAATGTTCATTAAGATGTCGTGGGAGGTTTTCTGCATGACCGAATATAAAAATATCTATGAAATACATTTTACTGTGAAAAAAACCCTCGCGATGAACGTGCCCCCGCTGTGTTTCCGACCTTGTCGTAACCTGCCGTGCGGCACTTTTATTAACTCTCTGCCAGTCACTCAGGAGATGACTGCGCTGTCAGCTCGGTGTCTTTGAAGCGCCGGCGTCTCCGCGCTCACTTCTGCGTGTTGTTTTTCAATAATTCACCCGACGCGCGGCGAGCGTGAGTGGCAGTGGGAGGCGCCGGCGCCGCACTCGGGGGTTTTGTATGCAGGGCCACGGCTGCCCCACCTGCCTCCCGGTGCTGATCACTCACGGCGTGCTGTTGTTGCACACGCAGCACACCCACGGGTGATGTAATTGGATACCATGGGTCCCCATTTTACAGTCCATTGCCATGTAATGAAATCAGTTATTTACTTTCATCATAAAATCTGATAAGGGACAACATCTGCCGGGGTAAAGTTTGAGTGAGGACCGCTCATGAATGTTGATGTGCAGCATCCCGGGCTGCGCGGCTTTCCACCGAGCAACACTTGGTTGTAAACTTGTTCTCAACACGTGAAAGGCCGACATGACAATTCGTTTTGTTTAGTTTAACTTTGCAGCATAAGCAAAAGCGAGGCGGCAATCACAGGGAGAGGAGAGGAGCAAAGTGTCTCGTTTCCCCGAGTCCTCCGCTCCGCTCTGCTCTGTCTGCTCTGCCTGCTGTCTCATTATACTGCTGCTGTGCTGCTGGAGGACACTGAAGGACACAAGCGATTGAATTCAAGTGTTGTATATTCCCTGGAAACCAATCAAGAAAAGCCCCAGAATAATAATCCCTGTCCGCCGTCGTGATTCATTTTTATTTTGTTCCATATTTTTCTCTGGCTTTTGAGTCACTCAGGAAGAGTAGTTCCAGCATAAAATCAATGTTCCATTAAAATTTAATGACCAGGAAGGGCTTAATAGTGGTGGAACAGATGCCTCTGCTTTTGATAACGCCGACATCTCAGGAACTCTTATTCAAAGCTCTATTGGTGTTGTCAGACCCTCTGACCGTTCCCACTCCGAGCCGCGGTGGGAAACAAAGGCGAGCGGCATCGCCGCGCGTCGGAGCGGTGAAATTAAAGGATAGTAAGTTGACAGTAAAGCCCATAAAATCCCTCAAACATTGACAAAGGAGGCCGCAGCTGATGGCACATTAACGTCAATTACTCAGTGTGTTAATGTTGACTAAGGGCTACTCCAAACACAAACCAGACCTGCCGTGTTTTTTTTCCCTTCCACATTTTACAGACGCATATTAGGAAGAAAATTAATAAGATGGAACGAGCAGGTTGGCTTGTCAGGGAACATCTGTGGCGGGTGTGTGAGAGTGTGTGTGTCTGTGCGAGTGTGTGTGTTTTACTAATCAAGCCTCATATGAAAGGACACAGCTATGATTTCCATTTCATACAATCAGCACGGAGCGTTTTTCCTTCTGAAAGAAATCAAGAGCGGACTTGCAGGTTTCCTTGTGCTATTGTTTTTATTAACGTTATCATTGCTATTGTTGTCATCATTATTAACTGTAGCAGAACAAGATAAATCAAAACACCCCTCAGCAATCATGGCTTAAGTTTCTTCATACTCAGCTGGAACAGAGAGAGAGAGAGAGAGAGAGAGAGAGAGAGGGAGAGAGAGAGAGAGGGGGAGGGAGGGAGAGAGAGAGGAGATGAGAGACAGAATGAGAAAGAAAGTGGAAAATCTTAATCAGTTTTTTTTTCTTTGAGGACCATATGGAAGGTTTCAAGCAGCCAACCATATGTTGAAGGCTTTTGTCATGGAAATCATACTTTTTGGCACTTTTTCATTGCGCAGCCAAGCCGGGCACATAAATAAAAGGAAAGAAGAAAAGAAAAAAAAGAAACAAGAACAGAAAAATCGTACAGAACATGATCAAATCTTTGAGAATACACAGAGTTTGAAGTTTTTGTTTGTAACTTACAACAGATAGCTTTTTAATCAAGACACTCCCTGATTCACGTGGCCACCCAGACTGCAATTGGTACCTGTATTTGTCTTTTTTCTTAATAAAAAAAGACAACATGGATAGAAAAAGAGCAATTAAATGTCCACATGCATTGTCATATTATTGCTGTGATATATTTACAAGTATATTTACAAAATTATCAAAGAGGAACAATGTTTCCCTACATCTAAATTCGGTAGTTTGGAATCAAATTGTGCCTCCTCTGTAATTAGTATTTTCTCTGAGGACGATCTGTAATACTGCCAGTTTTAGAAGCAAGCCTACAGGTACAGTACGTTTTCCAATTGATGTTTTTTAATGATCTCAGTGCTTTTATCTCCCCTTATTAAAACACGGTCCCCGGGTTTGTTTCGAGACACATTACATTCGGCTCCCGCACTAAAATATATAAAAAAAACCTGTAAAAGAATCAGCTGGAAGTAACAGTTTCTGCATTAGTTCAATGATACGGCGACGTGCCAAACTGCGTGTTCTGCAAGTTAATCAGGAGACAGGTGGTTTGGATGATCTCATGCGGTGATTCAGCTGTAGCACTTAGGATGACGGTGGAGCGGGGAGGAGGAGCGGATGGACGGACGGAGCAGGAGCTCGTTTACTCCCTCCTTTCCTCCCCCCCCTCCTCGTTTTTTTTTTCTTTTCCTTTCCTGTTTTTGTTTTGCAGGGCGCGCTCGCCATCGCCGCCATCGTGTCATCCATTTGGAATATGCAAATAGCTGACAGTGCATTTGCCTGCTGGTGCTTGACCTTCCCCTTGGAGGTCGCTCACCGACTCAATTACGCTCCCTATCTGCAGTCTGTCTGCAAACACCTGTTATCCTCCCACACGCCGCCACCCTCCGCCAATCCCACTTCAGCACATCTCATCCTCGCTGCGTCTGTTTAGAGGCAGTTGGGACAGGATGAGGACGGGCTGGTGGGGGGAGGAAGAGGAAGGGGGAGGAGGGGGAGGAGGGAAGCGGGACGAATGATGTGGGAGTTGGAAGTGCATTACAGCGCAACATTCGATAACAGCGATCTTGAAAAAAACTTTCGCGTCAAGATCGTTTCCGTCGGTGCTGGTTGAGACGCGCGCGGCCGTCCTGGCGTTATCTGGTGGGGGGGGGGGGGGGTCCGTCCCCCGGCGCCGCGCCGAGAGTTTATCAAACCGCGCCGACACATCTGGGAATTGTAGAGCGAATTCAACCAATATTTAAAAGCTTTATTACGTCTGTGACCTAAATGAAAAAAAAAAAATCGTGTTGTTTAATTACTTTCTAGAAATTCAGTCAAAAACCTCGAATTCAACATCGGGTTTTTTTTTGTTGCTCCAAAAACAAAAGAAATGAAGATCAGGGACCAACAGACTTTCCAGATGATTTAACACTTGTAGCATTTGTAGGAGAGTTTCTCTTAGTTTCCTCATTAACAGCATTTATTGCTTATTTTGCGCCTTTGCAACTTTAGGATTAACTAAATTGCACCTACGTCTTGCCACTCTTATTCTGATGGCGGTTTTATTTTAGATTTTTCTGGGCGACATCGTCGTCTGAAAATCACCTATTGCCTGAGATTTAAAGACCAAAAGGAGGCGGCAGACTTTTGGGAAACAGCAACATTTAGGAGCACGTTATTGTGTTTGTTTTTCCTTTTATTGCCCCTAAGTTGACTAAAAACAGGACAGCTGTGATTGTTTTTACATGTCAATTGCTCTGTCAATAAAGTTATTGCCATTAAAAAAACAAAACAAAACAAACAAACAAACTCTGCATTCATTCGTTTGAAGTCCTCTAGCACTGGTACTGTACATTGTTCCTCTTTAAAAAACTAAGTCCCATGGACTTTCTACAGTTTTCATGCATATAAACATTTTCTTTGAAGATCAGCAGCATCTTACAAGGTCAATGGATGGTCATTTAGTAAAATATAAACAATAAATAAATAAATAAATACATGATAAATAAGCAAGTCTTCAATAAATACACAAAATAAGGGCGATAAATGAATAAATAAATAAATAAATAGGTTGATAAATAAAGTATTTACATGATAAATAGATGGTATGCATCTAAACCATGGGCGGAGCTTTCAGCGACATTAAAAACAGACGAACAGAATAATTTAAACGGTCACTTTGTAACTGAGGGTGTATGAGTCCGAACCTTTTCTCTGAGGTAACGCTGGAGGAAGGTGGAGCGCCTCAAACACCGGGTGAAAGATTGCTTATTAAGACTGGACGATGCACCATGAAGGCAGCCGAGTTTCTTCTTCTTTTAAACGCGAAGCCACCATGGTCCAGGAAGAACAACGAGAGTTTTCATTGCTATAGACGAGTCAACCACACATGGCACTTGTAAAGATCATTTGGTCTGGCTCTCAGGTTGGTTTGTTTTCTTTTTTCTGTCCGAGTCTGAACATCGAGGTGAGACTATGAATTTGATCGGCGTGCGTGATGACCTGTTCAACAGGCCGGCGTTTCAAAATCACTACGGAATTGGATTGGATGACCGATGATCTTGTATAGCTTATTTAAGTTGCCATTACTTCTGAGTACCCACAGTTACAAAGATGCTTCAGATCAACAAGGGATAATAAGCACAAAAAAATAAATTTAGAAAAATCAAATAGAAAAATAACATCCGTTGAATTGAAACATTGGTGTGGAAAAAAGGGGCTTGTCTTTTTACCTCTGAAAATGATCTCCCTTTTTTTTTTTGCAAATACTGTCATAGTTCACATTTTCATAAAAAGTTCATGTTGGCAGTTGCAAAAGAATTCAATTCTTAGCAAATAAAAAGCAGCATAAAAATACAAGAGGTCATTTTGTCTCTAAAAAAACAAAAGAACACTGTTAGTCCCTTTTTATGTTTTTTTTTCATTTTCTTGATACTATTTCCTATAAAATATCAGGAATCTAAATATTATTACTATTGATATCAATATCATTATAGTCATTGATAAAAATTCACATGCCAGGCCTCATATATAATTGTGTACGTGTGTATGTGTGTGTACAAGTACACACATGATGGTGTTAGTGTGTGTCGGCGTGTGTTTCGATGTGTGTCCACATGTTCCCACGTGTGTGTGTTCGTGTGTGTGTGAGCTGAATTGTGTACAACTATCATCTACAGTCTCTATTTGGGGGAGGGTTGTTTGATTGTATGTTTCTGTGGACGATTAGCTACTGTGCAGGGAAAAAGATCCAGCATCTTTTGAAATTGTCTTTGCCATAATCATTAAAGTTTCTTCACGTAATCTCAGTGAAAATATTGCTTTCTAAAAAAAGGGAAGAAAAAAGGCATGGAGGGTCAGAGTGAACAGGGTTATTGGTTTGTTGAACCGACAACAAAGGGGGGTTCAAAAAGATTTCTCCCTCGCAGCTCTTAGTTTTCTGATCCGGAGTCGTCTTCGTCTGCGGAGCCCTTGAAGCAAGCCGACTCGTAGTGCTTGTTCAGGTAGGACTTGAGAGCGAAGGTCTTATTGCAGCGCTTGCATCGGTAGTGCTTGAAGGCAGAGTGTGTTTGCATGTGGGCGCGGAGGTTTGAACGGTCAGCAAAGGCTTTGCCACAGTGGGCGCAGGCAAAGGGCTTCTCCCCCGTGTGTGAGCGCATGTGACCTTGGAGCAGCCACGGCCGGCTGAAGGCCTTGCTGCACACGTCGCACTTGTGCTTGAGGTCGTGGGTGAGGATGTGCATGGCCAGCGCCGGCATGGACACGTACACCTTGTTGCAGGTGGGACACTTGCGGGCCATCTTGCTGTCCAGGCTGCGGTGCGTCTGCTTGTGTCTGCTGAGGTTGGAGGAGGTGGCGTACGTCTTGCCGCACTCGTTGCAGGTGTGGCGCGGCGTCCCGGCACCGCCCCGCTCCTGGGCCCCCCCGGCGTTGGCGCTGCTGCTCCTGGAGCCCCCGCTGCGGCTCTCGCCGTCCCCCTTCCGCCTGGAGCGCCCGTCGGAGATGAAGAAGGCATCCATGGTGTAACCCTCGGCCAGGGCCTCCGATTCACCAGTGTAGAAGCCGCTGGCGGTCATGCCGGACTGGGGGCTGTCGGGGTGCTTCAGGTCGGGGTCGCAGTACTCCCCTCCGCTGCTCACCTGGGTGTACAGGGGGTCGGACACCGGCGACGCCAGCTTGTGCTCCATCTTCTTCTCCCCCTGGTATACAGATGGCGTGATGTAATCCTGGATGTATCCTGGGTGAAAGACACACACACGGTTGGCCAGGGCTCGTGTTTACGGCTGTGGGAAAACATCGGTGTGGCGATA
>JAUESE010000060.1:11182221-11199019 GCA_032274725.1 Malacoctenus triangulatus
CACACACACACACACACACACACACACACACACACACACACACACACACACACACACACACACACACACACATAAACTACAAAACCTTGTCCTGTTTTGTTTTGCTTTGTCTTGTTTTGTTTTGTCCTGTTCGCTCCTGTTTTGTCTTGTTCTGTTCTTTCCTTTTTGTTGTGTTCTGTCCTGATTTGTCTTGGTGTTCTGCTCTATTTTATCATGTTTTTTCCTGTTCTGTCCTTATTGTGATATCAAATCAGGTTAATCTTGTTTGAGTCCCAACAAGTCTCACTCCTCATTCGGTTTAGTGTGGCGTTCCTCAGAGCTCCAAACATGGTCCTCTAGTCTTTAACGGTGATGACTCAACTCCTTCATGCAGACATTTGCAGTGTATTCTCCTTATTGTGTTCTTTGATCGGTAGTTGAAGAGCGAAAAAGCTCTGAATGATTAAGTTTCGTAGTCATCCTTATTTGTCTTGGTGTTCTGCTCTATTTTGTCGTGTTCTTTCCCTGTTCTGTTCTGTCCTGATTTGTCTTGTTCTGCTCCGTCTTGTCATGTTTTTATTTCCTGTTTTGTTCTGTCCTTTCTTGTTTTTTTCGATCTTGTTTTGTTCTGTTTCGTAGGTGGAAGTGACACGATATTCAGCGGCCTTAATGCTGCTCTCACCTCCTCTCCGTCTCCTTGGTTTTGAGGGCGCTGCTCTCCACCTGTGCTCCTCGGCAGATGGCCGCCCCGACGTGCCGCCGCGGGACACGGGTCGCCCGCGCCGTCCCGCAGCAGCTTGGCGGACAGCTGGGCGGAGTCCAGACGGGAGACGCTCAGCTGGAGCTTCAAGGAGCTCGCTCCTCCTCCTCCTCCTCCTCCTCCTCGGGCGGCCTCGGCTGTAACCAGGCCGGGTCGGCGCGGCCTCGCTGAGGGGAAACAAACATCAGCGCCATCTGGAAGACTGGAAAAATCTACACGTCCAACATGTTTTCATCCCAGGAAGATGTTTGCTGGTATTTAGAGCAACAGACACAACTGAAGCCTGATTAAACAAACCTCACAGAAACTGAAGCTTCTCTTTATTTACTCGTGACTAATCTGAGAGTCGAATAAAGTATCAGTGCTGACAGCAGATTTGTCGAGCTTATCATTTCATGATTAACATAAGAAAAGAAAAAGATTGCAGGCTTGATTTCACTGGAAAAGGCAAATTAGTCGCGCTTTACGTTTGGTGCTTTGACGACGGAACAAACACGACGTTTGTTTTGATAAGCAGTCATGGTTTGATGCAGGAGGCTTTAAAAAACACCAGCAGCTGTGAAACACAACAGTTGAACCTTCTGATGACTGTTTTCTCATATCTTTCCCAAACTTTAACACTTTTAAACACGATATCTGCGAGTCACAATCAGTCAGACTCCATCAAACGAAGGTTCGTGAGAGTATTATTGGTCGTTATGAGCAGCAGTCGACTGTGTGGCGTCGGTGAAGCAGCACGATTGATCACGACACAAAAATACTGTAAAAACATCTCATTTTAAAACTGTATAAACGGCGCAAAAACTTAATTGGAAAGTTGAATGCAATTCGGTGTGCAGCGACACTCTGCTGATGTGAATAAAGGTGAAATATTGTACAAACTTAGTGAGATACTTTTGAGTTTAATGACATGATTTATACGTTTTCAAGCCTTTACTCCTTCCTTAGAAACATCATATCACCTTGAAAAGAGCCATAAAGGCGATTTATGAGTTTAGGGTCCATTGGGTGGACCGAACCGGCTTTATCCAGATAAGAAACCTGTAAAAGACTTCCTTATATTGCGTGTTGTCTCAGTGTTTGCTTTGTCTTCAATGACAGAGTGGAAAAACGACGCCTTATTCACCCCGAACGCACGTCTCAGGGAGTTTGGAACGTGCAGCAAGACATTTGGATTGTGACTTTGTGACTGGGTAAAGGTGAGTTGCATGTGGATTGGACTGGGAGGTGATCATCTGCTTCCTGAATGATTCATGAGCGTGACTCAGGTGCAGCTCTCCAGCTTCCTGTTCTGCGGTTTCTCCTCGCCGCCCGCTCTCCTGCTCCAGATGTTGCACCGGCCGGCCTCGTGGTGCTCGGCGGGCCGGGCGACCCCGCTCGACCCCCCCGGGCCTTCATCGGCAGCAGCTGAGCCACACCCCCCCCCCACCGATGTCGGATTATCCTGTCCGGCGCCGTCGGGCCGAGCCGAACGCTTTCATCCTCCTCAGGTGAGCTGAGGGTGAACTCTGGAATCGGCCTCTGAGAAACAAAGTCCTTCAGGTCTCGTAATTCCAGCAATAAGAGACATTTATGACACTCAAACATTGTAATCACAGTCACTGAGTGACGTGTAACACTCTTAAATTCCACATTAAACTCGTTTTTAGCAGATTAATGGTTTATTTAGACACATCTGTGACACAGGAAGATGCAGGTCTTCTTTTTATGACGACAAATCACCACAAATTAAATACAAAAAGAATAAAAGGGGTTTAAATTACAATACAGTCGCCGCAGCAGCTCTTCATGCACTGTAAACATTGTCAACGTGTCTTATTGTCTCCTGGACTGTTGGATTAATGATGGACGTGATATTTTTAGAGTGTTTTCTACACAAAAAGACACGATTGAGGAGACCGACGTATTGCAAAGGAAGCTTTATTGCCAGTGACAGCGGGGAAAAGATCCAGAGGACTTTTTATCTTTTTATTCTTCCACAACGTCTCGGTTGTCTCGGTTTCAAACTGGATACTGGGCTGTTTGTTTGTTTGTTTGTTTGGAGTTGAAGTACCGTGACGGTTGCAGCTCAGGAGGATCTGGCTGATGGAAGAACGACCCCCGTTCCAGCTCAGCCGATCGTTTCGGTCCCAGTTGGACGCGCCGCGGTGAGGATGGAGGACCGACCGCGGGAACCTTCGCGCGCTCTTCCCTTGGAAAATCATTGTCATGGCAGAACTCCTATTCAACGGAACGACACACCCACGAAGCCTCAGGCATGGCTTCTACAAGGACACGCTCACAGATACAATGGCACTTTATACAACTTAGCTTGCTCAATATGTTTTTTTTTGTTGCTTTTTTTCTTTACTACAATGAGAAATAAATTCATTGGAAACGGTACAGATCTCTTTTTACAGGTAATTTGGTTGCTTTTTAGCTGTTTCACCATTAAGAGTATTTAGATATCGGCTGAAATGGCCTCAACTAAAGCCACTGGACGACAACAGGTGATTGTGACTCGTGTGTGTGTGTGTGTGTAGGGGGAGGAAACACAATCGTTTGCGTGGATGAGTATCGCGTTTTGAATCGATTCGATGGAAGATCTGATTTTAAATGATAGTAGTAATAATAATAAAGTAGAAGAAGAAACGCGGCGTTGGCTTCGTATTGCACTTTCCACCGGCTGGCGCGGCGCCTGCAACATGGACACCGCGCGACTACAGATGTCCTCACTAAACCTCGCAGCCGCTCACGCTGTTGTCATGGCAACGCCTCCGCGCGATAGCTGATGCCCGGCGAAAGGGAGGAGGGAAGGGAGGGAGGAGGAGGCGGGGGGGAGCGCTATAACTGGCGTCTCGGTGGCAGGTCGTACATTACACACCTCTTCATTATCAGGAACCACACAGCTGAACAACAACAACAACAAAAGACACACAACAATCATCAGAAGATAGAAAAAGAAAGAACCAACATCGGTTGGCAGCTGTGTGATTCACAACAGGCAGTTGGAGAAGGTGTGTATCACCTCCCAGCGCTGCCCCCCCCCTCCTCGCTGGTTATTTACACGGTGGGTTACTGGAGTGCAAAAAAAGGCGAATGCAGAGTAAAATAATATATTCTTTGGTCTAAAATTATACAAATATATTGAAGTTGTGTGTCTGGACACCTGCACAGTATCTTACACGATAAAGTCTTTGATAAATCTTAGATTATTCTGAATATCTATTATATGTCTCTCTATATTTGCTCTAGATAATCTCTCCTCTAGTAGTATTGTCACACACTTTATAAAGGAACTTCGAGAAGGCATTAAAATACTGGATGTATGCGTGTGTATCCGTAGAACTCATAGTACGTACTTCCTATGAAAACATTCACGAAGCATGGCTCACACAGAACACAGCTCAGGTTAAACACGGCAATGAACATCCCACTGGGTCACACACACCGAGGACCGACTTGCAACCTGCCGTCGCGTCAATCATGCAAAAACAAAAATAAATATCTATCGTCGTAAGGTACGAAAATAACCACGAGCACGGCCATACACGCCCACTTACGATATACACACTGAGATATACACACACACGTCAAACTGGACACAGTTTGAACAATATCTAAAAGGTTCAACACCAGAAGTAGAAAGAAAAGAGAAGTTGTTTTTAGAGGGCGGGGGGGGCAAAAGAAAGAGTCATAGCTGGGTCAAACAGGTAGCACAGAGCAGCACTGAACTCAGTGTAGGCACGATCCGCTTTTTACATCGTCAACAACAGGCCCAACGGGGGAAAAGAGAGAAACCACGGCTGTGAGAACGCAGGAGGACCTCTACAAGCACACAAATCAACGGGTCAACGAGGAGACAGTACATTTCCGACACTGCATAGAGTTAAAAAACACAGTCCAGGCCAGCTCGCCGCCGCCGCCGCGCTCCGCTCCCACCACCACCACCACCACCACCGCCACCGAGATCTGATTCTTGCCATAACGAGCCTCCGCACACATCTCTGCGCTCGGATCCAGCTTAAGGAACGTCGGGGGGGGGGGGGTCATCTCGAAACCTGGGACTTCGCCTCAGACGCGGGTCGCTCAGTTGGCCTGGACGGGTTTGGGGCCCACCGCCACGCCGTTGCAGTCCAGGATGTACTGCAGGCAGCCCTGGGGGGGGCGGCCGGCGCCGTTCTTGGTCTGTTCGCCGATTACTTCTCCCTTCTGGCCCCCTCCCTGAAAAAAGACAACAAGGAGACAACAAGCTGACTTCAAACAATCGATCGGTTGCTTCTGAAGACGAGTTTTGAACCTCGATGGGTTAGAATCATGATGACATTGCTCCAGGCTGTTGACGTAAGAGGGAGCACATAACCCCCCCATCATGGCCTCCGTCCACTGGCTGCCGGTGCATTTTTAGAGTCCATTTTAAGATTCTTTAGTTTGTTTTTTTTAAATCGGTGCCTCAGGTCAGCTGACCTGCTGCTCCTGGAGGTACCGAGGTCCAGACGGAAGCTCAGAGGGGACACAGCTTTATCATTTGCTGCTTTAAAACTGTAGGAATGAGCCCCCCCCGCCCCCCTCCCCCACTAGACAATCCTCCTCCATTTTTAAAACTCATCTTAAAACCTATTTTTATTCTTTGGCTTTCAACACAGCACGAGACTCTCTGTTTTAGTGTTTTGTGGTTTGTTTTAGCTGTTGATTTTATTTGGTTTCATTTATTTAAAATTTATTTTTACGTATTTATTTCTACTTGTTTTTATTCTTTTAAATTGTTTTAGAATCGTTTGAACTGCTTGCTTGTTGTGTCCAGCACTTTGTTCCAACTGTGGTTGTTTTATAGGGTTCTATAAATAAAGTTGAGTTGAGTTGATGCTAAGTTAGCAGTTAGCTGCGTTGTTCCTGGGCCGTGACCACTCACCTGTGTCGGCTGGATGGTGGTGGGTCTCTGCGGAGCGTTGGCTTCGTTCTCGGCCGCTTGGCTCATCTTGGCCAGCACCATGTCGGCGATGAGCTGCCGGTCCTCGGCCTGGTGCTCCCCCACCAGCGGCATGGCCGACCCCACAAACTGCAACCGACATAACACACGCCTGAACCGTCTGGTCTGGAAGCTCACAGGTCTGTATGATCGCGTTCAATGTAACTGAATATTAAGTTAAAGTCGGCCTCTTTCACTTCTTCACTTGAATGCTGCGTTCAGACCTAATTCGGTGATCCTCGTACCTCCGTGATGTAATCTTTGCCGTCCTTCCCGTGGATCGCTTTGACTGCACAGATATCAAGACCCCCGAAAATCTCCGAGCAGGTGTCGACCCACAGCTTGTACCTTTACACAGAGCACAACAGAGTTGTACACATGTTTTTTAAAGAATCGAACACTGGCCCAAATGTTCCCGTTCGGCGCTCACCGGTCAGTCATGGCCACCTGCTCGAGCATCGCCGAGCCCGTGTTGGTCTTCCAGTTCCCAGATATGGACGTTCTCCTGTGGAGTGAAGACCACACGAATCAGAACACTCTTCTTTTTCTTATCTACGACTAATCTTATAAAGGATCCACAGTGTTAATATACACACATGTAGGCCTTGTAGTCGGTGCCGATCTTCTGGATCCGGATGTCGTACTTGGAGTCGATCAGAGGTTCTGTGGTGGTGTACGTCTGAGTGAGCGCCACGACGCTCGCGATGTCCTGAAACTTGGAGTGGTTGTCCACCTTCACCTGGAAGCAAAAGAGAAGCAGAGGTTAAAAACATTTCACTGACCAGTTAATCCGATATCTTTTAGGCGAGAAAAACAACAGATTCAACCCTTTTTGTTGGTATTTTCTAAGTCCTACAATTTCCACCGACCTTCCCCATGCCGGAGTGGGCGTGTCCGATCTTCACGACAACAGGGAACGACGGCATACTGACCTGCAGTGAAACAGTGTAACTCCTGTTGTTGTTGTTCTTTAAGCATTCAGCCTCATGTTGGATTGTGTCAGAAATGTCGGTGACTTCTCACCATCTCCTTGTAGTTTGGATAAAACGTCTGCTCGATCAGTGGGAACTTCTCAGCCCCCAGTTTCCGGTGGGTGTTGATGAGTTGAGCAAACTGGAAAAAAACAAGAAGATAAGGTTGTTTATTTCACTTCCTTCAGAGGAAATCACAGAAATTTAATGATTTGAAAGAAACCCAAAAGAAACCAAAATAACGATCGCTCGTCAGCCGGCTGCACGTTTCCTACCGCCCACGGTTTGTCACAGAGGTTGTAGATGGACTCCAGGGAGTTGATGCTCGGGACGCCGCCGTACTGGAGACCGATGACCAGGTTGCGGAAATCCTCGTTCTGGGTCATGCTGAAGGCGTGCTGGCGAATGAGGACGAAGTCTGGCTTGAACGACCTGGAAATAACAATAAAGTTGAGGCCCAGACAGAAATGAGACGCGGCGATGAGACACAAGACAGACTGTGGGAAGAGCTGGATGCCGCCAGGATGAATCACGCTCCGAACTCTGTGGGTGGAAACACTCGTCAATTAAACAATAATTCAGTGTTGTTGTTATGAGGTCAATCAGTATTTGGGTGTGTTTGTGTCTGGGTCAGACGAGTGTGTGTGTGTGTGTGTGTGTGTGTGTCTCTCTCTCTCACCGGACGACCTTGGTTCCATTCCTGAGCACCTGCATGTTGACGTTGCAGGTCCCGTTGGCCTGAGCCACCACGTTGATCTCGTTGAACTGAGCCTGAAGCGTTGAAACAATGAAGACGGAGACACGACGTGAGCTCCAAGCACTCCCACGTCTCACTGGGATTTACACAAGAGGCTGAAACGGATCCCGCGCGACACGCACCTGCTCCACTTTGATGTCGTAATCCCCGAGTATTTTCTTTCCCCGAAGCAGTTTTGCCCTGCGTGAAGAGAAATCGGTTAACTTTCAATGCGACTGCAACACAGTAACAGAAATTCCTCACAAAAACGTCGCTAAACGCTGCAAAATACACGATCTTACCCAGTAGATTTTACAGATTTTGACTCAAAAGATCTCGTCACACTTTAAAATAAGACATAATCACTTAAGATGTAAGTTTCTTGCTTTTTTTAGAGCTTATTTCAAGAGTGAATTCACTCGTTTTTCACTATTTTCAATACAAAGCAGCTCGTTCGAGACTATCTGGCTTGAAAAAAGCAACAAACAATATTTCCAATACTTTTAATCTGGCAACAAAGACAGAACAAAAGCGATGGTCACCTAAAAGACAGACAGATAAATGATTTTGTTTAATCCTGTAGAACATTCAAGTGTTCAGACGCTCATCAAAACACAACATTCTCATAAAAACATACATAAACAACAAACCCAAACATGATAAACACCCAATAAATTCAACCGACAGCCAAGTATACAAAAGAATTTGAGAGAAGGCACGAAAGGAAGCGTAAAAGGAGAAGGAAGCCAGTCAGAAGGTTGCTGGTTCGATTCCTCAGACTGTCGAGAGATTGATGTGGCCTCCCACTGCTCCTCATACGTCTGGTGAAGCTAAACTACAGACACGACCGACGAGACGCAAAGAAAGGAAATCTCCTGGGAGAGATCGATGAGAAGTAAACCCATGAAACTTCTGAAGGCAGAATCACGACGTGCGACGGGCCGTTTTCTGACACGCTGCAGTTCTTTGGGTCGGTGAGAAAAAACTGATGATAAAACTCCCAAAGAATTCAGACAAAACAGAAGATGGCTGCACTTTTTAACTGCCCGTGAGTCAGCACTTTCAAACCAGACTGTTTGTGGAGTGAATGTAAACGACACCTTCGCGTCAACGCGGGGAAAGGAAACCACAAAATCACTAGTGGATATTGGAAGACTTCTTCTCTGTCTGATACTGATGCGCCAGGGTTGCCCCCCCCCCCGACATCATAAACTCCCACTGCCGAGCCTGCGAGGGTAAATCAATACTGAAGGGAGTCCAAAAAAAGAAACCCTCCTGTCTTTTTTTTCCCCCCCTGAAGTTGCCATAGAGATGGTCTCATTTTGGTTTCCACACCGATCGAACCAACAGACTTCTTCCTCTGTGAATCAAACTTGTTCGTATTTCAGCGTTAATATTTTTCCGCCACGAGGCTGAAAAGATTCGCACTTCCTCTGTGATTTAGTTTGGGTTGTAATTGCTGTCACACATCCTGCTGCCCCTGCTTACCTAATGAGGAGGTAAAGCTGAATAATTCATTCAACGGCTAATTAAAGCACGCGGATCTGTTTGGCTGCGAGAGGAAAACAGGCATTGAGAAAAAAAAAAACGAATCGCGGCTCCGATATTTGAGGAAAATGAAAAGGCGGCTGTGCTCCGAGATAAATGTTGTTTTCCCGACGCCGCGACAGGCGGCGTCTCCTGAATTCGACCCCGAGAAACAGAACACGGAGACGAGACGCGACGGAGGCGAGCTCCTTGATTTCATTTTCGCAAATTCAGACATTAATCTTTGTAACGTCGCGACCGTCGAGGGCGAGAGCTGCTGCGACTGAAGGCGGCTCCAGTTCAGCTCGGAGGCCGCGCGTTCAAACAGGACGCGAGCCTTCAAAGCGCCGCATTAATATGCATTAGTAATTGGTTGTCTTTGCGCAGAGAGCAGGTCCTCTGGTTGAAGCCTGCTGCTCGTTTCTCTGCTCCGTTTGGCTCTCCTGCACAAAGCAGAGACGCCGTTTAACAACCTCGTTTCTGGCTGATGAAGAAGATTAAATTACAGAGCCGGAACACACGGAACTTCATCGGCTTCGTAAAATCTTAATTTCACAGGATGCAGATTGTGAATCTGTTGAACTACTGTGTAGAGATTTGAACATTTCTCCACCTGCTTTATATGAACTGTTCAACTTTGAGTCGCATTGAGTCTGGAGCTGCTCCTCGCCAACGACACCTGACAAGGCGTTAACAGGTCGCCAGTCCATCACCTTTTCCTGTTACTACGGATCTTTTGGAGGCGGCAGCTACCCGAACACGTCGGAGGATAACGAAGGTAGACGGAGAAAACTGTCACATAAACAGTGAGAAAAATACAAGTACAAGTGCAAGATTAAAGCAGTAAAGCTTCTCACTGTGAGGAACCGACCACCACAGCCATAAAACATCTTTTACGTTCACTCCGAAGCATTTAGACGCCATAAATCACGTCCTCTCAATGTGTCATCGACTTGTTTGGCACAAAACAGCCACGCAGTTCATTGTTAGATACATTAGGCTGACATAATGAGTGGAGAGCTCGGTTTATGTCGGCCATGCGTCTGTTTCTGACCTCGACTAAAAGCCTTAAAACTGGATCGGACTTTGGTGCCGACTAAAAACGACTGACGTCCAGTCATTCGTTTGTGGGGATCGATATTGGCTCTCTGCATCAATCTGAAGATTAGACGAGACAGAAACGGGGGGGCTTTGTTGTGTTTGTGCCGTGCGACGAGAAACCGTGGAAATAAAGCCACTTTAATCAGGCAAATGGCTGCAGGTCGGCCGGTCGCAGTCACGACAAATTACATTTAGCCTGGAATTAATTTACATTCCGATGATTCACCCGACAGCGCTCATACATGGGAGACCACGCTTTGCCCACATAACCTTCACTCTCACACGTGCACGTTAAACAGGCTCCTAATTACAGACTTCAACATGTTTACTCTGATAAAGCAGGGCGGCATTATGAATGCGTACGCCGGTAATCCAATAGAGGAATTAGTTGTTGGTTGCTTTCGTCTGAAGGGAGGAAAGCGGCACATCTCGTGCAATTTACCAAATAAGACAGTTGACCATCTGCTTCGCCGCCGTCACAGGAGCAATTTATAGCACAGCCGTCCTGGAAGGAAACAAACCTCTGCGGATGACTGGCAGCCGCATCTAACGAGCGAAAACACTGACTGGATGACGGCGTGTGTGTTTGTCTGAGCTGTGACACTGGAAATCACGCCGGTTTCACCGTCACATGCATCATCGTACGCAGGTAAATATTCTGCTCAACAGCTAATCTCTCTCTCTTCGACTCATAAATATTTAGTGGATTTTTTGGCATCAGTGTCCATTAGCAAGCCAGCCTATTATCCAAGGCTCACACAAACGCTGGAATATAAATGATATAGTTCACCTTTAATCAGAACAATGAGCATCAGACTGGTATTGAGAGCAAGTTTAGTATTCAGTGTGTGCAGAGAGCTTCGTGTCTCCCTCCTCTGACCTCTGAACGGGTCACTCTGGCTACAATAGCTTGAAAACAAACCACAGTGAACCACACGGCAGTGAGACGGTGGTCGAATGGAGTCCGTAGAGCAACGATTATAGTTTCAATATTTCCTCCAGACGTCTCCGGAGCTCTGAAATAATCTGGATTAATATTCAATAAAGACGTGAGTGCGAACAAGTTCATTTTTTTTTTTTTTGCACTTTTACTTGAGAAGCGCTCGCGCCTGCTCGACAACATGCAACCTGACGAAGCACAAGTGTTGCTAAGCAGCGTTTGGATGTCTGCATCACATGGCAACAACGAGGACGACTGGAAAGGTTTCCTGAGGACAAAAATGTGTGAAACTTCGCAAAAACTCACTCTGACTCTGCACCTTCTTACACATCTGTTTAAGGTTGAAATCATCTGCCAAAAACAGACAAAACCAGGTACCAGTAAGTTCTCAATTTCTTTCAATAAAACTGTTGCAATCAACAAACATGAGGGTTTAAAATGGGGCGACACTCTAATTTTAGGCAGCTGCTGCACAGACTCTATCAAAGCGACCTAAATAAAGTCAACATTGATCATCCGACAAGCAGCTTGTGGTGCCTGAGCGTCTCGACAGACGCGATCAGTCAAGAGGACGCTTCGCGGGCCCGTTTGTCTCGGACCCGCCGGGTCTCAGAGCGGCTACGACTCCACCTGTCACGCGGTGAGATGCAGCACGTCGGACGAGCCAGGAAACATCAGGCACTAACTCAAGCCAGGGTGAAAACACACAGATCTTCTATCTTCCTCCAGCTTGTCAGCAACTATACATCAGCTCACTTTCGCCTCCTGCGGCTGCAGACGCTGAATATGAAACGTGTTTATCGAACTCCTACACTCAGAGAGGTTACGTGATCGCAACATCGGTTTGATGATTTGTTTGCTAAATTACTCAAAAAGTAACGGATTTGGATGAAATTTCCAGGATGAGTGTGTGGTTGTGCAAGGAACAGCTGGGTAATTTTTGGTGGTAATCTGCTAATCAGGTGACTCGAAATGATGGAAAATTATATTTCTATGTCATGTTATAACAATCTGTGACTACTTGGAGGAGGTTTGCTCTCTCTGAGTGCTTCTAGCTTTAAAAATGTCATTTTTCCCTTTTGTTTTTCCTTTCTAAATCATTTTCAGTGAACTTGTCCTTTTCACGTTGTGACCGTCCAAACGCAGCTACGTAACACAGATCTCCACCACGTTATGTTTACCAACTCCCGTCACACGACCTCTCCGTGGAAGGTGTCAGAAAAGCAGCCAAAAGACGCTGGGAGTAGTAAACAAACACGTACGAGCTCCCTGCTCGTGATACCGAGAAACCATAAAAAATAGATGCAGCACTCAGACAGAGGAAGCCCTTTGAATGGATTATTTTAGCAAATCCCAAGTGGCTGAGCTTGAGATGACACAGTGGGGGGAATATAAACGCAATAAACGGTTACAATATTGAAAGTACAGCGATGGAGCTGATGTTAGTGGATCAAATTACCTTCGAGTTTTATTACACGCGTAGAAATGACTTCAGTGCAGATCTTCTCCAAAGAAACGACAGCCAGAATGACGGCGAGTGAAACATGGTTCGGCTCGCAGCTCTACCTAATTGCCGTTCTCCATTACGATGACCTTTGACGAATGACACAGTCTCAGTTTAATGCATTTCATTGCGTCCCTCTGCCAGATCTCCAGAGCTGTGGCAGTTTACTGGCACAGCGGACTGCGATATTTATTCCCCGAAGAGAAAATGGCCTTTCTGATCGTGACAAATGTTAGAAGAGGTTTTCGCAAGAAAGCCGGTGTCCCTTCCTGCTGCCAGCGGTGTGATCTTTTCAGGAATATTCAAGGTTTTAACATACACATTCTCTCTCTCTCACACTCACACACACACACACACACACACACACACAGATGCCATCTTGCACAGGGACTGTATATGACACATAACACAGAGACCATGTTAATTCTCAAAGTCATCCCCGTATTTCTCATATGTTGGATTAATGCGATTAAATCCAACACAAACACAAATAAGATTAAAAAATAAATACATTTCCGACTTATGAATCAGTTGATCTCATTAAGATGTCACCGACACAGTGTTGTGCTCTCATCTAATCTTTAATCTTGATTTAACTCCAACTCCACTTATTTTTCAGAGGTCTGAACAATCTACAAAAGCAATTAAGCATCCAGTCTGAAATGCGTCTTGTGAGTTTATTCATTAAGCTGATTCTCAGCACTGTTTGGTTATTTTTGTCTCCAGGCGGCAACTGATAATTTTCCCAAACAGCTTGGACCAAAACAAAATCACTTTATGTCTAAATCTTCCAGCTCTTGCATTTGCAGAGGATGCTACAGTCTGTTCAGAGCACCGAATGACTGACGGGTTTCTTCTTTTGATCTACACCCACGCGAGGTCCCTCAGGACGCCGACGTCCAGCTTCAGTCTCTTTACATCGGCGACACGACGGACCTTTTTGAACAGGATGTCGTGAAAACAACAGCCGACGCAGCTCTGGTGCGTTTCTCCTCCCTCTCAGTTCTCGCTCTGCTATCCGCCATGTGTTGCAGTCCCTGACATTAATTCTCCCCTATGTTGCGAGGCACGTCATGTGACCTGCTGACAGTCGGTCGGGGGAACCCCATTGATGAAGGGACAGCACTGCAGCACTCAGACTTCTTGTATAGAGACAATATGCAGACCTGTGTCACACTACATTAAAATAGGGCAAAATGCAACATCATAAAAGGAATATTACAAAGAAATACTCCATGTTTTTATGTCCTAAAAAAAAGCTCTGTATTTTTTAAGTTAACACAAATGCAGATGCTTCATTTCTCTGTTGTGTAACATTATGAATTGCTGCAGGAAAATATTTTCCACCGAGAAAATAAAGAAGGTAAAAGGACAGGCAGTAAAAGCCTGCAGCCTCGCTGTAATGCGATTACTGCTGAGAATCAATGAACCGTGTTCCTTAAGTATTGACTTGCCTTCATGCAAAATCACAAAACTGGCGTGCCGTGCCATCAAACCCCAGCGGTCGAGCACATTTCTATCTTCCGGCTGCTTTGCGTGAATTTACAGTTGCCTGAACGCAACATCCAGAAGGAGACACACTGGGATCGACGGACGCTGGAGCGCGCAGAACACAAAAGGTGTGAATAATTCAGGATGAAACGATGCAAGGTTGAGTAGAGCGACACGATGTCTCACCACTCCTGCTGTGGCTCGTCAATGACCAGGAGAATCTTAAACTTCTTGGGCGTCGTGACTTGGGTCTGCTCCACCAGCCCTGCCGAGGCAGCCGTCTGCTTCACAACGTTGGTGATGGAGCTGAAGAAGCCGGCTCCGGTCGACTGGGCCGGCTGAGGTTTCTTCTCCGGCGCCGGGGAGGTGGCAGGAGGCGTCGGTCCGGCCGTGGGGGACTTGGCTGGCGAGGTGGCGGCAGGTGCGGGGGGCTGAGCGGGGTCAGGCCTCTGAAGGTCCGTCATGTAGCCATTGGGCAGGTTGGAGATGAAGGTGCTGTCCGACAGACGGCGACGCAAGTAATTCATGGCTGCGGCCGAGGAGGCGGGAGAGTCGACGAGCGCTGGGTGTGGAAAGCGATCCTGCAGAGGAGTCCCTGTCCTCGGTGCACAGCTAGTAATGGCTGAGCTCTCGGTTGCAAAACTCCCGACGACTGTATTCCCTTCCCAGCTTCAGCGGAGCATCCTCGAAGCTCCCCCTCACTGGCAGTGACGCTTCACTCTCCCTCGGCCAATCACCGAGCTCTGCGCTTCACCGAAGCACCGCAAGTGATGCTGAGGCTGTGCCTCTCCTTCCTCCTCTCGTCCTCTCCTCTCGCTCGCTCTCTGGCATGACTGACTTCCCTACCCCTCCCCCATTTTCTGCCGCCCGAGAGGCGTCATCCTTTTCTTTTCTTTTTTTTTGAACCACAGCATGGAAAATAGAGGGGTTTCCAGTGGAAGTGCAGGAGGGTACGCTGAGTATTACATCACAGTTGCCTTTCCCCCTTCTCCTCACACCTCTCCGCCACGTTCCTGTTTACTGTTGTTCGGTGTGTGAAGTGCAGCCATGAAATCTAAAATGGCTGTTGGGACTTGTGGGCAGTGTTGAATGAGAGGAAGCGGCAGCAGCAGTCTCCTGAGACACAGATGCATCTGCTAAACCCTTTATTCTACCTGATAATCAGCCCCTGCAGGCACTGACTTCTATCAACATTTACCTGCAGGAAATGATTCATGGGTGGTAATTAGCTGTGCTTTCAAGAGACAAAAAAAAAGCTTACAAATGTTTCCTGCACCTGATTATCAGCATATTTTTTTCTTCAAGTAACACTAATTCCCATTATATTAAATTTGCACGACAAAGGAAACAAATGCTGCAACAAATCCCCCATTTGTTATTTCTGCGAATTGGACCTTATAAGAAAAATGACTGATGTTTATAAAAGAGCTTCAGAGGGCACATCAAAAAACCCATTACCTGTAGAAGTCAAAAGTCACTGAGAACAAATCTGTGCCGGAAAAATTTAATCAGGATAAAAAAAAGACTACAAACACATTATTGTGTCAATTATTTAGCTTATGTCAGTAATCTTTCTGGAATAAATGATCATAACAATAATCATAACATCTTTACATTGCTAATGTTACCTAATTCTGATGTGTCATTTTTGTGCATCTTCAATCTATTAAAACGTGTGAATGAATCAGTTGAGTTGTTATTATTAGTAGAAGTAGTATTAACATTTGTGGTGTTTTCTTCAAATTATTTGATGTGTCTTTATTGATATTTTCCAGTCAAAAGCTTTCAATTGGAGTATAATTTTCAGTAAACAAGAAATAATGCTTAAGTTAATAGAAAACATGGAACAACAATACAAAGCTTCAAGTCATTTTTGTCCAATAGTAACTAAAGTATTCCATGTACTGATGTGGGACAGAAGCTGCAGCAGCACCTTCTGCTCCACATGTGTGTTAGAGCGACACCAGCTGGCGGTGACAGTGTGGTGAACATCAAAATACAACCTCAGGATTGGCAGCATCCTTAATCCAGTCTGTGCAGTCAGGTGTCAGAGGATGGAGGATATCAAATCAGTGGTGCGAGTCATCGTGCTGTGAAAGCCACTGAGAAGCTTCCAATCCTGCAGCTCAGTTGATTTTCCCCTTGACGAGTCCACTATTTTTAAAAACAACACAAAAACACACACTGGCCATTCAGTACACTCCTGTTTAAATTTTGATAGTATGTATGGTGGGATATGCGGCGGTGTTTGCCCAGTAAGACTTACCAGATTCACAGAATTTCCGTAGACTTTTGCTCGACGTCACCAAGATGAATGAATTAATAATAATAATTTTTTGAGTGGCAGTCAAATTTGAAAAGTCAGACACTCACAGAAAAAGCAAATATATCTGAGATTATTTGTGTAATCCACAGTCACTGAAATCACAAAAAATATAGGCAATTCCCTCTAAAAAAAAACAACATAATCACTTGTGTGCATAGCTGCCAACTCTCACGCATTGGCCGTGAGACTCACGCATTTGATTGGCTCCTCACACTCTCACGCCACACCTCCTATTTCTCACGCTGAAGTACACGTCAAGATTAAAAACAGTTGTGAATATATCTGACAGCTGAGTTATCTGTGATCGATAAATTATGCCTGCAGAGACTGAGGGTACTATCATAGATATCATATCATATTATAGATGTCCGTTTTATAAACCTATATCAATAATATAAATAATTATAAATAATAAATATATATATTATTTATCTCACCCATTGGCCATGAGACTCACGCATTTGACTGGCTCAACCAAATCTCACTCCAAGGTTTTTTGAAAAGTTGGCAGCCCT
>JAUESE010000060.1:11376215-11386850 GCA_032274725.1 Malacoctenus triangulatus
GGGCGGAGCTACTATAGCTGCTGGAGGGCAAGCTGAGGGGAGCGGAGGGCAGCGCGGCCTGCTGCTGCTGCTGCTGCGGCTGCTGCGGCTGCTGCAGGGGGGCGTGACTGTGGCCTGACGACACACACGCACGGGTCAGAGCAGCCAGCACACGATCCCCACTTCACCTGAACCTCGGCGCCACATTCAGTTCATCGTTTACGGGGAGGAGCTCACACGTTTGCACGAAGACGGATGAGTGAGTCGACGTGAGTTTGAAGGAGGAGATAAAAGAAGTTCAAATAAATCAAACTAACTTGAAACTGCATGCACATACTGGGAGGAAAGTATGCAGTGAAGATGAGTTTTCGTGTCCAACATGTTTTGGTTGTTTTCCAGTCAAAACTGCACAAACAAGCGAGCAAAACACAACACACTGAAAGCTGTGGAGCTGCTTGGAAATGATGCACGCAGGGACCAGAGAGCTGTTCATGACGAACTCTCACCATTGCTCATTTGACTCTGCATCATCGACGTCGGGGGCATCCCCGATGCCAAGGCGTCGTTGAGGTTACCGAGCGCGTGGCCCCCGCTCTGACCCATCCCTCCAGCACCCATCGACATGTTAGAAGAGGGAGGCTGCAAGACAAAGATGAGTTGCTCTCGATTCGAGGTCTGGTTGGATCGGTGAGCAGACTCTGAGCTGCTGTGACTGACTTACAGCAGGTAGTAGTGACTGCATGTTCTGATTTGAATCCGCGATGGTGGCCAAGTACACAAGATTCCTGTGCAGGATCTGCTGATATCTGTCGAGAGCAGGAGACAACACGGCTTCTCAGTACTCACAGGATCACAGGACAGCGACAGAGAGAAGGAGAGCCTACTCACTGTGTGCATTCAGCTGTCTTGCCTTTACTTTGGTAGTCCATTATACATTGTATTAAATGGTGATTTTCATCCAGCATCTTTTTGGGGAAACAACACAGCGTTAAAGTGCATCACAGATCACCTTGGAAGCAAACGACCAGAGGATTGTCCTCATTTCTCACAATCTCAAAACATCGCTGTCATATTTTTTCTAGGTCACGTTTCTGTCTCAGATCATTTCAAACCTCGCTTTGGATCTTTGAGGAAAACAATGTTTGAGTGAGCGACAGAAATATATCGCAGACGCATCTATCTCCTGACTTCTATTCTACGTTTTTCATTAATTGAACGACAATGCCAAAAGGAGGTTAAAAAACAATAAAAAATGGACTGATTTAGAGCAGAAGTGTGCGCCAGTGAACTGTCTCCATGAGAAAACCTTCACAAACTCCGATACACGCACCTCATCGCGCTGGAAATTGCGTTTATGAGGAATCAGCGACACCGACGGCGCCGCGGGGGAGGGACGCGTGCATGCTGCGGCGCGGGGGTCGCACGTCCGCCGCGCACCGCCGCGGCTTTGTTTGGGTTCGCACCTTCCAGCGACCCCAAACGCCACCATACCAGTTGCCATTTCTCCGGCGTCCACCGCCGGTTACTTTCACCCCATCACACGCCCCCCCCCCCCCGCGCACGACACAACATTTCAACGCGAAAGCGGCGACGCGTCAGGATTTATCTCATCTCTTTTATTTTACCTTTTGAATGATTTGCTGTGTCACCTCCCCTTTACTCCTGGGGCGCGCCGACGAAAACGCCACCGACATTTTCTCATATGGGAAATAAAAGCGCTTCTTTTATTCTAATAGCTAAATCTTAATTTATTATCTCCAGCGCAGCCCCTCTATTTGGTTACATAGTTTCACCATCACTGGAAACGGGGGTAGTGATGGAGACGCGTCTTTGAGTTTAGGAGGAAAACACGAGAAAAGGCGACTTTAATCGAAGGAAAAATTAAGCAAGACTTTTAGGGAAGACGTCATTTTTGATCTGGGTGATAATAATAAGAAGTATGATAATCTACCACATGACAGGGACGCATTCCCCTCCCTCAGGTGGTGGTACAGCCCGGACAGTGAGCAGCCTACCGCTTTCCCTCACTGTACGCGGAGCATCCTCTCGTTCAATGGAGCCAATCAGCCCTCATTGTGCGCCGCTGAGCGTGAGAAGCCAAGGCGCACTTAACCGCACTCGGCTTTTAAGCGTCTCAGGAAATTAGCCTCATTGAAATCACCGCACCAGCGTTTCCCGGACGATTTTCTCGGTAAACCAGAATACATAAAAAAAAAAACAACTAAAGTTCACATGAGGATTTATCTATTAAAATTCACATGAACAGCGAAAATGCATCAATCACAATATTCGATCTTAATTAGTGCCAAATCCACCTTCCTTTATTTAGAACTGATAAGTGTCTGGCTGTTAAATCTGAAGCTACTTATTGCATATCTTATAATGAACTGTAGCAAATGTGTTGAAAACTCGTGGAATCATTTTATGTTCAAAACACGTGATGTTTTCATTTTTGTCGTATAACATGAAATAAATGTTTGTTTTTTTGTTTATCTTTAGTTTTACTGAGTGGCTTTTAAGTGCAGGGAATTAAACTTGAAATATGTAAGAAATTATCAGCTGAGAAGTTTTAAATCATACATGAGTAAAAAATTCTTCAAGACTACTTAGAGGGAAAATGCAGTTTTATCCTCACAGCATTAAAAACCTTCATGACACCCACCTGGGTGTCTTCAGCACACCTGAGTTAATGAGTCTCTGGTGAACAAGCTCTCACCATTCATTAGACTCAGGTGTGTTGAGTAATAAAATAAAGACTTGGATTAATTTGTCCCTCGAGGACCAGGACTGTTCACATCTGGAACCTCAGAACATCCAAGAAAGAGTTTGTTTATATATAAACCAAACTAAAAATCTCAGTGATCCAGTTTTTTTCCAGTATTTGTTAAACTTGAAAACAATTACAAAAAGTTCAAAATATCAGAGTAATGCAAAAACAGCCATTTATTCAGTCATTTATTGAATGAATGTTTGGTGCCATAAATTCACAAGTCAAACCTAACTCCAAACACTCACAGTGAACATTCAGGCAGTGAAATCCCCAAAGAACAGCAAAAATAAGGAATTTGAAGTTCCCATTTTATAGCAGGCCTTTTCCAAAAAAAAAAATTAAAAATTGTACGCGTTAACTGATATAATCTATAAAAACAGACTAAGCAAAGATAGGGACCAATGTGCAAGAGGCAGGAGTGGGTATCAAAGAGTTTCTAATGATTTTTGCTGTAGATTCGTCCAAAGAGAACCAATCAGATGATCACATGACTCGGCATCAGCCTGACCCTCCTACTGGACGGTCCTGATTGGAGGAGCTGGCAGAGCGCCACCTTGTCCTCTTCGTCCAGTGCTTCCTCTGAACGTCTGACCCCTCCGGTAGCGTCCAGGGACCCCAAAAGTCTCCAAGTTGCGCTTGCGTTCCTTTGCCCATGTCAGCTTGTAACCCCTGGTTGAGACAAGAACACCAAATCTGTAGGTCTCACAACACACACTGAAGGTGAACGATGAGCAGAAAGTCGATACCTGAAGCCACGATCAGAGGAGATGTTGTCGAAGAAAGACTTTGATTTGTCATAGTAGCATTTAGGCCCAAAAGGATCGTCTTCACCAGACGAGAGCAATCCGTTTTCCTTCTCGTCCTCATTTCCATCTGTAAAAAGGAAAAAAATTTGAGCACGACAAAGGGATTTAAACTGGTCGGCCTTCCACGTCACTGATCAAATCAGCTCATTTTGTCTCCCTCATTATGCTGATTCTCAGACAGCTACTGAACTGTGGTTTGAGTGGTCTTGAAAAGAAGCCACTCAAACATCTGAAAGACCTCTCTGACCTAATCATTTCTTTATCCTGCAGATGAGCCACTTTCAATAGTTTAAAAAAGGAGATTTATTCCCATTTTCAGAGTAAAATAAGTGGTCCTTTTCCCCAAACTACCACAAAAAACAAAAACAGTAGAATATAAAGTTCTTTGTGACTACAAACCAACCTTTGATCATCATCCTGTCCATCTCCCTCTCAATCTCTTCCTTGATAAACTTTGCGTTTGATGAATCGAAATCAAAGTCTGTGTCAAACTTGAGGGTGGCAAATGTCCCTGCAGCCACCCTCAGTTGGCCTCCACCTCGGTTCCTGCGTCGACGAGGCCCTACGATCATTTTTCAAAAATAGGATTATGTTCACGCTCAGTATTTTATTTTAAATGATCAAATTCCCACTCCTCCATCTATATGTTCATGACTTACCTCTTCTTCTGATCGGTGGCCTGATTCCACCATCTTGCTGCCGAATTTCCCGACGCAAAGTCACCTCATCTGAGCCTGATCTCACTGATGCTGTGAAAAATATTTAACACATCCAAAGCACAAACTTATCGTCTTAGTCTCCTTTAATTTTTAGTTTCCTTTCACTGCAACACTTGCCAGTGGAGCCAGCGTCTCCTCTGGTCTGAAAGCTCCCTCCTCTAGTTCTCCTCCTGCCAAACCTTTGTTCCTGCAACCCAGCAAAAAACCTCCTCTGCTGGTTTCTTCCCATGTGGAGGGTTTGAACTGCCTTTTCAACCACGGGGGCCCTTCTAGCGTATAAACCTGAAAGTACGAGACATGCACGAAGAATGCAAACAACCAATATTCATGTCAACTTCAAAAAAACAGCACTGAGGGGAGCTGTGGACGGACTCACCGAGGCCAAGAGCTGCGGCATAGTGTTGACTGATTAGAGAGCTGGTGAGCTGATTGTAGGCAGACATCTCCTCCGAGTCCAATGACTGACGACCTGCGTCAATTCCCGATGAAGTCCTACTTGATGACTGAAAAGAAGACACTAGAATATCTTCACCATTTCTCAATTACAGAATATTTCCAACTTTTTGTTTTGTGCCAGTTTTTGCCCACCGGCATGATCGCTGAATCTCGGGGGAGGTCGTATTTAGGAGGCTCACAGAGGGTGACATCTTTAATATCACTTCCTCTGAAGGTGATGAACTCAAACAGGTCATCTCTGGGTGGTACGGGTCGGCAGGTGGGTCGTTGCTCGGTCCCAAAACATCTAACTAGTTAATAAAAAAACAAAAAAACAGGTGGATAAAGTGAATATTTTGGTGCACTTTCAATAAATGCTGATATCACTCACCTTTTGCCAACACAATCGTGGAGTTCTTTTTATCAATTGTATACAAAATCCCTTCATACCGATGTTGGGCTTCTGAGATTAAACTTATTTTACAGCCAATGCAAGGTCTGGATGCAGCCATAGCTGGAGAATCATCAGAGAAATGCAGCAGAGCTTCACAAACGTTAATGGGACCAATTATGTCAGAAAAGGAACCGGAAACAATTTGTAGCCATCCACAGGTGCGCAGACCACGCCCACTGATTAGGGTGTCTCCACCACCTTCTGCCGAGACAACTGTTACACAATAAAGTCTTTATGAAACATGAAATATTTGCATAAATTATGGGAATTAGTGCATATATTCTGGCCAAACTGTATGTGACAAGTGCTTAAGTAAAAGTTTGACATCCTTGCTTTGCAATTTATCGGGGAAAAAAGAAGCAACCTGCTTCCGTTCTTTAAAAATAGCCTAAACGCAGCCATCTTGGGCTGCTACCATTAAGTATAATATGCAGAATGTCCCACACAATAGACACGTGTTGTCATGGAGACAACTGAGTTTCTACTGAGCGTCCCTGGGTCCCGTCAGGTACAGTCCGGGCTACAGTTCCTCTCCCACGGATCGGCCAGACGGGGCTGGCACTGTTTACTGCGGCTCCGCTTCCATTTGTACCAGGCTTTATTTTCCGCCGGCGACCAATCAAGGCGCTCCGGCGAGGTGACGTCACGGGGAATGTGTCCAATCGGCGCATGCGTCACACGAGCGAGCGTAGCTGGACAAAGATGGCGGCGGGCTCTGTTATGCTGGAAGATGTTTTCCTCAACACAGAGCTGGACGAAAAAGTAGTTAGTGGTCTTCTCGGTTCCCCGGAGTCCGGGCTAACAGCAGCGGAGTGCGCCAACGCGGCGAACGGACTTCAGTACGCGGTGAATCATGTCGGCAGCTCGGCCGTAGGGAGCAGTTTTAGTCTTAAGAGTAGCAAAATGGGACTTTCACAACAAGAGCTTGTTAAAGCAGGTGAGATAGCTGCGCACTCCGGTTAGCTAACGTTAGCTAATTTCAGTCACGTTGTTCAGCTGATGTCAGCTAACTTGGCAACACTTTAGTTTTTTTTCCGGAACTAATGCGAATCGGAGAGCTGTTCGACACCCCCCACTTGTTTCATGCGTTTCCGCCGCTGCAGTGACAGGACTGCGAGGAGGTGTCCGTAACGCTGCGGGGTCCCGCGGTTCGAGCATGGACGGGGCAGCCGGCGTCACGTCGGCGGCAGAACCGAGTGTG
Source organism: Malacoctenus triangulatus (assembly GCA_032274725.1). NCBI lineage: Eukaryota > Metazoa > Chordata > Actinopteri > Blenniiformes > Labrisomidae > Malacoctenus > Malacoctenus triangulatus. Next base: position 11,382,580 of record JAUESE010000060.1, read on the forward strand.
ACAGCCGCGCAGAGTCAGTCCAAGCCGGGGACGGCGAGCGGAGTCGGTGCCGCCGCGCCGGATGAAGCGTCTGGCGCCGGGAAACCCGCGCTGACCGCCGTCCAAACTTTGAATGGGAGTACCGTGGTGATGAACTGTCACGTCCCCGGGCGCGGAACCCCTGACGGCGGCACCCCGCAGCCCGCCGCCTCGCTCGTGAACAACGGACCCGTTTCTGGGACCAACGACGGCTCGGCGGCGGTCGTGTCCGCGACTCCCGGCACTATAATCCGGACTACTTTGAGTGCTCAAAACGCGGTGACGTCGCCCGTCATCTCCCCTCCAGCCGCCGCCAAAACTGTGCCCACCGTTACGCTTGTGAGGCCACCTATGCAAACTTCACCGAGCGCAGGGACCACCACCACTGCCGCCGCCGTCGTGACGCCCCCGGCTGTCATCGTTACCAGCACGACCGGCTCCATCGTCAGCACGTGTGACTCCACCAAAACTGTCACGCAGACGGCGGCCAACGTGGTGGCTTCACCCGTGAGGAGTCCCACCGTCCTGCAGACCCTGAGACCCTCGGTACCGTCAACGGTCGCCGTCACCACGGCCGCTCCGGGCGGGGTGCGGACGATCGCTCCACAGGTGCTGGCTCCTCGGCTCCCCCAGCCTCAGCAGAACGCCCCAAATATCCAAAACATCCAGCTTCCCCCAGGTAATTTATCAGTCACGAGTTTATTTTTAAACCCCCCAACAGGTTTGACAAATAACATTCAGAGTCAGTGAGTCAGGACAGGACCAGTAGATTAGTTTTTAGTGATTTAATCTGTCAGTTCCTTTGTGGCAAATCAACAGCAATCCTGAGAAACACGTGTGGATAAACCCACACAAACTGAAACACAAGTTGACTCTGAAGCAGATTATTTCTTTTTCTTGGTTTGATCGATACTTTTGTTAGGTTTGCCTTCCCTTTCTGAGATGCATCTGCAGTAAGTAGAGGGGGGGGGGGGGGTTGCAAATTGAATGTGTTACAACAGATTAGAGGGGCGGACAAGGTTCTTAATGCCGAGCAGATTAAAAGCTTCCAGGGCAGTCGGACGATTTATTTTAGCTGTAGTGAATCAAAGCGGCATTCTTCTGCAATCTGCTCCTGTTACTTTGGTCGGTGCGACACAATGAAACACTGTTCTCATATCAACAGGTTTTATTGTGTGTCCATTCAGTATCCAGTGCGAAAACTGAAGTGCACACAAGTACTGGAGGGTTTCACTCTTGCTGGCTGTGTTTTTCTTTTACCTTTTCAGGTATAAATTAAGGTTTTGTGTCACGAAGGAATCGCTCAGATGTATGATTAAATAAAAGAGTGATGTTTAAACATTTGATAACATGGACCAAACTATAGTTAATCTCCTGTTTTACTGCCCTTTGCTGTAGATGTGAAACTCGTGTTATCGTGTGGTTTTAATAACGAGCTTTCCGTGTGACAAAGTCGGCGAGCACAGAGAAACGCAGTGACCTTTGACGCGTCCTCTCTCCGTACGTCGGGCCTCTTGCAGGCATGGTCCTGGTCCGCAGTGAGAGCGGGCAGCTGCTGATGATTCACCAGCAGACTCTGGCTCAGATGCAGGCTCAGTCCCAGTCGCAGAGCGCCATGACGCCGCGGCCCGCCGCCCCCGCCAGCACGCCTCCCATCCAGATCGCCTCGCTGCAGGTAAACGGGCTCGAGACACGCGACGCCGATGCACGTATCTGAGTGACAGTTCATCCTGAGAAGTTGGTGTTGAATTTGAAAGACTTTTGAAGATAGTTTCCATGAGATGTTTTGGGTTTTTTTGTCACCATAATGATACAAATGTTGAAACTTAAGCAGCACAAGCTTCAGCAGGATGTTTCAGGTCTTCGCTTACTGTTGAGAATTGAGCTGCCACAGGAGTGTTTTTCTTTATATTGCCAAAAAAGACTCACAATCTCAGTCAGTTCAGTTCATTCATTGGAAAAAGAAAAGGAACAATAAATCGAGAGTGAGCGTAATATCAACTGTCTGGACAACTTGTTGACATCTTTGCTTCCTGGAAGCAAGAAGCTCGAGAAGAGAGAAAACTATCTGGAAATAATATTTGCAAAATGAGAAAGCGAAAGACAACTTTTTCTGTGATAACTGCATAAAAAAGTAACTTACCTCTTGTCACTTCTGCTCTTTATTTGCCTTTTTTACTACAAATGAAGCACAACATGATTCTCCTGCAGGACAGTTGAGACTCTCTTTCATTTGTTTGGTCTGATTCGAAGCTCAAATGTGTTTTCACTCATTTTTTTGTGACGTTTCAACAGCGTTAAATATTCAGTGAGGTGAGTTTGTGTGCGGAGCGGTCGGCGTCCTCTTTGGCATCGTCACCGTGTGACATCTCGTGTCGTCTCTCTCCACAGGCGCCGGGTGCGTCGCTCCTCACGCGTCCCCTCACTCCCACCACCATCATCAAGCAAGCGTCTCCCATCCAGACGGCTGTGACGGCCACCACCACACTCCAGAGGCCCCCCGTCCTGCAGGTCTCCACATGCTTGTTTTAAAAACGTAGAGCAGAGTCAATATTGTCACAGGGAGCGATGCTCTTTGTTTTGTGTTTAGTTTTCTTTGTTCACTAACCTGACTTGAGTCTGGCGTCGCCTGAAACATGGTTGCTTCACGAACACGAAAATAATGAGATTATCAAGGACGCAAAAAGAATTAGTCACAAAAGGCTTGAAATGAATCCTGGTGTTTTAAACACATTTCTACTCATCATATTGTCATTTGTCATGGCCACAGTATTTCAGAAGTTTTTTCTGGGAGAGGCGGTACTTTATCAAATATTGTTGTTGAAGCAGAGCAAAGTAAATTTGTCTTGTTCATGCAGAAATAATCGACAAGCCTCGAATTTACCTTAGATTTCGTGTTTATCTTCACTGGTTGAATTATTGTTGTTAAAGGATGAGAGTTTTGAACGCAGCCTAACATAATAGTTGTCTTTTTTTGATCCGCCTATTTGTTCACTTACTGGAAGGATTAAATGTTTTTTTAAAGAGAATTATATTCAGGTTTCTGTGGAAGTTGCTGTGATTTCACTGCATGACACACTTTTTTGCAAATTAGTTAGATTTTGTAAAATTTTTCTTAGAGGTGTAAAGTGACTCATTTTTGTGATTAAAGACACACAGGCACCACAATAAATGTTAAAACTGAAGCATGTTGGCAGAGACTGAGACAGAGGAAACAAAAAGCTGTGAAATGTAAAACATTCTGGGAAGAATTTTGCTTCAGGATGTATTCGGTAACTTCTCGACACATTTTTCCAGTTTGTTCTGGGATTTACAACAACATGAAGGCAAAGTGACGTCAATTTTGATCACGTGTGATCGTTTGGCCGTCAGAATGTTTTGTATTCAGTGTGCAGACTAAAACTACCACTCCAAGATGTAAAACAAGAATCTGTTGATTTAGTGTTGATATTTCTTCAGTGATTACAGTATAACTTTTGTATGATTGAAGTAGTTCTACTCAGTGTGATTTTTTTTGAGTGTTTCTCTCAGTATTGGTCCTCGAGTTCGTCTTGTTCGTAGAAAGCCGAATGTTTTGAACCAGTCGCGTGGTGTTTCTGACCTCGCTGTGCCCGACAGCCAGACCTGCCACACGTCGTCATGTCACTCTCCCGTGTCTCATCTGGTTACTGTGTGTTCACCGGCTCACCCAGAACACCATCATGCTGGGAGGGACTGCCACCACCACCGCCGGTCAACCCTTAGGAACCCCCACCACCGTTCACCCCGGCACCGCAGCCACCGCGGTCGCACAGAGGGCGGGGACTCCCGTCGCTCCGACACCGATTTCAGCTGTAAGAGTTTCAAGCTTTAATGTTTTATTCTTTTTTTTCTCTCAGAAAGACTAACGCTCGTTGATTTTATGTCTCCAGGAAACGCTGGAAAATGTGAAAAAGTGTCGAAACTTCCTGTCCACTCTGATCAAACTGGCAAGTGGGAAACAGTCGTCTGAGACGACGGCCAATGTGAAGGAGCTGGTGAAGAACCTGCTGGTAAGACAGCTGATTTCTGTTCCTATCGAAGCCTGTTTCTCCCACTCTTTTTGGGTCTGTGTGTTATTTTGTTTTGGTTTTTTTGGCTAATCTGTATTTTTTGTGCTATTAAAGGAGGCCAAAATAGAGCCAGAAGATTTCACCAGCAGGTTGTACAAGGAGCTCAACTCGTCCCCGCAGCCATATCTAGTACCGTTTCTCAAGGTGAGTTTAGTGATTCAC
>JAUESE010000060.1:11416989-11427125 GCA_032274725.1 Malacoctenus triangulatus
TACTTTGAATTGTAATTTATACACCTTGAAGATCTGACACGGCTCAGTTTGACCTGAAGGACAACAGGAGGGTTAAAACAAATGAGAACTGTGCGATAATGGACGACTCGCAGCCTGTGAGAGCAGAAACTTCTGTTTCTGTTGGGCTTAAAATGGAAATCGGCTGCGTCGGTGTCTTGCAATAAAGTTCATTTAGATTCAAATAACAAGTGGACACTTTAAAGAAAGAAATTAGGAGGAAACAAACTGAAAAATGTTGCAGAATGTCACCAAGTTGTTGAAGTAAGAATAAATTGCAGGATGCCCTTTCGACGCTGGAGACATTTCTCTGCATTTTTTCTGTACCATCACTTAATTTATTTACATTTCAGTAACACCATTTCCAACCTGTTTTTTCTCAGGTTTAGAAATATTGTCTTGTTAAAAAGCAGGTTTCTGGGGGGGGGGATCAAAGGACGCTTTGTAATAAAACATCCAACAGCAGAACTGCTGTTTATTGGGGAAGCGTTCGAGACACTAAATCACGGTGGCATTTATAGCATTTAACACGAGTTTGACTCTTATCGCGCAGGAGCGAAAAAAAAAAAAAAACGTGGCAGGTGTGAAAAAAAAAAAAAAACGCGTCACATTACGAACATCGACGCGCGGCGACTTTATTTTTATCGGGAACGCCGAGTGATTGATGAGCAGAGGAATCAAACCGGCTCTCCGACGCCAGCGCAGGTCTCGCTCCGCGCTGAACTGTGGATGTACGGGACGAACAAACAGAGGAGTTCAAACACGTAGAACGACACCGACACACACACACACACACACACACACTCACACACACACACACCGTCACACGTTTCCACGCACGAGCGCACACATACACGGAGGCTTTCCCGTTCTGCCGGTTTGCTAATCCCAGCCATGTATGGGGGACATGTGGAAGCAGCTTGCCACGGCTGATAGGAGAATTATGTGGGTTTTAACCAGCTAAATAAATAATTATGTTTGTGTAAATTCCTCAAAAGGATTTGTATTAACTCCCCCCCCCCCCTCCGTTTTTTTTTTTTCTTGATGGCGAGGCACGGTGAACAGACTTGTAGCGCGGCCCCTCCATATGCTGTCGGAGGAACACGCAAACAACAGCGAAGGGGTTTCGATGAAAAAGAGAGAGAGAGAGAGGTGTCGGGGGGGTCGGCGCCGGTCAGGTTCAGTCGGAGGGGGGTGGGGGGGGCGACGAATGAAAGCGTCGCTCCCGCGAACGCTGTCACCACCTCTACGCGTCCCGTCCTACTATCCTTACTGTCTCATCGTACTTCTTACCATAATCCCTCTCATGTTTTGATGGCTGGCACTCCAGCAACACCCACACAGTCAGACGGCTGTACACACACACACACACACACACACACACACACACACACACACACACACACACACACACACACACACACACACACGCTCGAACATCGAGCCACACGCTCAGCCTGAACTTCCTGGCGTGGCGTCCTCCGCGCTCTCCTGCCTGTCTGATCCGGGGTCAGGTGGGGTGTTAAAAAAAAGACAATTTCTTGGGAACGAGAGGCGACGCCGAAGGAGGAGGTCAGTAAAAACGCGGCCAGGAAGAGAAAAAACTGCGACACGTGTCGGTGTCGTCCCCCGTCAGTCACCGAGGAGGAAACGAACGCATGCTCGCAGGAGAATTTGCGGGGAACGAATGCAACCACTCAGACTCTATAAATACACCAATGTTCCACAGCCAGCTCAACTTAAGGTAAACACACCAGCGCGCTGCGCGTCACTGATAAGGTAATTTGGAAGGGAAAAAAGCACTCACTTCTACTTGAGGGATGGAAAAAAAAAGAGAAAAAATGAAAAAAAAAGGGAGGGGGGGGAACTTATTTGTTTACCATGATGGAGTTTGTGCTTGGCTAAGCTCGAGTTTTGACTGGAAAGGCAGAACGAATGACACGCGCGGCAGAAACTCGGGTGGAAGGAAGAGGAGACGAGGAGATCGACGAAATGTTTCTTCGAGTCTGTAACGCAGGTGTGCCGAAGCTGAGTGCGCGACATGCTCCGAAATTCCTCCAAATCTCCCATTCACCTCCATTTTTTTTTATTAAACTAAAACACTATCTACCCAAATACAGTAACAGCCCTCCTTTCATGCAGCCTCTCACGCACACTGAACGTCTTTAAACTCGAGGTCTTCTGTGAGATTCGGCTCCAGATGCGACGGAGGCTTTAACGTGGTGACACGAGCTCTGCGATTGGGTGCCGCGATACCTGGAAGTGGGAAACCTGGTCGTGTTGAAGCACCTTTGGATCAACGCTGCGTTCACCTTCTCTCTCTTCAAGATCAGCCAACATTTCGAGGTAAATAAAGCCACAAATGGGTTCGGAGTCAAAACGGCATTCGAGGCGGCCTCTTTGAGAGAGCGCTCGGTGCTCACCGGCTGATATCTAGCAAATCGGTCGAGTTATGAAAACACAAATTGAATTTATATTCCGCTCAACTCGAGCAATTTTAATGATGGCTATTTCTCAGGGTCGAAAATAAAGTTTGCAGAGCTGCTAAAGCGCGTAGGAGTGAGAGAATACACCGAGCAAGGACAATAAAAATAGCCGTAATTGGCAGGTGAAGTGAAACGGTCTCCTTACCATTATCCGTCGCCAGGAACGTGGCCTCATATATGTTGTTCTTTACGTAGACGGACTCCCGGTCGAGCATCGCCGTGGTTACCACCTGACCGTTGGTCCTGTTGATGGACAACCAGTCCGCGGGGTCGTTCAGCTTCGAATACCTAAAGACACGCGAGGACAGATCGATGGAGGAGTTAGCGTTGGCGTTTCCGTGTTTACAAGCAATTAGAATTTTTTTTTTTTCTTTTTCCCTCCTCCTCCTGCGAATTCATAGATTGCCTGCAAATACGCGCGCTTACAAAACCACAGCAGCCTGACCTTCACACAGTTTAATTCTTCATTGACTTCTTCTACAGAGCCTGCAGCCTACAGTCAATTTCACCTCATTTTTCACTCCCGTGTACCGAGTATTGAAGTCAATTACCTCCCTAGTTAAGCACTGCTGCAACTTGCTGCCCGTGTGTGTGTGTGTGTGTGTGTGTGTGTGTGTGTGTGTGTGTGTGTGTGCGTGTGTGAGTGTGTGAGTGTGTGTATCTCACAGGCACCAACATCAAGGAAATGTTTGCCTTAGCCGGAGACTGCCCGGGTGTGTGTTCTATACATGCCGGCATTAGCACTTGCATGTTTGCAAATGTGCCTGGGAGTGGATGGGGAGGCTGCGTGCAGGCGGGGGGTGGGGGGTTGGGAGGGGGACGATAGGATCTCGGCGCCGATCATCAAACAGGAGAGTGGATGTGGTAGCAGGTGGCGGCGCTCCCCGGGGACGAAGGAGGAACGGGGAAGGAACAGGAGATCATCTCCGGCGCCGAATCCAATCTCGCTCGGATCTAACTGTTCTCCTTTCCGGGGCTTTTGTCACTTTTGGCTCGTTTCACACTTTTGGTTTTTATCTGATCCCTCTCAAGTCATGCGCTTCACCTTATCTCGCCGCACTTTTGTATTCATTTCAATCTTTTTTCCTCCCCCTCCTCCTCCTCCTCCTTCTTCTTCTTCTGTAAATCCCCCCCCTCCCTCCTCCACCACCACCGTCAGTAGTTTCTCATCACTCTCGTCTCATTTGCTTCATGATCCGCAGTTCAGGAAGTGTCAACTCTCTTTTTTTTTTCTCGCAGCAATCTCACGTCCGCGTCGGGGAACGACGCCGGCCCGGCGCGCGACACCTCCGACCTCGCGCCGCGCCGCTCCAGCATCAATTCGATTTCGGCAGGAGAGGCCGCGTTCGGTGTGTGACACCTCCTGAACGCGTCGGGATTGAAATGGATCTGACCTTCACCCTCGCTTTTATGTTTACTGAAAGGCTGCTTACTTTCTGTTAGCGCGCAGCCTGCTTGTTTATTTGTGTAAATACTGTGCGTACATTCCTACTTACATGGAGGGGAAAGAAAGCCTGGAGGAATGGGTGGCTGTGAGAGGAAGGAGGGAGGGTGGAGGGGGGGGGGGGTGGACAGAGAGTATAATCTCTTCCCTGCAGTGACGGAGGTGGGATTTTCCCAGCAGGCAATGGGCATGATCCCAAGCGTAGCGCAGTGCGGGGAAGGGGATCACAGAGATGACATTCCCACACTCTCCACGGCTTCACACGGGCCGGCCGAGCCCGCAGCAGCTAACTGGCCGACTGTGAAATCACCACCGGGGACCGCGCTGAGTCCACCTCAGTGGGGGGGGCGGGGGATAAAAGGGTGTGGGAGGGGGGCGATCAGGAGTGGGTGAGAGAGGGGAGACGGGACAGGAAGGGGGGGGGATGACATTTGGATGAAGCAGTCGGGGCTGTATGATCCCATCGTAACGAGGGGTGTTGGGAAAAAATCGATGTGGCGATATATCGCGATTTTTGCAATTTAATATCGATCTTTCAGCTTCTAATATCGATTTAAACAAACAAAAAAGAACCAAACATTTTCCCCAACATGATCCGTTCAGATCATTGTTTAAACTGTCACAAGTGGAGATTTTATTTCTCATTTTTGTGCATTGTCAGTAACTCAGGGCTTAATGTTCTTGCTTATAGTGGTTACAATACCTTCATTATGTTGTAATGACTCATTTGAGATGTCTACACTGTAGTTTCAGTGAAAAGAAACTTCTTTGCACTTTATTTTATGACGGCAGTGTGTAACTGGATTCTTTCTTCAGTTAAAATGTGCAAAAACACGAGTAGTAAATAAATAGGATGTTTAGAAGCACATAGTTTGACTCAATTTGTCCTCTAAATGATCAATATCTTCTGATGAACATATACAGCACTTGCTTTTTTATCTCTACATTTAACTTTGACATGAGCTGGGTAGAATATCGCAGTATATCGAGATATTGCAATATCATGATAATATCGTATCGTGATACGTATCGTATTGCAACACCCTTGCCAATACTCACGCCTAACTGTAACGTCCTCATTCGGAGTGACTTTTTACCTGCTAATACACTCTCTGAGGTTGGAAATCTCCACTGTTGATTCCATTAAAGAAACAGTTTGTGACTTCTTGCCAAGTCCTGATCGATACCACTCTCACGTTTGTTGATGTAAAGTTGAAGCCAGCAGGTTGCAAAACTGAGACGGCGCGCTTTCTATATTTCAACAGACGTCGGCCTATCAGCGCCTCCGCGGATGACAAATTACAACACGGCACATTGTTTTTCTTGTTATATCTTTAGAAGAATTTGAAGTCTCGAGCTCGGGATTATCCACTAATTACCTGGCAACCTCGCAGTAATGACTCAACTCGGAGAAGTCGCTGCTGTCAGCCAAGAAACATCCCGGCAGATAACTCCCCCTCAAACCACAAACGCTCCGTTTCCAAAAAACTCCGGTCTGCAGGCTGATGAAAGCGCGGACATGTTAACAGACATGTTCATTAGTTAGCCTTAAAAGACCGGCTGGTGGGTGGCGGGTGGGAGGTGTGCCGACGTGACAGTGGCATCAATCTTCTTAGCTAACTTTCAGCGAGAGAAAGGGAATTAATTCAGGACGCCGAAACGTGTCAAACGCGGGCACGACGGAGAGACGAGTCCATCAACGTCCACCGTGCGGGGGCGGCGGCGGAGATTTTGTCTTCGGGGACAGCGAGCGTGTCAGAAAAGTCTGAAACGTCTCACGATTCGACTTGGAAACTGCTGGAGACTCGGTGACACTGCTGAATCTTAAAATCTGTGGTGAGGAAGAGTTTTAGTTTGACTGAAACTATTTTGAAGTGAAGATGAGTTGAAATGAATCTCAATTTAATGTCAACTTTAGTCACTGAGCTTCTGAACAAGATGATAATTCAAAAAACAGGAATAAAAGGTGAATTCATACAATACTGATATTTGCTCGGATCAAATTAAAGTTTGAATGTGTGTGTGTCTAACTGTACAGATAGTTAACTGTGTTAACTGCGATTAATCAGGGAAATCATGCGATTAATTTTGCGATAAAGTTTTTAATCGTTGCCCAGCCCTAATGTAAATATAATTGAATGTATGTTTGGATGTATGTTTGTAAGCATGAAGGCATTTATGCATCTATTTATACACTGCAAAAAAATCTTAGAAATCAGATTTTATTTATTTTAAATCAAAAATATCTGACCACAATTAAAATGGCATAATCAAGAATTTTTTTTTCTGTTTTATTAAATTTTTTAAACATTTTCTTTCTTAACATCTTAACATTTCTAAACATCTTTAAATATTTGCCAATGAAACGAGTGAACATTCAGTACTCGTGGTGCCGTTTCACGGTGTTTTTTTTCCCCGTGGAGCAGAGCGCTCTGCTCAGTGCCGCACTTCAACTGTGCGTGTTAAGCAGCACTCAGAGCAGCTGTAATAAAGTGTATATGCGAAACAAAATGGAGTCTGGTACGAGCGCGCCTTCGTCGAGCTCATTTCCGAGCTGACGATCTGCCGCGTCATTAGTCCTGGAAAAACTTCCCCAAAACTTGGGAACAGAACGGGGCGGACATTAAAAATCAATTTCAATTGTCCCCCCCCCCCCCCCTTTTTTTTTCCCTCTCCAGACAGCAATAACGATGAGATAAGACTCCGGCCATTAGAGTGATGTCTGCAACAATCCACTCAGTTTTGTTTACAAGTCCCGACGGTAAACAACATTTTTTGCCCGTCTCTAACTTTTTAATGAAGCTCCGCGCCACTTTGAGTGTTGTCGGCGAAGGTAAACAGCTCTTGCTTTCAGTTTTGCCGTTTTAATCGAATACGTAATGCAGCCTAAAATGTTATACAGTTTGGGAAAAGTTTCGCTCTGACTTCGGCCGCGTCTTCTTTCCGAGCTCTCCTCCAGCAGAAGGCTTCTTCTCTCATTTGGGACCCGGCGGTGGGCGCGAGTGGTGCTGGATGTATGATTAGGCCTGGCAGGTTAGTGATCTTAGCGAGCAGCGGGGAGAAGGGATGACATTTATTTTTCAAACCCCCGACCCTGAGGATGAAAAATGCATGTCTCAAGCTTAGCCGAGGCGGTTTGGGTAATCATTTATGCCAGTGTCTCCAGTCCCGAGTCTCGACCTCACTGGTCGGGCGTCTGACAGGTGATGCATGATGCCTCGCTCTCGCCTGCCGTACACGCCGCTTTTTCCTCCCCGAACCCTCAACAGGACGCTGTCAGCCAGGTCCTGTCTTTGATAAGCACCTGCCAGGTTCCAATCTTGACCTCCAGTCCGCTTGGCTTTCTTTCCACCTCTCTTCTTCCAGAGTCCCTCAGGTCTTTTCTTTTTCTTTTTTTTTTACACACACCCTACTTTTTGACATTTAAGGCTCTCTCTAAATCTCCTCCTTGTCTCGCTTGTCCTTATGTATCTCCGCCATCCATTCATGAAGACGTACGGCTCTTTGTCACCGGAGCGGACGCGTGCTATAAATTACATACAACACAAACCGCGTTCGCTTATCTAAACGTCTCCCTCATGCAAAGGGACTCGTCGGGGGCTTGAAATTTACGAAGTTGGCGCGCCGAGAACAGTTCTCGGGGGCCGATAAAATTTAAGGGAATAAAAATTGATACGAGCACTTTCGGTTGATTGGCAGAAATAAGCCCCCGAATTTCAAAATAATAGGGAAGCGCCGAGCGTCTCTGCATAACAGCCCGCGGTGGATACCTCTTATGGAAATGGTGTAAGGCGGCAGGATTGATGGTGATCCTATCCAGATGGATGCAAATGAATGAGGTGGCGAAGTTTTCCATCGCTTCAGTCTCTGCAGCTCGTGTGGTGAGAGCAAGGAAGGGGGGGAGGGGAGGGAGGGGTGGGGGGGGGGTTGTGTTTATGTAAAGGAGACTGTGCCAGACCACAGCATGCTGGTGAAAGGGGGCAACTCAATCTGAAGATGGAGAGTAAAACAATTAGGTGATGAGAGACGAGGGAGTGATAGAGTGAAAGATTTGAGATGAGAGAGAGAGAGAGAGAGAGAGAGAGAGAGAGAGAGAGAGAGAGAGAGAGAGAGAGAGAGAGTTTGGTGTCTTCCCAAATTATAACCTACACCCAATTTACTCTCGTTTGCTGTGAAATTAACTGAGAAATTTGTTTAGATCTTCACCCTGGAGGAGAAAAAAAGACGAAGGCAGGAGCTTGTGGAGAGTGAGGTGGAGGAGGGAACATGATATTAATGTCACGCCGAACATCCGTGTCATCAATTGCAGGTTTTTTTTTTTTTTTCGGCGTCCTGGAAATAAAAACGGCCGATACAAGAAGCACGATCGCACCGTTTTGCGAGGGGTCGGGACGCCCGATCATCATCCGTAACCTTCGCTTCGCTTTGTCGGTCGCCGGCGAAAGTGTTCTTAACAGATTACCTGTGAGTTTCTAAAGGCCACGGATCGGCCTCGGCTGCTGTCAGGCTGACGACGGGGCTTAGAAAAAAAAAAGGCGCGGTGGTCATCTAAAGGTTGGTTTACATTTAAAATCCGGAGAGGCTTAACGTGAAGAAAGAGCACTGCAGGTGGACAGAATGCTGCGTCAGGTGTTTGGGCCCCGGCCAGCTGTTCTCATCGCCTCACCCCCACGTTCCTCCACTCTCCTCTCTCTCACTCTATCTTGCTGCGAGTGTGTGTGTGTGTACTTGCATGTATGTGCTCATGCAAGCCACAGAATGCACACACACACACACACTTGTGATTACCCCAGAAGCTCTCGCTCCCTATTAACCTCCTCACCTTTCCTCACACAGAGTCCTCCGCTGTCTCATAAACCTCACAGAGGAAGACTTTGAGAGATGGGGAACGCCAAAAAAAATAGTCCGCTTGTTGAACTCTGACACCCAAACTACTGACATGGAACCCGTCCAAGAGGCGTTTTAGCTCATTGCTGGCGCCTATGGACAGACGCCTGGCAGGCGTGTGCTCCCAGCTACTGAGTCTGACGCTTTCTTTTTGTATTTTAACACAATAAAACTCTTTATTCTGTGCTGAAAGAGTAGAAGTAGGCCGATCACGCATTTCAAGCACCTGATGGTCTGCTGCATCTGGAGCCGGTCGGGGTCCGAGGCCGAGAAGGTGGTCAGGCTGGTGCCGGCGGGGACCCCCTCCTCGAAGCGGATGTGCTTGGGGTTGGTGGGGAAGTAGGGGGGCTCGTTGACGTCCTGGACGGATATGGTGACCCCGGCCGTGGACTGCAGCGAGGACTGGATGCCGCTGGCCAGGTGGGCCTGATTGGACACCACCACCGTCAGCATGAAGGCGCGGTTCATCTCGAAGTCGACTGGCTGCGGGAGGTAAAAGGGGGGGGGGGGGGGAGACCGACTGTGAGGTGGGACGAAAGCAGTTTATGTGAGAGCGTCATGGCTGCTGCGTCTTATATTCTTTACGATCATCGTTGTGTTTTCTGAGCTAAAGAATCTGAATCTACTGAGCGTACTAAAAAAAACTGCTGATGGCAGCATTAAAACCATCAACCTTTCTCCTCCCACCTGCACCGGGGGAACATGCGTTAAACCTCGTTGCCGGTAAAGGACATGATAAACGAACAGATGCCGTGTCAAGTGGCCCCCGGGACAAACTAATAACCACACACACACACAGAAGCACGCACACACACACACACTGAGCTGAGACAACACACTGAGTGTTACCAGCGTAACTTTTGAGCAGTCGTGTGTTTACATGTGTATTCTACGGGGAGGGGGGGGCTTCACCAGCTGAGCCTAAACCGGAGCGACAGCTCGGCCCCCCCCCCCTAATGAAGACGACACAGCGAGGTTCAAATGACGACAAAAGAGAGCGGTGGCGCACATATCTAAACAAGCAGATGGCGCTCCTGTCTGCGCCGGTAATGATCGTGTTTAGGGGTTCGATTTGGTGATATATCGCGATTTTCGGCCGCCCAATTTAATATCGATCTTTCAGCTCCAAATATCGATTTAAAAAAAACAAAAAAAACAAACATTTTCCCAAACATGATCTGTTCAGATCATTTAAACTGGCACAATTGGAGATTTTTTTCCTCCTTTCTGTGCATTGTCAGTAACTCAGGGCTTCATGTTCCTGCTTATAGTGGTTACAATACCTTCATTATGTTGTAATG
>JAUESE010000060.1:11523960-11535632 GCA_032274725.1 Malacoctenus triangulatus
CACACACACACACACACACACACACCCACACACACACACACACACACACACACACACACACACACACACACACACACTCAAATCTTGGAGTGAGATCTTGCAGATGAAGTGGTGGAGCATTAATAATTTATGACCGAGCCTTTTTATAGAGCAGAGCCCTTGAGATTCATAATTCTATTCGCATTAGGTCTCCAAAAAAAAAAAAAAAAAGTTTAAGTTTTAATAAATAGGTATTAAAACTTTAACTGATATTAATAGCACCAATTAAAGGGCATACTGTGGAGTTATGCATCATTTCTGTACTGGTAGAGTGGAAAACCCACTTGGCCGCGGCTCCCTCGGCGATCTATCTCCGACTTATTTCACCTTTTCTCGCTTGCCGATATCTTCTTAAGTCCCTCTGAGCTCGCCACGCCGACGTCTCCTCGCCAAAATAAGACGCCCCCTCCCCCCCCCCCCAAAAAAAAAAACGCAGGCATCGCGTGGAAACCTTTAACATCTGTTCAAGCCTTTTTTTTTCTTTATGGCCGTCATAAATAAAATAAAAAAACGGTTCCGTCTGCAATAAATGAGTGAGACGCAGCATTTTACACCACCTCATTGTTCCATAATCAATTCGCTGAACATTACTGCGAGGAGACGAGAGGGCCCGACCGGCCGCGGTGGTGATTGATGAGCGATTTTTCTTGTCTCCCACATCATCGTTTCCCTCCGTGTGCCAGGTCAAATGGTGTGTGTTAGTCAGCCAATAGTCATTCATTTCACTTTATGAAGTGGAACCTGTGCCGGAGCCGGGGCCGCGCCATTAAGGACATTAGCATGCACGTCTCCGCGTGCGCATGTTGGGCTGTTTTAACCGAGGATCTATTTCACAGGTGAGTGAGGAAAAAAAAAAAAGGCCCGGTTACGGCTGTTTGTCCGCGCCAGCGTGGCTCGCCGCGGGTCCGGTGGCGCTGCGGGGCCGAGCTCGGTGGGAATTTCCGCTCCGTCTTTTTTTTCCTGTTGGTTTCCTCTGATGTACCACGGCGCTCAGGGAAACGTGGTGGAAGGGAGACAGAGGCTGTGTTTTCCTTTGTTCTGCAGTTCTGAACACAAGACGATCATTTTTTTTTCCCCCTCTTCCTCGCTGGCGCCAAAAAAGAAAAAAAAAAAGGGGGGGGTTGACTTAAATAATGGCTTCTGTGTTCTAATTTGTGCAGGGATTTATCCCGCTGCTTGGCCAGTTGTAACGCGAGAGCGTCTTGTGAGCTGATCAGTCTGAACAGTCGACGAGAAACAGGGGGGGGTGGGTGGGAAATGAAGACGGAGAGGACAACGTGGAGAACGAGGCAGAGAGAGAAAGGGAAACGGAGGGAAAAGAGAAAAGAGAGAGAAGGTTCTGCTTCTTTGCTCCGGTGATTCCCGATGAAATTGATTCTCATGCCTCCAGAGATCTCCCACCGTCCCCTCTTCTCCCCTTCGCTCCTCCTCCATTACAAACCTGTCCACAGGATGAATGATCTACACAGTACCCATGTGTACCACTGACCAGTGCACACTTCAGCGACTCCCAGAGCTCGGGGACCTTCAAAGACACCCCCCCTGCCCTCCCTCCTCCTCTCCTCCTCCCCCCCTCCCTTCCTCCTCCTCAGATAAAGAGACAGATCTGGTAACGGTAGAGAGACAGAGGAAGGAGAAACAATCAAACCTGATAATAGAGACGAGAAAAGGAACGACAGGATCAAAATGGCTTAGACAGAGAGAGAGAGAGACAGAGAGAGAAAGAGACGGGGGGGGGGTGAAGGAATAAGTGTCGGGGTGTGATGGGGATGGCAGGCGGAGACGCGAAGGGTGCAGGCAGGGACGGGTGGAAGGGGATAACGGAGGTAATAAGTTGGTGAATCAAGATGTAGTCAGAGTAACAAAGTATGAAGTTAAAAAAAACAAAGATAAGGGATTCCCGGAAAAAAAAAGAAAAGAGCAGGGAGGTAGAGCGGGCGAGGCTCTGCCACCAAACGGCTGGAAGAGGAGGCAATCAGCTATGGTGAAGACTGCGCTCGTGGTTTCGGCTCTGTAGTTCACCGCTGTTCTCCCCGGGGATAGGTGTCACTCGTGTGTGGAAAGAGAGCAGCCACTTAAATGAATGGAGCTCTTTATCTGAGCCTGAACAGCGAGTTATTACCTACTGAGTAGACACTATGGAGCAGGCTCTATTTCCACAGCACTGATCCCCACGGGCAGGGAGGAGGAGGAGGAGGTGAGCAGGGTGGGGGTGGAGGAGGGAGGCATACGGAGAGGGAGGGGTGGAGAGGGATGGAGGAAGTTCATGTCTGGTGCCTTATTTTGTAACAGGGTATGACATCTCTGGCCTCCATGCTCTAACAAAGCCCTGAAGCATGGTCAAGCATCACTGAGGAGAGCAGCATTAGTGAGGAAGGCTGCAGGAAAACCGCACAATAATAACACCCACTGGGAAGGCCTCAAACTCCACTGAATCTCTGCCGCTCTCCTCTGCATTTCCAGTAAATGTTTTCAAAGTATTTAAGTATTAAAAGCAATCTTTGTTGTCCACGTTGTGGCGTTTCCTTGGTTTTCTTTTGTGCTTGTTTTGATCCGTTCTACCTTCACGGTGACATTGAGCCTTTCTGTGCATAATCTGGAGCGCTGGGGGTCAAACATGTGACCCGTGGACCAAATCCGGGCTGCCAGAAGGTCTCAGAACAGAGTGAAAATACAACAAATCTCTGTAGTGAGCTTGTACATTGGTGATCCTTCCATTTCAGTACAAGTAGGGGGTCAATACACAGTAGAGAGACCCTCAACTGAACAGCAGATGGCTGCCGTACGACTGTACAAAAGATCAGTTAAAGCTAGCTAACAAAGCAACAAGTAGAAGTATTTGTTGGCAGTTACAGGTTAATATCGTACAATATTATCGTACACTTGAATTCGGCTCCATGTGGCCCCTGCACTATATTGAGTTTGACACGTCTGATCTATAATCTTGTTTCCCGCATGTACTTAATTGCTTACCAAGAAATATGCTAATCTGGGGATCTGCTCGGTTCACACTGCAATCGAGCCCCCTACAGATGGAGAGCGGGAGCTTTTATTCAAATATGTACCTATGGATTTATGCAGCTCTAAATAGCAACTGCAAAAAATTTAGAGTAAAGTGAAACAGGGAAAAAAAAAAAGCATACATTTTCAAGCACTAAATTCATCAGCCTCTCTATATGCACCTGTAATTGTTCCCTAATTTCCCCATACTGTGCGGCGCCGAGCTGAAGGAGAACGGAGCCAGAGTTAAACCTCTGCTTTGCAGCTCTTTGGGCTCTCGGCTCCCCTGATGCTGCCTGATGGCTTTAATTGGTCTCCTCTGGCTTCAAGCAGTGCACAAGAATCCCCACTCACTAATGGAGGAGGCTGCAACCGGAGTGATAACACTCACACGCCGCAGCCGGCACATACATGTTCAGCTAGCCAGAGAGGAGAAAAGCGAAAAAGGATTCACCTGTATGCACGCTCACGCACATAGAAACACACACACACGCAGACGCACACGCTCAGACAAAGATACACATGTGTACAAAGAACGGCTTTAATCCACCCGGGAATCCCTCCAACTCGCTGCGCTCAGCATTGAGCCATAAATCCATATGCTTGAAATCCTGCCATGAAAATCTGATCTTATACCTTTCCCTCGTGTAAAAATGTTGAAAAAGATGATTTGCTCCCTCCAGGAACTGTTTAATTTTTTTTTTTTTTGCACTGTGAGAGGTGAGTGTTTAGACACTTTTTCTGCCAAGCGTGCAGGCGAAACAAGGAAGGAATCAGCGCCACCGATTTTCCCAAAACCAGGAGTGCAAAGAAGACGCCCTCGATTCGTTTCAACGCAACACGGCAATTCAGTTCGAGCTGAACTTCGTATGAAATCCCAGGTGAGTATATTTGCATGCAGTGAGAGGAATTTATGTAGGACCAGAATAACATCTGATTTAAAATACTTGTGATCGCCGATGATTTAAAACTGATGCATTAAGAGAAACTCCAGCGTTTAGTGTCTATAAATGATATATCTAAAACTTTTCTTTCCCCCCCTTGCTAAAGTAGAAAATAAAAAGTGTTTTCCGCTCCCGATTCTATGGGGGATGATTATGGATGTTATCATTTTCTCCGACAGATGCTGTTAGCGCCGGGCGGACCATCTCCAGAGCATAGCGAGATGAGAAAAAAAAAGAAAAAAAAGAAGCGAGTGGAAGAGAAAAAATACCGACAGACAAGCAGCCGGTAAAAACCAACGGCGAGAGGGAAGATGATGAGCGTCATTGACGAAGACAGAGACGAGGAGTGGTCCCTGTCTAGCAAAGCTCAGGTGGGAATTGCGGCCGCGGCAGCGGGGACTGGGAATTGCTAAAAAACAACGTAAACACGCTCAGAAACTCCACATCGCATCACAAACAGGCCTTGAAAAACAACAAAAAAAAGGCGCATGAAAGACAGCAAGGAAAGGAAGCAGCAGAGGGTAAACGGGAGGTAAAGTCAATATGCAAATGATACGAGGCAGAGAGGAGTGAGACGGAGTGAGACGAACTATAGGCAGCGAGCATGATCCTCCTTAGCATATTAGCTCCATGCATTTAGCTGCGGGAGGAGAGCGCGAGTTTCCTATACGAGTGAAGTCGCAAAAAAAGAAAAAAAAAACCACAAAGCCGACCGAGAGGATCAATCCGAAGAAGCAACACATCCCAGCGCCAGCTGTCACTCTAATTGCCTCGACTGCCGTCATCGTTAGCATCAATTCGATGCTAATGCTGCATGAGGTAATACCTGGGAAGAAAAAAAAAAAAAAAGACGACTCCGCATTCTCTAATGAGCGCTGGGTTTCCGTCTACCACGAGAAGCATTTCTTGTTGTTTTGTTGTGGTTACACAAGACCCTCCGTATGTGAAGTTAAGTTGTGTGGCGCGTTTGTGCCATCGTGGCACCGGGCCAATTTGGATTCTTAATGGGCTAAGCAGTGTTTACTTTTCAAAAGACTTCCACATGAATAATTGATGGGTGGCAGCTGATTGGTGCCTGGAATTAGCGAGGAATAATCCATCTGGGGGCGACATCACTTCCGAGGTGCCGCGTCTCCCTCTCTCTCTCTCTCTCTCTGGGGGTAAACAGGCCGACTGCGAAAACGTATGTAGCTCCGCGTGGTAATTTGTTATCCCAATTTCGACCGCGTGTAACGTCGTTAGCCGGAGAAAAAAGTTGCGTTTGAAAGGGGGGGGACAATGAGTGGGAGGCCACGGCGCTTTAAGTCGCTCTCTCCACCGACAAAAGTTAGATCTGCGTGAATAATGGAGAGCGCACACCTAATACCTGCTGGCTTTGAGTAAATCCAGCTCCAAACAGGACCGACACAAAGTCACCACGTTCCCAAACCGATTCCTCCTGCCACATTCGT
Source organism: Malacoctenus triangulatus (assembly GCA_032274725.1). Taxonomy (NCBI): domain Eukaryota; kingdom Metazoa; phylum Chordata; class Actinopteri; order Blenniiformes; family Labrisomidae; genus Malacoctenus; species Malacoctenus triangulatus. The sequence continues at coordinate 11,529,395 of JAUESE010000060.1, forward strand.
CCCTGCGATATCTTAAAGGGATAGTACACCCAAAGAATAATGGTTCAAATAATGGAGGTCAATGGCGCCGGAGCCAAAAACATCCAAAAAGTCCACAAAAACTTGTTAATATTCCTCCATACTGCTCGTCCAATGTAATCCAAGAGTCCTGAGTGGGTAGCGTCCAGAATTTATTGGAAACCAAATCATTTAGAGTGTTTTTACAGCCTAAACAGTCGTATATAGGACTCACTGAATGCACGTGCCTGCCAGTTCACCACACTACGGAAACCCAGGCAGACCAAACCAGATGAGAGTGCGCATTCAGAGTCTGCTCTGCCGATGATGCAGACGCTGAATGCGCTTGGATTACATTGGACGAGCAGTATGGAGGCATATTGACACGTTTTTGTGGACTTTTATGGACGTTTTTGTCTCGGGCGCCGTTGACCTCCATTATTTGAACGTGGGCAGATAACAAGAAGCCTCCCAGATCTCCAGCTGCATTTGAGACGTCAACAAAGTGCTTCGGAGTGTTGTTCAGCATGGGGGGGAGTAGAAGATGAAGGCACATCATTGTTTGGGTGTAGTACTCCTTTAATGAAATAAAGTCTCATCCACTCTTTTTTCTTCGGTCCCATTTTTTTTTTCAAAATTCCCCGTTTCTGATGATGTCTGCTTGTTTGCGGCGCCGGCCTTCTCTTACCCTCACAAAATTTGCAACGCCTCGTTAAAGTCTGTCTTTCTCCGATTTCAAAGCGGCTGCGAAGGATTAATTCGGCGGCGGCGCCGGATGGGAAGGGAAACGTGGGGTCTGATTATCTGATGCCGCAAATACGCCTCACAATATGACGCGTTATCATCTCCTTTCTGTGCTCATCTGTTTTTGCTGTCCCCTCTAATAGAACAAAATCACATTACACGAGTTCAAAGGGAAGAGACGCTCCGATTTTTTTTGGGGGGGTGAAAGCGTTTGTGTAACTGCTCGAGCTGTGAAATGAATTGTCAACAGTTTACGTACACAAATATGTGAGTAAGAGGAAAAAAGCTATTTCGGATAAAAATGAGGAGAGTTTTTTTTTTTCTCTCTCTCGCTGTAGGAGGACATGACTTCTAAATGTGAGAATTTCTTCCCACTGAGCTCGTGTGAGTGGTGCCAATTTATCCAGACCATTTTTTCTTGGCCCGCTTTGGTGTCAGAAAAACGAAGAGGCTTTGCATCTGAAGTTTGGTAATAAACTCTTGGATGGGATCCATCCTCCGGACAGAATCGACCACTCTGAGCAAAAGAATAAAGACACGTTTCTTTCAGCAGCCTGTCGGAGACAAACTGTGTGTGTGTCTGCGTGTGTTTGTATGCGTTTTTAACTATTTCAACTTCTTTATTTCTGGCCGGAGAGTACCCATCTGCCGTCGCTGTGGTGGCATGCCTTTGAGCAGCTGATGAGGTTCGAGAGCGAAGCACCGCACAGAGAAAAAGCCCCTTTAATTAGTTTCAACATCGAGCTGAAAATCGTATTTATCCGACGACGGCCATTTAAATGTTTGCTCTCAGAGACTTGTTGCCATCTCCAAATTCAAAAAATCCCCCTAAAAGTGAAATAGAAATCATTTATAATGAGTTTGGCTTTCAGTTCACTTGACTTGTGCGGTCTTCGGCGCGAGCGCGACTTCCCCGTGACTCCCAGCAGCTCTTTCGCAGGTGCTGGTGCACCGAGCGAAGATTGATGTGCTCTGCCGTCCGTCTCCCTCCCTCCCCCCCCCCTCCCACGGCGGCCCCGCCTGCGTCCCTTCTGCTTCACCCTGCTGGGCTAATCCGAGCCGGCCAAATCCCTCCGCCGAGCAGGCCTACATAGAAGCCGTCCTGCTGGGTGCAATATGCCACCCGCTTGACTGGCAACGCCGGCCCCTGTCGGACCCGGAGCCCGACTGTGGCGCCTTGTCAGTAAACAGACAAAGATGTATGAATCATCTAAGTGACTCGGAGCAGGTAGCCCGGTGACAATGACATGTTGTCGAATCACGTCGAAGAGTTATTCTCTCCGTGGGAATCGCCGGACTTTCTGTTCTGGAGTGACGCCGGTAAAAAAAAAAAAAAAAAGCACCGCGGCCTCCGTCTGGCTTTAATCATGCAGCTATCTGCCACAAAAGAACCAACACGGGGACCCCCCCGAACCTGCCGCTTCAGCTGAAACCGCTCCCGTCATGGCGAGTCTGTCTGCGCGCAGTCGGCTCCGTTCGGTCGGTATGGATGTCCTGAAATATCCTTCCACCAGTGCAATCTGCGTCGCACCCCGCCGAGCAGAACACAGAATATCAAATTAAGTTCATCTGTCAGGGGAACAGACTGTTCTTGTATCTAATTGGCAGTTGAGGCTCAGAATGGGATTCCATATGAAAGACTGGTGATAAATTTACTTTCGCCTCCAATCTTTTTTGTCATACTCGTCTTCGCTTTCATCTGCTCTCTGTCTTTGCCTGAGAAATGTTTCCATGTCCAGACGGTCCTAATGAGTTGAAGATGTGGGTCCGCTGAAGCTCTCTCTCTATGTATGTGTGTGTGTGTGTGTGTGTGTGTGTTTTTCCCCCCTTCATCTTTATCAGTTGGACATGTGGCAAACCAGGTAAACAAAATGTATAATGAGCCTCTCGTCTTTAAGTCATAAAGAGACTGGTGCCTTGTTACAGGAAAAGAAAACTACTGAATTTTTAATGCACATGCGTTGGCATTCATCACTTGTGTGTTTTTATCCCCCTCCCCTCCCCCCCTCCCCCACCCCCACCCCCCATCCTACCAATTCATTACAGTGATTTAGGGTCCCGCTCCTGAACCCACAGCGCGTTCTGTTGGCATTTGAGATGCATATACGTTGGAACTTATTAGCCGAGCTGAGAGATGCAATATAGGCGAGATCATGTCTATAATGAACCCCTTCCCTCCCGCAGAGCCGACACTGCAGAATTTTAATTTGTGTAAAAAAAATAAAAAATAAAAAGGTCAACGCAATCACTGTCCTCACTGCAGGAATCCATCGTCACATGAGCCGCACATGGCGGCAAAACTCAGTGTGGCAATCTCACATATCTGTGAAGGAGGTTGAGGACTGCGTCAAGAAGATATCTTAGAAGGATGTAAAGTTTAATATCGAAGGCTTGGCTTCATGTGTTTGCACAAAATTTTTTGCTTTTAGCCAAATTGACTCAGAAAACTATGAGATTTGTACAACGGACTCCTTTTTTTCCAAGTCCATCACAAGACAAATAGAGATGAATGTCCAAAAACACACGTGGATAATCTACGGTCACCAAATGACGTGCGATGCATGTTTGGACTGTGGGAGGAACCCAAAGTACACAAAAAATACTTCATTTCATTCACTGTGTGAATATAACTGAAGCCTGAGAATGTTGCTGGTTCAAAAGGCTCATCGTATTATTCCTGCTGATGCGACGAGAGATAATTACTGCACAAACCATGACTGTGAAACCCGGCGGAGTAAAAACCTGCATTGTAACACTTTAGTAGCGCACGGATAGAAGTTAAAACCTTTAAATCAAGGCAGAAATCGAGCACCAGCTGTAAAACCATATGACGAGCGCGCGAGCAACAAAGCCGTTTAGACTCGCGGCGCACGCAGATGTCTGAGAATAATTAAAACCATTTCGTGGTTTTGTGGCTTCAGATCTTACCTGGCTGTGAGAAGACGCAATTTAACAATGTGCCACATAAAAAGTATTTATTCCTACATGGTGTCAATTTTTATCTCCTCTTGTTTTCGTTTGATTCATTATTAGTCTTCAGGATGAAAAATACAGCCACGCAATTAGGTCATCAAACACAAATGAGTTGCATTCATTAAGGATTCGAACAAATCACCTGTTAAATGTCTCGATTTTGTCAGAGAGGTGTGATTTAATCAAACCTTGTCTTGACATTCCTGTGTTGTTCTTCAGTTTTAAGGTAATTACATCAAATCACAGTTTTCTCTCAATCACACATAAAACTGGAGCAAAGAAAGTGACAAATAACAGCGTTGGCATCGTGCACCTGATGCATTTCGCTCAAAATCGCAATTTTGAGAAACAAAAATTTCTTGATATTAATTTCTAATCATTCTAACAACATGTGTAGCAGATCTTCATACAAGATCTGGAATTTAAGGATGAAAACAGGGATCTTTCACAGATAAGAGACACAAATCAACAATCTGGCTGACTTGACAAATTAAATCAACAAACCCGACGACTTCTTTGCCAAGCCGTGTTCAACAAGTCAACTTTTCACATCGTAAATAACGTCACAACCACAACTGTGAGTGTGAAAACGACAGCTAATCTGCTTAGCCGTAGGATAATGGCAGTGGTGCGCTTCAAGTGCGAAAAAAGCTGAAAATTAGGACGTTTTACCACAGAATTCAACAGTTTTGCACCGACAGCAAACATTTCCACCACCATCACGTCTGCTGCGTGTTTGATGAGCCGTCTGAACGAACGGGAGGCGAACGAGGCTTTAATTTACGAACTCCTTGGAAGTCTCTCACCAACAACTGTTTACACCCTTGCTAGTAATCAACTTAAGGCGTAATATGTGCACCACTCCCTCTGATGTGACCACGGAGTCATAAAGGCTTTTTTGTAACTGGATTTACGAGGCAGTTAATAGCTAAGAAGATCACATGAGGATTACCGTATTATGATTATCAGTTACCGATTTCTGAATTAGGCTCAGTGGGCATCTCTCTCACGCCTCACTGAGTCTCGGGCTGAAAGTGCTTATAAAACTATACTTTCAAGTCGTTTCCTCGAGCACTTTTAAGGAGGCTTTCCAAAAACCGAGAGATACATGAAAGGCTCGGAGCAGCAGCTGCACACGGACAGAAACGCGCATGCTTTTAATTCAAATCCGGTGTCTTAAGATTCCTCAACTGGAGCTAAACAGGTACTTTTCCACAAGGCGGGGAAGGAACTACTGGCGTGAGGACGGAGGATGTTCCCAATTTGGGCTGCGGAGGGAAGATGTTGAACAAAATGTAATGAGACAGAGATGTGGAGATGTAGAAAAGAGGAGGGTGGAGAAACAGAGAGAGAGAGAGGGAGGGGAGGGAGGAGGAAGCAGCCGGGGAAGTTGACAAGAGTGCACTTTCCTTGTGTAGCTGTAAGTTGACAGGTAAATTAGCATGAGTGGCTAATGGGGCAAAAAGCAGCTGAGCCCTCGTGGGCACCCTTTCACTCTGACTAACAGGCAGCTGGTTGCCCCAACCACTGCCTCTGTCACTCCTCTCCTTGGTTGTAGCGTTTGAAGACACCAACAAACAACCTCGGCGTTCATACACACACTTGCACACACACGCTCTGAGCTGCCACGTGTTCACACACCGAGTGGGACGACTTAATCCAAAAGGATCGGCTATTAAGCCGGAGATGACTTTCTATGTTTTTTAAAGCGAGGTTGTTGTTTTTTTTTTTTTTGTGATGTGTTGTTTTTGGCAGAAGTGAAAACGTAGTTCACAGCATGCATCTTGGATTGAGCTGGTGGTGTTGTTTACAATCTGCTCATGAAATCTCTCACCAAACTCACTCTTTCTTCTGAATTTCAGCACATCGGAATCAGAAGCACAGTCGCCTTCGATCATTGTCGTTTATCTTTTTTTTTTCACCCCCCCCTTCCTGTACATGCTTTTGCTGTGCATACCCTTCAAACCACATCTGAAACATAAATCAGGACCTCTGCAAAGTGGGAGCAAAGGGAGCGTACGTGTGCACGCATGTGAGCGTGTCTATGTACTGTACGTGTCACCGTCGCGAGCATGTGAGCATGCATAAATGTTTGTGGATTTGTGTTAGAGAGAGACCACAGCTGGTTATTACCATATATCAGCGTGCACGTCTCCCCGTGGCGGGTGTCTGAATGTTTCATCTAATCATTAAACGCTGACAGGCTTCACAGAGGAGCGCCACTGATCCCCCCCCCCACCCCCCCCACCCCGGTCGAGGAATACGGGGTCTGACTTCATTAGAACTGTTAGTACTAAGCTGCTTTACCCTCGCTCACGCCCGGCTTAACCTGCGCAGCGATAAATGCGGAGAGAGGGGGAGAAGGGAAGACAGTTTGGAGAGAAAAAAAAAAAAAAAAAAGGGGGGGGGTGAAACGGAAAGAAAAGCAGAGACACAAGCGTTTAAAGAGAGAGGCAAAGGTGGCGAAGGCCGGGGCAGAGGCGGAGGTAGTGAGAAATTGGAAGGGGAATGGGAGGGCAGAGGG
>JAUESE010000060.1:11565368-11580722 GCA_032274725.1 Malacoctenus triangulatus
CCCCCCCCCCCCCCCCCCCCCCCCCCCCCCCCCCCCCCCCCCCCCCCCCCCCCCCCCCCCCCCCCCCCACTGGTAAGCGCCACAGTTGTGCCATCTAACGGAAACACCTTCTCCCCTCTTCACTGAAACGCAATACAAGAAAAGAAAAAAAACTCGCTTTTTGTTATTCCATTCCCATTTCCATTAAAACTGACATTTCATCCAAACTGAACCCTCGGGGGCAAACTGAAAGCCAGGGGTGGAGATGAAGCAATAAGATCTGTGTGTGTGGGCTTGTGTGTGTGTGTGTGTGTGCGTGTCCATTTAGATTTGTGCGTCGGTGCTCTGCATGCCAGTGTGTGTTTAGTTTATTTCCACGCTAGATGGGAGAAGATGATGACCTGGATGTGTGTGAGAGAGCGAGAGACAGAGTGTGTGTGAGTGTGTGTGTAGGCAAATGTTTTGGTGTTTACGCCTGCGTGATATAATGTCTTTAAAAGGCATCGTGAGCTGGAGCCCGAGCGCATGTACGAGTCTGTGCGCGTGCCCTCAGGCCTCATAATCCTCCCTGTTCTTCCCCTGGATCAAGAGAAATGTCATTATTTGTAGCCATCACGGAGCAAATCAATGCAATTACGCTTTCCTAAGTCTCCACTCTGCTCTTGCCAGCGATGCATAATTTGCAAAGTCATAAACGGCATTAACACATGCTCCCTCCAGAGCCCTCCTCTCTTAACCCTTGATGGCGCGATAGCACTTGATGGGAATAATTATTCCGTTTGCGAGTACGTTCCGCCTTTTTTTTTCCCTCCACCGCGATGATCCGTCACCGCGATAGCACCGGGCTAAGACGGAGAAGGAGGCTTATGTGGTTTTCGACACCATGGCAGAGAGAGAGGGGGGGGGGGGGGGGGGGGGGTGGGGGTGGGTGGGGGGGGGGGGGGGTCCGGCGGGGGGGGAGTGACAGGAGTGGAAATGCAACAAATATACACTGGAGCGCAGACGTGCACACGCAACGCGTACATGCGTCCGCACAAACAAACCACCGCGGGACGTGGGCCCGGATGGGAGAGGGGGGGTGGGGGGGCGGGTTGGGGGGGTAGGGGGGAGCAGCCACATGGAGACATGCTTCTGTTAGCTTTGAGCTAGTGAAAACTCAATCTGGAGTTAATCCTCAGAAACGCCCCCGAGTGTGTTGGAGGGGGGGGGCACGGTGAAGACGCATCATAGAGATGTGCCTTCTCCATACACCTGAGGGGGGGGGGGGGGGGGGGGGGGGCCGACTGCCCCCAGAAGAAGCCCCTCGTAGAGGGAGAAAAGAAGCAAAAGGAGCTCCACAAAGTGCTAAAAGAAAATAGATCAGACGTGGACATTAAACCAAATCCAGTCACCACGATGCATCGTTTGCTGGTTAGTCGACCAGCAAAAAAAACAGCGTTTGTGAATTCATAACAAACCAGATAAAGAGCGGAAAACTCTCAGAAAGCTTGTTCACAAATCCAATGACAGATTCAAGAGATTCGTTGGCCTTAAAATTCTGAACACGAGCAGAAAGCAAACTGTTGGAGGGCGACAGTAAAACCAGAACGAGGTGAAAGTCCTTAAGAACGATCTAACGGACTGAAGGGGAGAAAGCGACCGAGGAGGAAACCGAGTCACCGTCGGCGACGGGAGCCACCACTTATGTTAATTTGATCCTTTTCAAAAGAAGAAGGAAGATTTATTGTTCAGAAACAACACATTCATTCAGTTCCTTGAGAGACAAAAAAAAAAAGCTCCAGGCAAGATTGTTTGGATGCCAAGAACACAACGCAAAGATTTCATGTAACTGGGAATATGTGAACTGCAGAAACCTCTTTCTCCGAGCGCTCTGCAGAGTGCAATTATTAATCGATTCCTTTGATGCTCCACATTAGCATTAGCACTGGGAAGAGGACGAAGCCTATCGATTTGGGTTGATTTCTGTGAGATATTTTTTCTCGAAATAAGAAAAATCCACCAGCTATGATTTCGAGTTTGACAGCACATTATTCCAAGTCTGTGTTGACCATTTTTTTTAATCCTGCAACATCTTGAAACACCTTTTTTTTTCAAACAGACCTTTGGTAACACTCACTTAACCGGTTGTACAAAAAAAATGAATCAGTGCGACTTGAGACTTTTTGTCGAATTTCCACTGATGACTCACATTCGACTTCGGAGCCTCTTTCAGAACTTCAGGGCCATTAAACAACAAGAAGCATGTGTCGAAGTGAGCGCGCTGCCCCGGCATTTGTTCACATCACTGATTTGACACCCGGCAATTTGACAACCAGTATATGCACTGAAATTTCGTGTCATTTTCCTGAGCAGCAGATGCCGTCAAGCAAGTCCACCAAAAAATGATCACCGGCTTCCTGAATCAATCTCGTGTCAGCGGAGAACAAATGTGACAAGGAGGAGAAAAGTGCATGGCAGCATCCTTGAACGCGGCACATGAATGACTGCCCGGCGAGAGCAGATGTCCTTAGGCCAAGTACCACAAGTACACAGCAAAAGTTTGTATTTTCATCTCAAGGAAAAAACTGTTTATTTTTTTTCTCTCTAACTGGTGCCGAGACGCAGTCTGCAGGTTGCATCCTGCTGTTCCTCGTCTTGCTCGGACATTCTTACTGACCTTAATGAGGCTTTTTGATGCCATGAGTCTTTGAGTCAATGCGACGCTTGTTTTTTTTTCACACACCAACACTCTTCTGTAGTTGATGTTTAGTAGGATGTTAGTAGGATGTTTACATTCACACTGCTACTCATTTCAGACGATCATATCATGGAAAAAAATACTGCATCGCTTTGATTCCTTCACTTAATTAAAATCCATCCAAACCTGTTAGATTACTCATCAACGGAGTAGTAAAGTGGCGACGACTCACTCAGTCTGCAAGAAGTCTCACTTCTGGTGCAACAGTTGGGATGAGGACAGAACAGCTGGATGACCAGCTGTGGCTACCGCCTGACTCCAGCTCTTATTTTGGCGAGCCAACAAAAAGAAAAAAAAGCATTTGGGGCGCGGCGGCGAGGCAGCATCACAACACAGCGGGCCTCCGAGTGGCCGCCGTTTGTCTTTGTGTCGAGGACAATCATAGCCACACTGTGGGGGGGTGGTGGGGGTGAGGGTGGAGGGGAGGGTGGAGGGGGGGGTGATGTGACATGACACCTTCGTGTAGCTGTAGCAACTGCCCTGATGGGTTGCTAATTCAAGATTGCAGACTGAAATAGACATTTTGCCTGTTAGTGGCTGTGACGCACATGCCAAACAGCTGCAGGTGGTTGGTAAGTGTTACTGACCGGCCCCCTCCCACCGCCCCCACCACCCCTTCCCCTTCGGACCGAAATACATTCCCTTAGCACTTGAAAAAATAAATGTAATTCAGAGCATGGAGATGTCACCCAGAAGGTCACGCCGGAGCCGCGGCTCTGTCGCGTGGCCTACATAACCGAAACGAGGTGAACTATCACTTGAGGTCAGGGATGGGACTTGTTAACCGCCTCACATCAGGGACAGAGAGAGCAGACAAACATCCTGCCTGCCTGAAAACAGTGGAGACGCAGTTTGGATATAAATATCTGTCTCTCCTGAATTATACATGTTTTGCTATGACATGGAGAACTACACTCCTCCAATGTATTTTTTTTGGTGGTGGGTGGGGGGGGAAGAAAGCTCATGGAAATATATTCATTGCTGTTGGGCTCTTTTCATGTATTTATTACTTTGCTTTCCTTTCGCAGGAATATTTGTTGCCAGGTTAAATCACAGAGGAGGGCGTTTAGGGTCGGTAAGTTATTAGATCAAATAGAAAACAGCTGTTTGAACTGTTGATGTTGAAATAAATGTTCCATCTCCTGATCAACGCCGCTCATTGATTGATGCGTTCTGCACATTATTTTTCTCGTCGAGATGAAAGACTTTTGACAAAACACAGAAATGTCTTGAAGCTATCTGAGCATGACGGGAGAAAGGTAGAAGGATGAAAGATGGATGAATAAATAAATTGGTTTAGAGTAATGAGGATTCGTCTCTACGATCTGATCCAACTCAGGACCAAACCTACTTCCCTGAAACTCATCAAGCCTTTTTTGGAGGGTATTTTCCCCAAAAGTTAGTAGCAGAGTAGTAGTTCGTGGTTTCGTTTAGATTTCTCTCGACTCTCCTTGAGCGAGAGCCGCCTCGCCGTCCTTGTTGGAAATGGTCTCGCTGCGCCGACAGACGGGGAAAAAGCACTGAGTTGCACATTCCTGGAGCACATTCCACAATCCCCCGGCCTTTTTCTTACTCCCTTTGTGCGGTTGAAAGAGGGCAAACAGTGTCTGTCTCCAGTCACTACAGAACAGGAGTGCACATTCAGTTGCGTCCTTCCACGCGACAATGCAATCGATGATGACGTTTCCTGCTCACAGGGCCGCTTTCCTCTCAAAACGCATCACATCCGAACGTGGACGTCAAGCACCTGAAGTCAGGATGCCATCAGACAATCAGATCATTTCAGGTGAACAGTCGATTCCTCAGGTATTATTTAACTGGAGCGTTCATAATTTGTGCGCCACCCTCCTTATAATGTGGCATTCTGTGCAAAGCAGGAAAAGTCACAGCGAAACACGCTTAAAAAAAGCGGTGTCACCTTAATAGACACGTCGGCTCTACATTAGGAATACAAATCGTGCATCACGCAAGCGAAGAAGCCATCTGTGCTTTTTAGGCTACAGCTTTCACAGCATCAAGCACAACATTGTGCTTTTCCCAAGTCGCGCAGCATTATTTCCCAAGACGGTGAGAACAATTATTGCCGGAAGTATAACATGAAGCGAGCGCGGCTCTGGTAAATCACGGCGCCTTCGCCGTCTACTCTCAATTTAATTTCACATTAAAGATGCAGCGCGGCCGCAACTGCTGCCGCCATCGTTTCATGGCCAGAGAAGTGATCATTCGTGACATGACTAACCCGCGTTTTTCGGAAACGTGTTTACACCGTCAGTGGCTGTAGCACGGATGATCCCAGTTCAGACGGCTGCTTATTATGCAGATAAAAAAAGGTTCATGCGTTTTTGTACGAATACGAGACGACGGCGTCTTAACTCGCAGTGTTTCTCACCCTTGAAGGGAAAGAATAACGGGGAGGAAATGAATTGATGGGAGAGAGAAACTCGGCAAACCGACAGACTGAAGACGTCAGAGACGAGCGTGGAGGGACTGAGGCAGACTGCCGAGTGCGTGAGCAGGAGGCCACAGTTCAGGTCGCTCGGTGAGCCCGTAATGAAGGGTAAATTAGAGGACTGTGAGGTCAGCTAATTAAGTGTGATTGTGACGAGCATATTTTCGCCTTAATAATTCAACCTTTTTCCGTGAATTATTCATTAAAAACCCGCAAGCAGCCCCCCCCGCCCTCCCCTGCCTCCCCCGTTCGGTGTGTGCCGAGCACAACATAGTCACAACATACATCGAGCAGTCACATATGCAACAAATCAACAACTGGAGGGCACTCAGGAGAGCACAAACCTCTGCCGTGCCACACAATAGTGATGTAGGCAGCTGAAGCTAATGCTACAAGCTAATGCTACAAGCAAACATTCATCAAACCTCCTTGGTGAAGGTGATAAGAGGTGGAAATGAGGTACGTATTTATTCACATTATGATGTGCATCATGTTTATTGGAAGCATTCAGAAGAAAGTTTTATATTTGACCGAGTTTCCTTGTGAATTATATTTCAACCTAAATATATGATCAGGAAAAGAAGGCCACATAAATAATGTGTATACTTAGTGCATATTATTAGTATCTCCTTGTCTTTACGAGACAATAACATCAGACATTATCTTTTCTCTAAGGTCAGGGAATCGCCATGACATCAGCAAATATAATGGAGCCCGGGCTGACAGCCATACGCAGATGCTAGCATCTTTATTGTGGGGGTCTCACCTCAATTTAAAACACTCTGATTGTGCAGTAAAGTTACTCGTGCCTCTGATGTTAAGGAGACTTAATGCCGGCTAGTTTGGAAGGTGAAATTGGCCCCGAGATGTGGGGATGAGTCGGGCGCAGTCACACTGCGTTCTTCGAAAATAAGAGCCGGAATCTGTTCAGATCTTCGCTTCGTGTTTTCCGTCCCTGAAAAGTAGCTCCGGCACACAATGGAGACGGAGTCCAGACCCTCTCATTTCACCGTGACAACAACCTCAGCACAACATGTAATATATACTTCAAAAGAGCCGCGGCACGTAATGAACCACTACTCGGAAAGTACTTAAAATTCCACCCTCATTCCACATAAAACACAATATTAACGGCGTCAGACTCCGTCGCTTCACCTTTATTTGACTGCGCTGGCAAAGCGAGGCCCCGTATTTCTGCTTGCGAGTCACTCCCCTCTATCTCATTTTCTCCAACATGTTGCCTCAGATAAGTAATGTAATCTCGGAAAAGGTTACGTCTCTAAAACAGGGCAATCATATTAAAAGCTAATGGATACATAAAATCAAGAGCTCATAGGTGATGATTAATCAACTGCCGAAATGCACTGCGTTTAAATCAGTTTAGACTGAATTAATCCCCAACCAGCCACTGTTCCTCTCCTCTGGGCAATTTAGTGAGAAAATACAATTATTGCCCATGAGTTACACCTCAGCGGTTCATCTCGCCTGTGTGTTTTCTCTCCGTGTGTGAAATCCTGTGCATGACTCAGTATTTGACTGCTATAGCCCCCCGAGCAATGAAGTATTTTGATTAAAATTATACTATACAAGCAGTATATCCACTACACCAGTTTATTACATGCGTACATCCACTGCGGAGCGGAGTACAAGAGTGTATTTTCTCAATTTAGCAGATTAAACCCCAATTTATTTAAGTCAATTTCTGTCTTCGCCTTTCATGTCCATATCTTGTCACTCAGGTCATGATATTCTACACTGAGACCGAGAACTGGAACGACACTTTTGGGGGGGTGTGATCAAGAAAGGAGCTCACGCTGGGTCTTATTCCACGACGCTCTGGGCTCTGTTCTTGGCTTCTGCTTCTCTCTGCACATACCGCATAGTTCAGGCGCTCGGGGGGTTCTCAGAGTGCTTTATTCCTAATCTGACTTGAACAAACTCTTGCAATTTGAAGCCACACATTTCATCCTTAGCCTCCCCATTACCCACTAAGCCAGCGCGCTGGAGATGTGCTCGTCCGGGCCTTTGCGGAGTGGGTCAATATGCATAAAGTTCTGCCCCAGGACAAGCTCGCCGTATCTTTGATCCTGCTCGTTTTGTGGCCGTATGCTTGTCTGTGTGTATAAGGTATTTGTCCGTGTTTACAACAAAGTTACAAGGCTGAAATTATTGGTGCACCGAGTTGCCCAGAGGAGGGGGAAAAAAAAAAAAAAAGCCACTTTTACATAAATCCCGTGGCCGTAAATCCTCGCAGCTGCTTTAAACTGGCTGACCGTGGCAGATGCCTACATCACTACTACAGTGGCCATTAAGGATTATGTGTCCCAGGCGTGTAAATTAAAATCAAACTGGTAATAAATTAGAACGCTCCGCGACAGTGAATCTTTTCATCAACGGTATTTTTCCCCAGTCGTCCTTGAGCGAGAGAGAGCCGACGATGTGTTCGGTCGTGAGATCGCTGGCAAAACATAAAGAAACGAAAGAAAAAAAAAACCCACGGCGGATAAAAATGATGAATACGCTCATGAATTATCTGACAAAAGTTATCTCTTTAAATCCAGCAATCAATCCTACTGTACGGCTGGAAGGGGAATAAGAAAAAACATGCATTCAGCTGGGAGATAATTCTGTATCTGCATTTGTTATTTTAAAGAAGCGACGTCTTGATTCAGACATCAAAACGCGCAAGTCCAACATTTATTTCTGACAGTACACGATTTCTCCCTGGTTTTCTACATCAGAAACAAAACACTTTGTTTTTTCAAAGCATTTCCTGTAAAGCCAGAGCAATATCTGTGAGAGCATTTCAGTTTACGCTCAGACGGTACGCTGCAGTACATGTGGCAGGCCTGTAGGAGGAGCGTGCATAAGAAAAACAAAGAAGAAGAAGAAGAAGAAAGTGAGAATATCAAGCATGCATAGAAGAAAGAACATGATAGGGACCGATGACGATGTGAAACTTGCGCTTCGGATCAAACCGGTGTAAAAACTACAAACATTATTTTATTTTTTGGACCAGTGAGGCACATGCGTGTTGACTTCATGTTTCAGTGTTGGTTTGCCATGTGGGAGACGTTACAGACTTTCATACAGCTACACTGAGATGCGGCAAAAAGATTTTTCAGCCTTAATCCAACGTTTTCAGTGAAAAAAACGCCAGTTTTGTGTGGACGGAAGGAACATCTGATTAAAAGCTTTTGCAGATACCTTGAAAACCTGTCTTTATTTAGACGAGGGGCCTTGAAAACAGTCATTTATACTAGTGAGAAAGGTTAAACACTGGACTGGATAATCCTTATAGACAGTCAACCATTTAGTGTTTTTCTACCAGTGAGAAGCTAGTTCACGACTGCATTCCTTGATGCGCTTAACAAGGTCTACAGCATCCATTTCCCTTTAAAGCCAGAGCTGGATTTCTTTCTGAGCCAAAACAGTATCTGGATATGAAAGCAAGTAATATTTCTTTTTGAAAACTGAGGATGGTTGTAATGTTTTTCCAGGAGAGGGGGCACCGACATGATTTGTTAAACAATGAATGGCAGCCAGACGCGCTGTCTGGCGTTCGCATACTCAACCCAAAAAAATTCTTAAATTCAAATGAACGACAGCACTTCAGTGAATCACCTCTCGGCTCGCTCGCCGTCTTTCGAAAACGAGCGTCTCTCGTTGCGAGCGCTCCTTTCATCACGCTAAAAACTACAGAATGTGTCACGCTTTCACGCCGCTCCTCCAGAATCTTAAAGCTCAGCAGGGCAACGCCGGGCTACTGTAGTACAAATACACGCCCGACTGTGTTGCTGCGTGCATGTTTGTGTGTTCGCATTGTGCGTAACTTTACAGTATATTGGCTTCTGCTTGTTTGTGAGTGGTTTTCTTTTCTTTTTTTTTGTTGTGTTTTTGTTTTTTTTCTCTCTCTCTGGGAGAATGTGCGCTTGAGTGTGTGCTCATTCTGTCATTTTGGTTCCCGTTCTCTCAGATGCCCACTGAGAGAGGCAAATCCACTCAGAGAAACAAATAGTCCCCCCGTCGTGAGTGTGGAGATGCCATAACGAGAGAGGACCATTTTCAAAGGAAGTCAAGGAGAAAAAAAAGGGAAAGACAAAGACGGACGAAGAGAGAGAGAGAGAGAGAAGAAAAGAAGAGGCGAGCGAGAGAGGGCGAAGAGAGTCCACGAATTTAAGTATTTTTGCACCGGCAAGGTACAGCGTGTTCGCCTCCGCCCGGCTCATCTATCATCTTCTCCATCCTCTGCTTTCTAATCTACAGCTGGGCCTCCCCTCCCCTCCACTCTGCCTGTACCTCCTGCCCTCATCTGAATGCCTTTCGACAGGAAAACATCCCCACATCTGACAGTGGAAATGATTTTTTGGCACCGCGCTGAATATTCCTCAGACGTGTGATTTGTATAGTGATTTGCTGAGCGTGGATTTCGCTCTGGAAATCCATTTATGCTTAAGAAAAACGCCTCCAACTCGGCTGCAGCTTGCTTTTCTTTCTTTTTTTTTTTAAACAGCATGCGATGGGTGAGTTAAGGGGGCGTCCCTGCTTTGCCCCTCCCCCCACCGTGGTCAGTCCCCTTTTGTACTCGGATCCATATTCAAATATTGGGGATTTATGGGTATTGATGTTTTTAAACTTCTTTCTGCTGACACCCTCGAATTCAAAATAGCATTCCCGGGTAATGGCGGCGCAGCGAAGCAGGGGAATATTTTATGGATGGTGTTTGAACGTCAAACTGAGAAAACCACTAGCACAGCACAAGAGACAAAAGCAGCAGAGGTTGGGAGAGAGAGGGAGGGAGGGAGGAATGAGGAAGAGGGGAGTCAAATAAAAAAAAGAGATGAGAAAGCTGTCCAAAAACAAGACAGAGAGAGACAAACGAGAAAAAAAGGGGGAGATTGAGCAGATTTAGGGTGCGTCGTAGTGTCTCAGCTTCATACGCAGAGAAGCTTGATTCATGCAAATCAATGAGCTCGCCGCCACAATGGCTCTTTCATGCAGGCCGGCGCGCTGCACTCTGTGTGTTTTTCTTCTTCTTTTTGATCACTACAGGGCAACAATTATGGAACATATCCAGCCAGGACGCCACGAGTCTGGTAATAGACACTGTCAACCTCCCAGCACAAATGGTGGGAGCCCCCGAGAGCGCTTGAGCATCGAATAAAACGCTACCCCCCCCCCCACCCCCCTTCCTTTCCCTCTCATTGACTCCCATTTTGAATCCCATTCTCTGGGCTCTCCGAGCACGGCTAAACACCCGGAGAACGAATTCACCGGGAGGTGATGTGTGTCGGGTACCGCGTGTAATAACGCATATTAAAATTCCATAATTGGAGTCTAATTAGAAGGGGGGTAATAAAGTCGACTGCAAACTTCGACGCGGGCGAGCAAAGTAAGCAGAAGTCGAACTTCCCTCTCCCCGCGGGGGGGGGGGGGGCTTGAAGGTGGGAGAGACGGCGTTTTTTTTAAATTCTTCCCACCAGGCTGCCATGGCGACGGAGGCTCACCTCAGATCAAATTTACTTTGAATGTTTTCTCCGTCGGAAGAGAGAGTGCTCGGTTTGAAGACGACTCGCAGCTTTGTTCGGTTTTTTTTTTTCTTCACGAAGAGAGAGAGAGAGAGCGAGAGACCGCGACCATCAGCGAGACGACTGATGTGGGACGACCCCCGCCCCCCACCCGGCAGGGGGGGAGCCGTCTACCTGCCGTCATCTTGGCTCACGCCTATCGGAATCAAACCGCAAAAATAAACTTAACATTCGCCTCACATATCACCCATTTAAAATGTGTCATTATCGGTCATAAAAGCCGGGATGATCACAGGCTATCCAGGTGGTCCGGGGGAAAAAACTGTTTTCGTCTGCCTTTTTAAATGCATCATTAGCACGAGGCGCGGCTGCAACCCCACCCGCGCGGAGAGCCACGTCTTTGCGGAGAAGATATATTTTTTTTCCCTCATCCCGACCGAATGTGAAACTAATGGAGTGACGCTCGCAGTGTTTTGCCTGCGTGCAGACTGTACACCTCATAGACTACTCGGTTCTGTTTCATTCTGTCAGCAGTAAAGCGCTAACACCTTCTGCACCATGTCCCAGATTTGGACAATTTGCATAAACTGCCACCTTAAATTATTCACAGCTGCTGTCGTGGCTTTTCTGACTAATTATATTTTGAGCTCTTGTGTTTTTTTTTTTTTCCTCTCTTTCTTTCTTTCAACCGTTCAAACAGGAAGAGATTACGTCCGCAAAACTCCAGGCACACACGCTGGCACCGTTACACACGTGCGTCGCACATACGTGTTGTGCAGCACGAAGCCTCGGCCATCGGTTTGTGAAAGAGAATAATAGAGAATGGGATCGATTGAAAAGGATCGAAGAAGATCAAAAAGGAAACAATCTCAGAAGCAGAGAGAATTAATCGAAAATTAAACCTACAAAAGCTTGAACTGCTTTTTTTCTCTGCATTATTTTAACGCTTCACAGACCTCATGAAGTTTTGCAGCCCTGCATCCACAACGGGGGCCAATGTGAGCGAGCTCATTAGTTTTCTGGATCTATATTGCCGTTGAAGGGCAAACACACACACAGGAGATATTACGAGGATTAAAAAGCCATCAGGAGAGGATTCGGAAAAAAAGCGACGACGGGGAAGACGTCACGAAGGACCTCCAAAACGCCGCCAACTCCCAAAACTCACCGCGTCTTCTCCACCGTCCTCACAGGAGAGGAGGTGCAGGGATGCTGTTTGTTCAAGTACGTTGGTGACGTCTATGACTTGAGCCATCCTGAGCATAAAGCTTAAAAAAAACATCACACAACCATCGATCATTGCTTGATTGTTTTGGTCTGAAATAAACACCAAGTACGTGGTGAAGTTTTCGAACCGAGTCGATACTTTTTGTTCAGATAATCAGCGTTTGTTCTTTCCCAGCAAACATTTTCATTTGCATCTCTTCAGCACCAGACGTGTTTTGCTTCCTTTCACCGGCGTTTTAAATCCGACCACCACAGGACCTGCGTTTTTTTTGTTTTTTCTTTCCCTCCAGTAAATATTCTTAATTAACAAAGTGCGGTTAATATAACTCTGCTCTGGCTGTGCTCATTTATATCTTCGCCGCTCATAAACACCAAACTAAAACAACTAAAAGTTTGGTGTCTCCGAAGGTAATTTGCAGCCGGCTCGGAGAACGGCAACCCGGCAGTCTGGCTCAACACAGATGCACCGCTCAAGCTCATAATACCGAACAATCTGGTACAAACAAACGCCTTTGCATTCGCGCGCGTCGCACATTGTCGTCGACAATGTGGAACTCTTGTATTTCGCTCTGAAAGCGTAGGTTTTTTCCACCCTACTCACCGAATCTCTCCTCATTATCGAGTGATACGAGTTCGATGGTTGAGTTCGACAGAACTTGACACGTTCTTCATTACGACGAGGTCCTTTTCATCCCTCAGAGCAAATACTGATTTATACTTTCATTACACAGCGTTCGGTATCTTGTCCTTCTTTGGCTCCTTCCTGCGCGTCTTCCTGACTTCATTTAAGTTCGCGCGTGTTCTTTGTGTCCGAGTATGCGAGCGTACGCCGGACGGTTTTTATTTTTTTCCCTGCAACACACTCTTTAATGTGCTTTTACTGATGCGTCAGCGATAAACGCAGCGCCGAAGGTCATTAGTCATCATCTCCTGCGAGCCACAGATAAACTTTGCCGAGAAGACGATCGCGCCGTTGTTTCAGACCCCGCATACACATGTATAATGCAGACATTTAATCACACATCCACAGAAACACACACACACACACACACACGCGCACACGCGTGCCCGTTGATAAGTCGGCCTATTTGAGGGTTCATGTTTCACGCCCCACCGGAAAGCCTTAAATCTAATCCAGGCCGAGTTCTTCCAATAAATAATTAAAACTGTGAATTTATTCACACTGAGAAAGCTGATGATTTTCCTTCCAAGTTTTCAGCTGCATGTTTCTGTTTCCATTCCAAAACGCACCAGGCGATGTGAAGTACTATTATTAAAGGAGCCGCCCCGGTGCCCTTTTTTTTTTTTTTTTTTTACACGGCGATCATTTCTGACTGTACAAATGAAAGACTAACTACCAAAGATTTCTTCTCCCCTGTTATATTTAGGACATTTCCTGAGCGCCAACTTCACAAGAGCCACTAGAAAGTGAGGAGAAAAAAATTACTTTTAGAAACAAAGGACATAAAAATAATCCCAGGATGCTAATTCTTTCATCACTCCGGCACGCGGAGCAAAGCGCCTTCAACTTTCCCCTTCACCTCTCTCCCCTCAGTGGATCGTCGCGACTATAGGGAGCTGTTTTGCTGAATAACTATTTCCACATTAACATATTCTATTGCCCGCTTACCTGCTTTGTTATGCAGAAGCCAAGCACCGGTATTAAATATTAAACTTAAGTGCCACAGAGAGAAGATATGTCACATCTCCGACTGTAGCTATGGAATTTTTTTCATTTTTTTTATTTTTTGCATCTGCAATCCATATTAATATCGGCGCAGAATAAAGGGCAGTTCGAAGAGGTTTGAGCGAAAGCGGAGCGTGAAATCACCTTCATAAATCACACTGTTTACCACTGATGACATATCTCATTCATCAGTCTGAATCCATCAGTTGGTGTAAAATATGTCTGGCCCTGATGATGAATTTGCCGGTGTCTGAGGCAACAATAACCTTGTGTAATTCAGTGTGAGCGAGAGCGTAATGTTTTCGGACGGAGCCGCGCGCCCAGATGCTTACGGCTAATGGCAGGTAGGTTATTTCCTCCCAAATTGCACCCCGGGTTGAGAAAAATGCAGTGTTTAGTGTCGACACCCGTCACGATTTCAAATGACTCCTCAAAGGTCATCCTCAGAGCTGACAAACATGTAAACAATACATAAATTGTTGTTATTTTTTCATTTATTTTGGTTTCGAAGCTAATGGAGGCGGCGCCGGGCGCGAACTTAGGACCCTCTCACTGTAAAACGAGAGCGCCAGCAACTAAACAAAACTTACCGAGAAGATTTGAATTATTTCAAGTCAAAAATATCTTATCACACTTTGAAATAGACAATCAAGTGAAATGTGGGAATTTTTTCTTCTTTAATCAGGAGTGAATTTTTGCTTGTTTCATTGGCAGTTTATTATTTTTTGCTTATTTCAAGTTCAAAGCAGCTTGTTCGAGATATTTTTGGCTTGAAAGAAGCAAAAGAAAAGTCTGCCAATGAAACAAGAGCGTATTAACTTTTGAAATAAGACCAATACAATATAAAATAAGATGAAAAGAGTGTTACTTTTTTATGTGATTCTGTTTTATTTTAAGATATTTTTGACTTGAAACTAGTAAAATGTACCAGGTAATATTTTGTTGGGGTTTTTCTCACAATGCACAACACCGTTTGGCCTGAGAAGTCTGTTTTGTTAGAGGGGGGAAAAAACACACTTTGTATTTATCAAACTGAATAAAGAAATGGTGTTTTTGGACGGAGCTGTGAGCCCAGATGGTTCCTGCTAATGGCAGCGAGGTGATTTCCTTCCAAATTGCACCTTGAATTGAGAAATCGCAGTGTTTAGCGTCAACACCCAAACGATGCCAAACCAGACGACTCTTCAAAGCTCATCTCTGGAGCTGACAAACGTCCACACAATACATCAATTCTGCAAACGAGAGGTCGCCTCGAAAGGTTTCTCGTCGAGACCGGCGAGGCGATCCGATTATTTGTCTGTCGGAGAAACTCTGCGGACCCCCTCGGATGAAGTGATCACACAGCGACAAGCCTCCTTTAACATTACAAAACGCGTCTCCGCGCCCGTCTGTTGTCCTCGTGTCACAGCACTGCTGTGAAATATGCTGGATTTGTGTCCCTCCGACATCCTGCCAAAGGCTCAGGACATCAGCTGTGACTGTTGGAGGCACCAGCAGATGGGCGAGAGGTAGCGCGCGGCAACACGCGACAACGCACCTTCGAGAGTCACGAGAACAGGGAGATCGTGAGTCACACCCACACGGAGAACGAGAGGAAGCCCAATTCCAATTCTCTTCCTTAATCCTCAATCCTCAACCTTAATCCTTAACCTTCTTCCTGAACCTTAACTCTCAAAACAGCTAGAAACGGGACACTCCTTAATGCAGATCCTTCCTCAGACTGTAGGGGGCAGCATTACGCCAAAGC
>JAUESE010000060.1:11652212-11666063 GCA_032274725.1 Malacoctenus triangulatus
ACACACACACACACACACACACACACACACACACACACACACACACACACACACACACACACACACACAAACCAGGTCTTGTGGGATTTCACTGTTCTACAGTTAGTCTCCATCCTAAAATGGCTCAAGGACAGACAGCTGGTGAACTAGTGACGGGGTCGCGCTCGGCTTTTTGATAAGCGTGAGCTGTGACGGCTGGTTGTTTCTGGTGTGACCCCCTCCCACCCCCCACCCCCCCCACCCCAATTGAGTTACTGTAAGACAAATCGCTGAAAACACATTTCAGAGAAAAGGCGCGAAGGCAGCGCGCCGCACAACAATCTCAGGTCCTCGTGTCGAATCTGCAGTGTGACTCTCAGGACTGGCTGAAGGAACCGGGGAGGGAACTTTTGTCGGAGGCGCTGCGTATTCATCACTTCCAGCCAATTTAACCGTGATTCATGTGCGAGACACAGGGTACACCCTGAACAGGTCCCCGGTCCATCATAAACCCGACGCAGAGGGGACAGACAATCACACAAACATTCACAGCTACAGCCAATTTAGTGTGACGATGGATTTTGGTGGATGGGCGGGAGAGGTGGGGGGAGCCCGGGAGAAAACCTCCGCACTGGAAGGACATAACTCAACCAAACTGTGATATTCTTGCTGTAAGCAGAGTGTTCCAACCACTACACAACTCGAAAAAAAAAAAAAACAAGACCTCATGTTTTATTGTTTTGGTTGGTTTTTTTTCACAAATGTTCTACTGTTTTTTTTCCAACCTCCAACAAGGATGTCATGCTTCCTCCCCTGCTTGCTGCTTTGCTTGTCTGGCTGCCTGAGCAAACAGAATGACTCAAAAAGTTGTCGACGGATTTGGATGATATTTTTAGGATGATTTAGGGGGGGTTCAAGGAACACACGTTTACATTTTGGTGCTGATTCGTTCATCCTGTGATCTAGAGTCTGAAAAAATGTAAAATCCGGGTGCTTATTAGGAGTGTGTGGCCCTTTAAGAGCAGGGACCAAGAGGTTAAACAGGAAAGGTTAGCAGGAGGAGGCAGGAAGTTTGCGCTCTCGCAGGTGTTTGTTGGTAGTTTTTCTGTCAGCAATACTTTGCTGTGGTTTATTTTTCGTGACTCTGACAAATCCAGTCGATCTGAACAACGTTTCAGACCAGATGTCACGTCGTCCTCTGATCCCAGCAGCTCCTGAAGACATTTCGTCGCCGGGGTATCGATTCGTTGAAGAGACGGGGTTCGGGACAAAGAAACTCCAGGTGTCGACTCGGTCTCCCGAGTCTCCGGATCTCTTTTCCCGACGAGCGTTTCGCAGGAGGTGCCGAAATAAAATTCTCATCCTCACATCTTGCAGGACTTAAAGGATCTCCGGAGAGTTTGCGCCCTCATGGGCCGGAGCTGCTCCGGTGACCCACCGAGGACCCGCACGACACGAAGCCACAATGTTTACTAAAGTAACCGCCTGGAGCTGGATTGGAACAGAGCGTGGCATAAACCTCCCTCCCTTGCCGGTACTTGTAAACACGTGGAAGAAAAAAAAAAACAGAAATCAGGGTCACAAATACCATCCAACGATTTTTGGGCGATTAACGCTCCACTTGTGAACATCCACAGATTCTCCGCCAGAGATATTAGGCTGTGGACATTTTTCAGCACGTCTCTGGCAGAAATTCAGAGAGACATTATTCATTGTTAAGGCTGTTAATGGACCGTTAGCCAAACAACTATTATACAATGATAATGCTGAGGAGGAGGGAAAAAAAAGGAAAAGAACCAAACAAACATTGAACAGCTCAGTGTGCTTCACCATTGCACCATATCAACAAGACAATTACGTCTGTTAGTAAATACAATGATTGCAAGGAGGGCAAAATAGATGTTCAGTCTTTTTTTCTTTCAAAGAAAGGAGAAGAAAATAAGTTTGTCCTCTTTCAGAACAGAACAGGTAAACAAAGTGAAGACAACAACATCTGAATATACAGGAAAAAAAAAAGTTTGAAACAGAAAAATAGCAGAAAAAAACTCACATGTGTAAACAACAGACGCACGACTCTATAACGCCGAGCATGAAATGAGATTATATTGAGCTTTGCCATGAAAATGATAGCTCACAATGTTTATCATTAACAAGGTTATATCCCTTTATGGAGTGGCGGATTTGTTTCCAGTATGTTCTTTGTCATATAATGATCTAATTTGCGATGTACCGCAGAGATGTGCAACGTATCTGTAAGGAATTGCCTGGACATGAATCTGAGGACAAACGAGCATGTTTATTCCTTCATTAACACTGGTAAAAAAAAAAAAAAACTATAGCAGGATAAAGGAGGCGCAGGAGACGCCCGCCTGTCAGCGCGTGAAATCGATATCGCCGACCTTCTCTGAATCACAAGTCATTTGATAACAGTTCTTTAAAAATGTCTGTCAAAGAGACACTTTCCAACTCTGAATATCTGGGCTCTTTATTTGAATTTATATTTCAAGACATGATTTTTTTTTCCCCCCCACCAAGGTTTATTATCAGTATGAAAGCAGATGAAGAGCTGCGGAGGTGCTGAATGAATTTTCATTGAAGAAGGAAAAAAAAAACAAAAAAGCACCAAAGGAATTTCTTCTTTTTTTTTGTTGTTGTTGTAATTCAAAATTGAATTTTTAACCCCCAAACACATATTATCAAACGGCAGCTCGTCTGCATAAACACGTGGGGGGAACCAGTTATCAGAATCTGTCAGCAGGGGCTGCAGACGCCGTGAGCCATGGGACACTGTATTCCTTCAAAAAAACAGCATCTATCTGCCAGACTCCCGTCGCGGAGTGCCACTGTACTGCGCACGGGGCGCTTCATTATGTCATCCCGCATTATTGTATTCAAAATACTCAAATAGACTCGAGCCCAGGGAGTAGTAAACAGCCAGACAGCCCGGGTCTAATGGCAGTTAAAGAAAGTAGGGGAGACAGGCGACATCGCTCTAAGTTGTCTGTAAGCATATTCTAAGGGGGCCAGTCATCTCGCTCTCCTGATAATGATGCTTTCATTAGCCATTGGGATGCCAGGCATGTCCCATACACTAAAATCAGGAGAGCCGTGCGAGCGTGTGTGTGTGTACGCACGCACGCGCGTGTGTGTGTGAGTGCGCGTGCGTGTGTGTTGTTTCCTCCCCTCTCCCTGCGAAACTGATGTGTGGTCACAGCTTGGGTTCCTCTCCGATTCTTGTCCTCACTTCACTTCCAGCCCATTAATGCAAATTACACCGAGAAAAAGACAATGAGTAAAAGTGCAAAGGGTAAAAAGTAAACCTGGCGAGAGCGGCTACAATCTCGCCAAAAAGTAATAAATTATTCTCTCTTTATGTGCCATCCAGGACCTTAATCTGCGCCTGAATAGTCACTCAAGACGCCGGGGTTCTCTCGCTTCCCCCAACCGACAGCTCGTAAGAAAATATGACTGAGACGTTTTTTGGTAAAATTGGATTTTTATGAGGGATCAGGATGTGATCCCGTCCATTCCTTCCGGATTAGGTTGGCCTTTGGGGGGTTTCCCCCCCGTCCTGGCCCCGGCGTCCTGTGGTGCCGCTCACGGCCGTCGCGGGAGGCCGGGGGGAACCTCGGAGGTCGATGATGGATTCAAAGAGCCGTTGACAGCTCTGGAACAATGACCCGGGCGGGGATCAGGGAAATTCTGGGCTTGGAGCAATACAGAATACAATTGTTTGATTTCCCATCTTTGATGGAGACACAGTGGAAAGAAAATACAGCTGGATATCCCCAGTGGCAACGCGGTGGCATGGAGCCTTATGATATTCAGACATCAGAAAAAAGCCAGCTGCAAAGTGGTCAGCCGAACAATGCGCAGCGCCGAGTCCCACTGCTTGTGAAATTCACATAGCGAATGAATAAAAATGGTCAGAGGAACTTGGCATTGTGCCGCTGGAATTTATTCATCTCCTAAATGAGTCATGCAGATCTCCATTGAAGTGTAAAGTCGAAATTCCTTCAAATTCTGAACTTTTTTTTTTGGAACAATGCACGTTGATTACAAACACAGGATGCACCGAAATCCTGGACGTGCAAACGTGGATCGTGAATAGAGAGCTGAGACGGGAACGCCGAAACGAACCACCGCGCTTAAACATTAACTTTAATGTGCAGCTGTCAATCACACTTCCGACGCTGGCCGAGGAGGGCTGAGAGCCCGGAATCGGCTCGCCAGCTGCGAAGCATCACCCATTCTCTTTCATTAATAAAAGCTCCATTGTATTATCATATACTGTTGCTAGTGTGGGCACGCGGGGAACTCTGGAAAACACGCGCCGGGGCCGCTTTCATGTGCAGCAGGCATGATGCATGTGCGATGGCCTGTGAATGGACAACGAGGTGAGGGGCTCGCGGGGAGGTGTTAAACTGATTCCAAGGCAGGGAGAATTTTTAGCAGCGATGGGAGGCAGTGGAGATGCCCCCAAGGCTGATAGGACGCTTTGATCAGAGATGGAGGGACACGCCTGTTAAAAATCAGCAGTCGCACATTCCCCCTCCGTCTCTTTGTATTTCTCCCCCTTCCTCTCTCCACCTATCTTCCTCTCCGCTGCTCTGTCTTTCCATCTCCTCTTTTCATGTCTCCGAAACTCTCTTTACTTTTCCGTCCCTCTCTCTCTCTCTCTCTCTCTCTCTCTCTCTCCTCTATCACTCTCTTTCCGACCTTCGCTCTCTCTTTCTCGTGGAAACATAACCACTCCTCAGGGTCAGAGGAGCCGTCTCGCTTCCACCCTGTTCGGGCCTATTCCAGCTCCCCAGGTGTCTGCTCAGCGATGCCCACAGGAGGCCAGATGGCTCGTAGGCCCCCCCCCCCCCTCCCCACCCCCCCCACCTCCCGCCTCAACACCCATCAAAATCAGAAGACAGGCAGCATTAACTAGCCCCGCCTGCACACACAAAGCACCGCGTATGCACAGAACTTTCCGTCGACAGAAATGTACGGCCGGTAGACCCGAAAACAAATCAGGAACAGAAGCAAACGTGCGACTGGAAACAGATTGCAGCCACATTCCTCTGTTGTTCGATGTGATATTTCAATTGCTTTGATTTCACAGCAGCATTTTTTTTTCTCTCTTTTTTTTTTGTCATTTCTGAAAAAACACTTTCCCGGTGATTTGGTTTAGTGCCTCGCTTTATGTCTTTCCCAGGGTCGGTTCGGCGTGGGGATTCTCTGACACCAGGCAACAGTAGTGAGTAAATTATTCCATTCAATTATCTGAGCATTTGCTCAATATAAATACCATCTGGGTGCTTGAAATAGATTAGTTTAAGGCCATACTAAATTATTAAACTATTCCCAGTGAACGAGTCCCCATTCCCCTTTAAATGAGGCAGACTTATGGGGTTCACAGCGAGCCTCTGGTCGTCTGACGCACTTAAATCGCCTCGGCCTGGAACGCAGTGACGGGATTCCCTACAGGAATATGAAGTGGAGTTCACCACCGCTTGACCCCCGCTCATTACCACTGGCCGAATGGTTAACCCATTTCCTGGACTAACAGGCTTGGCCTAACTAGCATGTGGACAGAGAAAGAAGGAGGAGGGAGATAAAAAAGCCTCTGTGTCTGTGGCGGAGTGAGATGTCAGCTGTCTGATTTTGAACTTACTTCAGACCTAATGCATTTAGCAGGGCGAGTTCTGCACCACATCTGCTCATACTTCCACATGACCTCAATCACGCTCTCTCTCTCTCTTTCCCTCTCTCTCTCTCTGTCTGTCTGCCTCGCACGGCTCTGTCAAACAACAGACCCACAGCAGAGGATTTCTCATTTATCCCGGCACGCTCCCTCTGGAGGTCCAAATCAAAATGTGAACATATGGCTGCACCGGAAAGTGCAGAAAACAACTATCCCACCCCCCCCCCTTCCAAAAAAGACTGCCTCTGCTCTGCTCGGAGCCTCGCTGGCCCGGACACCTCGACAGCAGCTCAGACGCGAGCGAGGGGCCGCGTCTCGGTAGCCGGAGGCTCAGTGTCGGTCGGGTTGTTAGCCGTCTTCGGAGCTGTACGGCAGCACTTACAGGACCAGGATGCATCTCTGTCTGCTTCCTTCCTTCACAACCATCTGGGACGGCTACATTGACATTAAATCATAAAGTAGACCAGGGGTCTTCAACGTTTTGCTGGCCAAGGACCCCCAAACTGATGGAGAGATGGCACAAGAACCCCAACTTATGTATGAAATTGTGAATTATCTTAACCTGGTCCTTCATTGCGTTGTAGAAATGTGCTTTGTTATTTCATTCAGCACTAAGATTCGAATAATACACAAGTTCGTATATTCCTGTTTTTAGGCCTTAGAGCCTTGGTTGTTTTTCCTCCAGTCCACAAGATCTAAAAGAACAACTGCACAACAATTCAAAATACCTTTTTAATGATTTTCTGTGTGTTTAAAAAACATTACTATGGGAACATAAAAAATGTCTAATCAATCAAAACTTTCGCGACCCCCCTGCAGTACCTCTGCGGACCCCCTAGGGGTCATGGACCCCCTGTTGAGGACCTCTGAAGTGGACAGATTTTGGGGAGGAAATATGTCTTCAAGAAACGCTTGGAAAACATCTCTGAGGTACAAATGTTTTGCTGCTACTTTGACTTGATCACGTCAGCTTGAAAGGTTTTAATGACTATTATTCATTCCATTGTAATGTAATGGAAGTAATTGAAGAGCGACACAAGTGAAATAATCATTTTATCTTCTTTCTACTTTATTGGAATTACCCGTTTTTTGAACGATTCGCTTGCAGTCACATTTTCCTTGAGATATATTTGAAAAAATAATGATTCACCTTCAAGTAGCGATTGAAAAAATTGTGTTTGAACGCCGCACTCGATGTGAATAATTAATATCAACCCCTTTTATTTCCTTCCAGGAAGTTTTTTTTTGGTTGTTGTTTTTTTTTTCTTAGCGTGTACTGCAAAAGTGGCTGGAGGTGACACCAAAATATTACAAGGAGGGGGAAATGTCATGGGATGCGTTCAGAAAAGTTTTCCTCAGAATAAGACATTTTACTCTTTTTCAGATCACCCCGGGCGCCTCCACAGCTCCCGGACCTGCTCACCAGACACCACAGTTTGTCTCACTTGGGTCTCAAACACAAAATCGGAGTCAGTAATTAGTGGAACTTATCGTGTTTGCGTGTATTTTTGTTGCTGTACGTTCTTGTCGTGCTTTTTCGGGCCCAGTCACTCCAGGAAAAAAAGCTTTTTAATCTGGTTGGATGAAGGACACTGCGGCCACTCTCCGCGGCACACGGAGCTCCAGTTCTGGCTAAATGCGTCTGTTGAATACGGATCCAAGTGGTTACCTTAAATGAGCCCCCCTCAGCTGCTTTCTCTTTTCACGCTGCTTCACAAAAAGGCACGTCAGTCGGCGCCGACTCCATGTCGCTGATCGCGGGGGCTCAGGTGTCCCCGAGCAAGGTTTGCTCACAATAAGATCTTTCATTCATCCCTTCCACCTGGCACGGAGCAGAAACATAAAACAAAGCGCCGTTACGAGCGTTTTGGAAACCGGAGCCGAGACACTCCATCAAACAACACATCATAAAAAAAAAAACAAAAAAAAAATACACTTTGTAAAAAAACAATCCAAAACAACTTGCAGTATGTGAGAGCCATTTTTCAAAGACCAAGTATAATGGAAATTATGAAAAGGCAATTTCACCCTTGGGTAGAATTGGGGCCGGTCAGAGCAGTATGGGCATAGTGGGTTGTTTTCGTTTTTTTTCAATGTTCGGATGTAAACACTGGGTTGCAGGCCTGCAAGTTGCTGACACATCTCCAGAGTGTGTGGTGGCGTGAACCGCCCGGCAACAGTTCAAACAGAAGAAAATGGACAAGACTGCCACTGAAAGAGCCCTGTTTTACTTATCTGATAACAGCACTTCATGCTGCCTCTCTACGGCTTTCACGAAGAGTCACGACACAAAGAAAGACTTATATTTGCTGTATGATAACTACTTTGTACCGTTCACACTCACCAGGCTTTAAACTCTAAAAGCAATGCATCAAAACGGCTTCCTTTGGCCGTATGAACGAAGTAAAAACAAACAGAAAAAATGTACTTAAAGAAAAGCCCTATCGACTCAAGTCGTGTCAAGCTGAGCCGCATTTGCATATGTTTTGAAAAATTGACCTTTTCGCAAAGTCACATAAAAGGCGAGTCTTTTGTCTGTAAGGTGAAGGCATTGCGTCATGTTCCAGCTCCGTCTGCTTGGTGGCAAATGTATGAAAATCGATGCGGGGCCGTTCACGGTGGGACTGTCCTTCAGTGGCCCTTGGAAGCATTCGAGGTGATTGGACAGAAATGACCCTTTCTTTTTGTTTTTTTCTTCTTTAAAAGACCGACTCCTCAACTTTATCAATCAAGTCGTATTTTCCTCAACCTGCAATTCATGAAAAGACATCATTGGACTGAGAAAAAAAAAAAAGCGAGGAGAAGAGGACGAGAAGACGGTTTTAACTGCTGCCATTCTCAATTTTCTCAATACGTCGGCTAAATCGTGTGGACGGGCAGCAACGTTACAGGTTTCAGGGGTTATTCACGTTCACTTACTGTTGAAAAACTGTCAATTTAAACCTGAAGTCTGCGGACGACATTCGTGTTGTCTTCGTTTCTGCTCTCATCACGGGTAGTTTGACTCATATACCTCATATGTGACTCATTCTTAATGCTCAATGCGGACAGGAAAATGAGTACAAAAACACATTAAAGCAGGTATTTTAGCATTTAAAGAAAAGGTGAAAAACGAGCCCAAAAAACACATCATAAATAGTTTTCAAGAAGCCGGAATATGGAATCGTGACAGATTTGGGCAGAAGAGTGAAAAACTCAAGCATCACAAAGTAATTGGATGTTTGGATTTAAGGCATTTTGTTTTTCTGAGGACTGACTTGACCTGAGCATTAAAGAAAAATACAGTTTAGCTTCTGAAGGGAATTCAAAGCTAATCTGGGGAAGAAGTCTCCGTCAGTGAGGAGAAGCAGGCGACTATCAGAGCATCAGGAACAACCCAAAAAGGACAAAGCTTAATCTTTCATGGCTGGCAGCTTCACAGTTATTATTGTTACTTGACAATTATAATAGGAGGGTTTTGTGTATTGACTCAGTGGATCCCAGAGGAAGAAAAAAGGATGATTTTTTGGGAGGATTTCAGTGCAGTCGTCGTCTTTAAGCCAGCAGGCATGTCAGCAACTCCAGCTTGGGGCATTTCCCCACCGGGGTTCGGCACGTTTCTGTTCCCTCTGTAGTGCAAATTACATCTTAAATGATGCTCATCGTGGCAAGCCAGTTTGTTAAAACTTTGGTGTCACATTTCATGGAGAAATATTTGAAGTCCTCCTGTTGTCAGAACAGAAAAGTTAAGCAACGACGACAACAAAAAAGTAAAAAGCAGAAACACTTCGGAATGTGAAATATCTGCTTTCATCTGTCGACAGTTTTGCCAACGTGGCGACTTTCTCGCTGAATCTGCAGGTGATTTTTTTCTCTCAAAACCGACTCGCAACAAATTCTCCCGACTTTTTCTGGTGGTTTGAAAACTGAACAAAAAAGCACACGATTCTGCTACCAGGTTTGGACCACCAATCTGATTTATTGCATGCAATTTTAGGGCAGCCAATAGTCACTTTGCTCAGTGTTGGCGACTGTGTTTGGTGATGAAAAGCAAAATCAGAATTTAGTGACCTTTGGAAACATTGAAGTAAAGAAGGAGATTTTGTTGATACAGTTTGGTTGTAACCTTAGTTTTGGATTGTGCCATCATATCAAGATAATCTCATTGGTTGAGTGTGTTTGTAGTATCATATCAAAGACATACAAGAAGTTTCACTCATTGATTGAAAGGTTTTATTGTCTAAAAATAGTAACATTCTTGAGCTTTGCTGGGCATCATGACTTTCATGAAAACTACATGTGTTTCGCCTGAAATGTTTACTCACATCTTCATTTGAGAATCAGTCACAAACAACTTTTTTGCTCCTGTCAAACCTTCATTTCATTGTAGCTGAAATTATTTTTTTAAGAGGGATTTCATGGGCCTTCAGTCCTGCTAAGACCATCAATCCCTTTGACAACCACCAAAAAAAAGTACATCAGTTTTCAAGGTTTGCTTCTCATAGAACATATAACGTAGTCGTCAGAGTCTGGAGTTGGTATTCTCACCGGAGGAAACTCGGCTGTCTCCTCGCAGCGCTCCAACCTCGAGGTGAACGTCTGCAGCCTCGCCTCGAACCTTCGGCTGAAATACATCTTAGCCCCGGGTTGAGTTTTTATATACTCGACATAAGCGCCCACCCCCCCTATGCGTGTAGAAATGTATTTACACACACTGCATATCCATCACGATAAATTATGCATACGGCGTTGCAGTTTTAGGGCACTGTCAGTGATGTTGCATTTTATTGGATAGCTTAGCAGGGATAAGTTTCTGGTCTGACTTGGTGTTTCCTGTTTACTCTGACTTCTGTGTCTGTTCAGTGGAATGATGAGTTTATGCACAGATGTGCATATATTTACCTGACTTTGTGCGAAATGGGCTATATTGAGGTTAATAACCAAATGCAAATCAGTGTGGCACAATGGTGGCACATTGAAAAGTGATCGCTCCAACAACTCAAACCAGGAAAGTAGGTTAGTCAGATTGTGTTTACTTGTAAGTTTGGGGGGAAAATGCTTATAAACTAACTTTTTTTTTTTCCCACAAATGTTTCACAAAATGTTCATGAATATCTGTATATGTATCTCCAAACTTAACAAACACATTTGCTGATTTGGGATCAGCAAACTGTCACACAGACATCATTCAATGATCTGCTGTCGCTTTCTGTACAGCCTGGCAAATTCAATCTCATGTTCTGATGTTTTGTTTTTCTTCTTATCCTTTCAGGAAAAGACAATTTTATTGGCCTATTTGAGGTTAAAGCCAAAACATGAGCATGAATAATTTTCATAAATTATGTCCTGGGTCAGAGGAGGAATGGATAAACGGGGGTGTTATTGTTTTAAACTGTGGTCTTTATAAACAACAGTTAAGCAAATGGCTTCAGACTATTAAAAAAATATTGGTAAACGACTGCTGTGCATTGTCCTTAAGGCAGTTTAACTTCAGATCAAAAATCCTCGTCGCCAAACAATTTCGGGTGTCACCGTCGCCTGTAGCACAGACACGCACAGGCCAAGTCTGCGTCAGGTCAACACTCCGTCACCGTGTTGTGCTTGTGGTGTGATTAACCTGTCTGGCACCTGTTCCTCCGGCCGGCCGCGGGTCAGCGACACCGTTGGAGGGGACTGTTAACCCAGCTGGTGCCCGCGACTCCGGCTACTTAATGCCTGAACTTGGATCGGCTCGACTTATTAGCGCGCGGCGGCCCCCACCTGGGACGCTGAACTTGGGTCAGTTGGACAGTTAATCGCAGACTCGGGCACATTTCTGTCTCCGTGTCGTCATGTGGCCGCGACGGGTCGTTTGACCCCATGTGGTCAGTTTTTTTTACGTCTGCTGCGCTGCGTGTAAATGCCCCTGGTACTCTCCAGGAGCGAGACGAGACATCAACTCATTTTTAACTCGACCCACGATGTACACACACACACACACACACACACACACACACACACACACACACACACACAGACACACACACACGCTGTAACAGTTACACCAGTTACTCCACAGATGTATTGTTTGTGAGATGCGTCTTTTTTCGAGACATGAATTAAACATAAGTCGCTCATTGAATAATGATATCTGTTCATGTTTGCTGGTTCCTACAAACAAACGCGAGAGAAACAAGGACAGATAATAAAGATGTTTTTTTTTCGATTTACATAATATTTACCTGTTCCAGAATGTAGATGCGAAGGTTAGGGATGGATATTGTTCATATCTGCCATAATTACCGGAGAGCGTTTCTTACTCTGCCTTCTGTTGTTGATTTGCGAGTGCAGTCGTTGACAGTTATCAGTAAAAACTTATACATAAAACAATTCATGTTGTTTAACTGGCTTCATGCTAATCAATGAGACCTGTTTGGCTTAATATTACAAAAAGAAATTTGGTATTATTTTTGTTATTTTGAGTACTCTTGAATGAGCTTTTCCTTAATTGTCTCATTTTTCTCATGAATTTTAAATTTTGCAATTGTTTATTTTCAAAAATAGAAATTTTCTGATCAGTGAGAGCAAATTCAAGGGAACAATGTGTTTGAATACATGCTTAATGTTGCAGCATTTATTTCGAAAAAGTCAAGCGAAACATGAATTCAGACAAAGAGTTTGAACTTTGCTGGGTGATATTTCTACAACTAAAAAAACAGCTTGTGTTTGAGCAGTTAAATGTAACACAAGAGATTTATATTTTTTGTATTTTGAGAACTAATCCGTAATATCTCACCTCTCAAGACTGTGATCTCTTAGAAACGAGGACGTTGCCAGAATCAGAATCTCAGCAACGCAGCGTGAAATCAGGTGAGGCCGTGAACGTGTTGATCACAAACGGGGGCAGCAAACCCCGAAAGGTCCAAGAGCTCGTTTGCAATGGAGAACTGAGACAATAAATTGGCAAAGTGTTACAAAAAAAAAAATCTCATTCAGCAGCAGTGAAGCGGTTGATTATTCATCCCAACGAGTTTATGAATATTATATGCTGTTTGCCTAAAAAAAAAGACAGAAAACAAGGAAGAATAATGGCAGGAAGAGCCAACAGAGATGCAGGAAAAAGGACGAGTGCGTATATTGGACTGAGCTTGGAAAATGAACACATAAATAAAACGGCAACATTACAAACTTTTCTCTCTGGTATCATTACACCACTTCCTCTTCCTCCAGGTATCCTTTCCAAAAACGGCTTGTAAATCACCACCGTGTTAACCCACATTCCCAAAATTTTATTATTCAGCTCTAAACACGGATTTGCATCAGCTGTAAGAGAAAAAAAGGGGAAAAAAAATTGGACTCCCAGAATGTGGAGCAACCTGGAGTTAAAAGTGCAGATCGTTCACCCAGCCAGTAAATCCACACCCACACTGTTAGCACCAATCCCCTCTTCCATATGGAATAAAGTAGGATTTCATCGTCGAGTGTCTAGTCAAGGTTGTTAACTGATGTCTAAAGCCGCGACAAATAATGGCCACTAAGACTCCGGCGTTTATTCACGCTTTCAAAAGGCGTATACTGCTGCCGTCTACTTGAGCTGTGTGAGCTCTCTCAAGGTTAAATGCTTTCTTCCCTTTAGAAAAACAGACAGATTACTCTCCGCTCGCACCAAATAAAAAGATATACATTATTAGAGCGTGTGGGCAGACTTTGAAAAATTAGTTCTGAACAATGGGAGCCACAGAGATGCGTCGGGTTTCACTCTCAATCTATTCAAGCTGACAGATAAAAATCAGCTTGACCTTTTTTTTTTCTTTTTTTTGTCTGAATGCGATGTGATTATGTCACTTTTTTATCTAAAATTAAAAAAACCTCACATGTTGACATGGTGTTCTTCCTGTATCAACTCTGATAGGCTCCGCCTCCTGCGATGCTAACCAGTGACGTAGAAAGCGAACTAAAAATGGAAGGACGGGACAGTGGGAAGCTGAAGGATGAACTGGATGAACCTGCGCACAAAATGTGCGTCGGACGCCGTTACAAACGGACAAAGAGAGAAGAAGCCGATGGGTCTCAGGGCAAACGACGAGGATCAGCAGCTGATGCTATCGTAGCATCAATCAAAAGATGATGGAAATGCTATCTATGACTGTTTAGGCTGTAAAAACACTCTAAATGATTTGGTTTCCAGTAAATTCTGGACGCTACCCACTCAGGACACTTGG
>JAUESE010000060.1:11728517-11738965 GCA_032274725.1 Malacoctenus triangulatus
TCACATCGTCATTAGAAATTCAACTTCGGACCATATTAATCGGATAGCATGGACTTGAGCCAGCTAAGTTTCCATCAGAGCAGCAGCTGTAAACTTTAATAATGTGTGAGCTCGACCTTCGGCGAGGCCACGGTGTTTTTCCTCCTGCTGCCAGTCCTCCTCCTCTCCACCCCGGCGTCTTACCTGTTGACTTCCAGTCCAGCGTATCCCCCGGAGGGGGGACTCGCTATCTTTGGTGCCCACTCCCTGCTGAGTGGGAGCCAGGTTATCCTCTCTCAAAACTTGTTCTTAAGTGTGTCGAACCACACCGAGAAAAAAAAAAAGAAATACGTGCACGGTCAGTCTGAGCAGCGCGGCTGGAAGGAATCGGGGCATCGTTATTTTTTTCCAAACTTTCACAGATTCTCCATACAAACGTGTTGTTAAGCACCCGTGCATTCACAGGAACAGCAGGACGACTAAACCTGCCAGTTATCTCGGAGATATTTGGGGGGGTTATTTTGCATGGGGACTCATTTTCTTCATATCAGCAGGGTCTCATTATTCAGTAATATGCATAATTTAGAAAACCACAGAAAGTCGGAGATACTGTGAGGGGATGTGGCAGCTCGGAGAGCTCACACTGGGGAGACTTCCTGGCCTTGTCTCATCAGACCACTCAAACATTGCGACTTGCCAGTGCCTGCACTCAAAGTAATGGGCACAAACTGCTTCATCATGGCAGCTACTAATAGACGGCGCCACAACAAGCGAAAAAAGGGGCTAAAGAGTTCGATTGCAGGTGTAAAAGTCAACAGTCGCGGAGGGATTTAGGGACTATCTGGCCCAGAGCATCACGGGGAACCTGGAAGGAATAACAGCTCACTTACTTAATGTCATTAAACTTCATATCCACGAGCAGGAGAAGCAGTAACTGGGTGTGAGCCCACCGGAGGATGAAAAATGAGAGAGCTGGCGTGTTTACTGAGGTCTCTCCCCCCGCCCCCCTCCCCCCTCCTGCATGAGTTTTCACCTGCAGGTAGGCCAGGAGGAAAGTGTACATCAAATGTGAACTTTTTAACTTTGATTTATGGAGCGGCGATGATTGAGGTATCAGGATTTATGGCCGGGCCTGCTGACAGCAATTACTCCCCAAACACTAATACAAGAGAAAACTCCCCCCTTTTGATAGATCTGGTTATTAATGCGAGTACACAGGTACGCAGCCGCTAAGGGCTCCCCGGAAAGGTTAGATTTATCATGGTGACATTTTTTCTTTGTATTATGCACCCACGTTCTGCCCGCGCGGCCGAGGGGACGGGCGAAGAAGGTGCGGCGCCGATACCCTCCCGACAATAACGGCAAGCGCGGAGGAAATCGCGTCGCAGATGTGGAGCGGCAAGGTCACCGCCATCGATATACTTCACCGCAACTTTCATTTGCACGTCAGAGGTTCGAAGTTAATATCACGCGGAGTTGGCGAGGGTGCAAAGCAGTTTTCATTTGTCTCCAAACAGAATAAATAAACAAAGGTGCAGTAAGGAGAAGAAAAAAAGAGAAAAGGTTGTTTGTCAGAAGCTGGGGAGGGAAAAAAAAAAGACCACATGTGCTTGTTTAGTCATTCTGTAGTGCTGCCAGGAAAAAGTCTGGATGAAATAATCATTTTTTTGTAATTTATTTAAATGCTGTTTGAAATTAAATCATACCAGTTTCTACCTCAGGACATCAGCGCACTGTCATGTACTTACATTTCATATTATTTATACAAACTGGAAATAAACACACTTGCGTGCGTGACCACAGTCCACCTCGTGTGTGTGTGTGTGTGTGTGCGCGCGTTTGTGTCCTCATTTTACAACTTTTGAGGGGCCACAAACATACGAGTCCGTCGTAACTAGACTCAAAACTCGCCTGTGGGGTCAAAATAATTTGTGCGTCTTGAAATAAACTGTATTTTGGGATAATGATAGAATCACATTAGAATCAGATGCCTGTGGTAGATTTGATATTTAGGCTTAGAAAATCGGGCACAGAAATGCATTTTTGGAGATGTGAGTATGAACCTGTTCTGGTGTGGACGTAAACATGGCCGACGGAGCTTTACGTCACTGTAACAAAAGAGTTTATAGTCTCATTAATGAAAATTTCGGACGTTTAAGGGTGAGTCAAAGGTCGGGGTTTTGTTATAGTTCGGTGAGAGTTTAGATTGTACAGAAGAAAGTACGTGAGCGTGGATGGAGGGCGTAAAAATACGACGCGCGAGCGCGTATCATCGCTTTAATATCCCGTTTTGTTTCCTGTTTTGGCATCATGTTCTTCACAAGAAGATAAAAGCGCGACGGTTTTAGGAAACATAAAACCACAAGCTCAAAGCAACTCTTTATGATTCCAGACTGACAACATAAACTTCACTTTAAAAAATAAAAGGCACACAAAATAACCCATCTTCAGATAGAGCCGACACACGCGGCAGCGGATCACCTGAAACTGCCTTCAAAGAAAAAAAAAAAAACAACAAACTCTTTTCATCCTGACTTATATTTACTATTGAAGAGATTCAAGGAAACCAGGTGAAAAGACCCCTGCCCCCCCCCCCTTTTTTTTTCTCCATCGGCCATAATGGACACACAGGTGGAGCCCGTGCGGTGCTCCATGGCCAACGGGCGGAGCCTCTCCAGACGCGCCGAGCGCCTTGGGGTTGATGTTTTAATGGAGTGTGGGAGGCAGACTCCCGGGTCTTCCTGCATGATAATCCGGAGTCTCCGGAGCTCCATGTGTCCTTGCGCGTTGACTGCTAATGCCGGCCCGAAGAGAGAGAGCACCTGAATTCAGAGCTCCGGCCCGAGATTCATTTGCCGGGAATGCCGAGCCGAACTTGGAGATGCGGCGCACGCCGTCGGAGCCACCGCGCTCTTCTTCAAGTCGCCACTAACTTGTTTTTGCCCGGAATGTAAAGTGTTGCGGTGACTAAGATGTATGTCCAAGTCTATCTTCAGGATTCGCTGCTGTTTCCTCTCGAAGTCTTTTACATTGATCCTCTAGTACAGCGTTTCCCAACCCATGGTGCTATGAGTACAATGTGTACTTTGAGTACTATGAGCTACGATGAAACTCAGAAATTAGAAATGTAATTTGAGGAGAAAAGAAAGAGGAAGTTTTCAAGACAAATTGCTTCTTTCTTAAATTTTCTATCAAAGAACGATAAAAACCTGCTTTTATTTTGATGGTTCCTGTTTATTTACGTTGGTGGAAGAAGTCCAGAAGACTCTACCGAATACATTGGTTGGTGATGGATGTAATTCATCATTTTCAAAAAGATTTACACAATTAGCAAGAACGACGCGACTACTCAACGGAAAGAAACAGCATTTCTTGTTTACCTTCATGAGATAACTACATGTCAGCAGATCATACGAACAGACAGACCGGGAATGCGAACGTGACTCAACAACTCTCCAGAGACCGATCATCTTTATTTCCCAGCGGAAAGAGGCGAGAAAAAAAAAATAAAGCGGACCGATGCACGCACAGATGCACACACATAAACAAATCAAAAGTGCAAGTGACAACAAATCTGCAGCCGCGTCACGTACGGGGGAAAGAGGACGAAGAACAAAAACTGTATGTACGCGCCGTGTGTGCGGGTTCAAGTTAACGTCGCCGCCCCCCCCCCGAAAAGATTACTTATGCAGGTATGGCTCGAGAAAATAAAGGGTCAGACAGAAGCTGAGGGAGGACAGAGTTTTCAGTGGGTGAGAACGAAGCATGCAGGAAAGATAAAGGGAAGGCCTGGATGAATTATAAGGCACCAAGGTTACAGCGCCGAGAGAGAGAGAGAGAGAGAGAGAGAGAGAGAGAGAGAGAGAGCTCCCCAGCCTCGGTCACTCCACTGCAGGGACGGCTGCATTCATACCTCGGGAATAACTCCCCACTCTACGGCAACAGCAGTGTTGACTGTTTGGCAGGAAACGGGTTGAGCTGAAGAAGCGCTTGACCCTCGGAGCACATTTTCATTATTTAGAGGTGTTTGTGTGGTGGTGTCATCCTTTTTCAAAGAGAGAGAGAGATAGAGAGGGAGCGATCGGAGGGGAAGGAGAGACTCCACAGTCGTTGCAGTTGGAAGGATCTTCTGCATCGTGGAAGCACTACAAACACATGTGCTCTCCGGTGTCACCAGTCAAATTTATTTGTAGCAGGTACTTAAAATGCAACACTCCACCAACATTTTAACATCTCTCTCTCTCGCTCTCCCTCTGCAAAACTCTTGTGCTTGGAGTGTATATTTACTGTGGCGCTAAACAGCACAGAGAGACTTCCATATTGCACACGCCATCAACGCCTGTTTTGGTTAATTGGCAATCATCACATAGATCCATGTTTCCCCCTAATTATTAAGGAATCAAACGGGCAAGGTCGACTTAACCTTCCTCTTTTTCATCCGAGTATAAAACTTAATTACAGAGAAGTTTTCCCTTCTCACACGGAGCTTTTAATTTCGACATTCGCCGCTTGTTTGCCCTCTTTGTCACGCGCCGCTCCGTCGTTTCGCATCCATACCCTCGTATATGCCTCTTGAGCAATTATATGCAGCGTTTGCAACAAAGATCCAATCTCTTCTGAGTAAAATCAATTACCCTTAATCAATCACAACCACTGAATGGGTCATGCTGAGAGAGACGCTCGCATTCAAAGGCTGACAAAGAATTCCAAGAATGTATCGTTGCGATTCGTTCGCCGAACAGCCTTTGGGAACGCCGCATGTGGGCTGACTTACGGCTTGTGCATCATGTTTACATGCGAGAGAGGAAAAGAACGCCACGAATTATCGCGCGCGATATTGGAAACAAAGGTCACGCCGCGCATGTAGGAAATAAATGAAACTTACAACTGCGTCGTTCCCTATAATGAATGACACACGTTTCCATCACTCCTCTGGAAAGTCATCACGGTTCATTTTGACGGGAGTCCAGAACGGCGTTCGCTGCTCGAAAATAATGGGAGTCCAGGGAAGTTCATCAAAGCGAAGGCAGGAACAAGAAATGCTGCGTTTCATTGGAGCCTCAACACTTTCTGTCAAGTTTTCATTATCGGTTTTTTGCAGTCCTATCGGTGCTTGTTCTTCCTGTGAGTTCATGGATTTCCTGAATTTCTCTTTCATATGCACTGAATGCTAAACACAGATATCGACAGCCGTTATCGGCGCATGACTCTTATTTTGCCGATGGGCAGAATGCCGACAGAAGGCCAGATATCAGCTGCAACTGAGTGCGAGAAAAGAAGTCAGCGCATCACAATCGCACCTGATCCCACTACGACGCAGTACATCTACTGAGCTTGTTAAAAAGTCGATGTATTGAAGCCCCCCCCCCCCCAATATGAAACCAGCTAAATTAATCACGGTGAAAGATGAGAGAAGCCTTCTTTCTGCATCCCCACTTGGCTCCTGCTGCTCCCGTCTGAAGCAAAGTCTCACACCGAAATTGTATCAAGTGACTGATATCTCTGCCCCCCACCCCCCCCACCCCCAACGCACACACACACTTTCATGGTGGATGTGCAAGTGTGGAGCTCAGCCCCAGAGCATTTCTGCCACAGATCTTGTCGACTGCCGGGACGCTCCCCATGCGGTCAACTCCCCCCCCCTCCCCAGTCTCTCTCTTTTCTGCTCTGTTACCCCAACTGTGATTATGTGACTTTCCACGGATGTAGCAGAACCGAGCAGAGAAATTGGCCACAGAGTGACGACAGGGAACACAGAGCAACGGCCCGCGCCGCATACCTCCACTGGATCTTATTATTCTGGTGAAATTATAGAAATCTGTGATTTATTACTTCAGGATTTTCCCCCACACGCTTCATCTGGACTGAATATTAATCCCTTTTTAAATTAATACAAACAATCAAATGTAGCTACATATTCATAATGTTCTCAAGCGCAGTTATTTCTGTCTAAATTAAAACCAACAAAACCAAAATAACAACTATCTTGCAATAAAATGACTCTCAGGTAATGGACACAATTAATACTAACCAAACTAAGCTGAGTTCAGACAAGGATGCTTGTTATTTCACGAAAATTGGACATACATTTGATTCTTTTTATGATAATTGTGGAAAAGTGGAGAGGAATTAACCAAGTTTGATGCCCTGCTTGGTAAAGATTTTGAATAATGACTGAAAGAATCATCGAGAAAGTTGGAAATGGGAACAAAAAGTAAATGCATCATCGGAGTTTACTGTGTTATGAGGGATAAAAGGGCCTCATAATCTTACTAATCACTGAGTTTCATTTTTTTATTGATACCAACAAAAAAATAAAGTTTCTTGCTTTTACTTGAACGCAAAAAGTGGCTAAATACGCACATTCTTATGCTATTTAATGAGGCAGTTAGCTGAAGAATTATAGTGTATTAGCACAGCTCGCATGATGAGTGTGAATTTACGTAACCCACTCACACATGCCCAGAGATTAAAGTTTCAGAAGCCTGTAAATTAATGTTTAATCCTGGAAGTGTTCGGCAGGCAGAGCAATATGTTCGATGTCCTCCCCCAGGCTAGTTGGCAGCCGTGCAGCTTAGTGTAGTTGGAGTCTGGGCCCGTTTACCAGCCGCGGGGACGGGAGTGGAGGGAAGTGTGGGGTGCAGCTGGTGGTGGTGGTGGGTGGGGGGGAAATCACAACAACAACGCCAAACATCTTCAACGATTATTTTTCTTACCTTAAAGGCAAATCGCCTCCCGGGACAGCAGCCTCTCAAAAAAAGGAGGGAAGCGCCTTCGGGCTCATGTTGCAGGCGGTTATATATGGAAGGTTTATATAAGGAACATCCATCCCCAATGAAACTCCAGAGGACTAGAAACGCGCCCAGGTTGTCTGAGTTTATCCATGATCGAGGAATCACTCGCTGTTAGGGAAACGTGCTGGACTGCAAGGCCGACTGAGGCAGACGTGACTGAGACGGATGGAGAGCAGTGAATTAGCAGTGACAGGTACATCGGACGATTAATGGAGTCCTCAGTTAGTTAGTCCTCAGCTTCTAAGTTTGCGTATTTGTCTGTGCCAACCCTAAACTGTACACTTTAGTCAGGAACTGACAGCCTGTGTGGTACTTGGTGTTTAAGTGGAAGTATCCCTGTGAAGACCATGCTCAAATTCGAGTTCTCACTCATCAAGAATGGAAGGAATATTTGGGTTATTGGGTTATTTAGTTATTGATTATCCATTCTTGGCCTGCAAATTGCATTTTGACCTGCCAAAAATATTCACTAAACACAAACTGACCTCGACCGACAAATACTCACTGGTGTCTGTAGTGAGAGATCGGGCAACAACTTCAAACATTCCTTCATACTTTGAACCAGCTCGTGTCATGCAGTGCTCACTTTTTCTGCATCTTTTTTGGTAAGCGAATCACTGGATCCTCACCAAAATGTA
This sequence comes from Malacoctenus triangulatus, assembly GCA_032274725.1. Classification (NCBI taxonomy): domain Eukaryota; kingdom Metazoa; phylum Chordata; class Actinopteri; order Blenniiformes; family Labrisomidae; genus Malacoctenus; species Malacoctenus triangulatus. Next base: position 11,735,929 of record JAUESE010000060.1, read on the forward strand.
ACCACCTGTTCCTTGTACCTCCCCTCACCCATCCTGTAATTTTCATCCTCATCCATCAAGGACTTTTCAAGTGAATCTGATTACAGACCAACAGACCAAACAACCAACGTCCGCAAAAACATGGCGGAAAAAGTCAAAAAGTTGAAAATATAGAGTTAACGTAACTTGACCCCACAAACTGTCAATAAACTTGGACAAAATTCAAAATTGTGCCATCCTTCGACTTCAATTCGAGCCGGGCCTGAGGCAAAAATAGAGCACTTCAGACTGAAAGCCTAAAGATTAAGGAAAACAAACTCTAAACACGACGACGCCTCTGAAAACACTCAGTGAGAACATAAATTACAAATCAAATCCGTAACACAACAGAATGCACCAGGATGCAGGTCAGCGTGGAGTCTGCCAGCGGTGGTTGTTGGACAGCGTTTTTTATTTACCCCGACTCATAAAAGTCTCAGAAACACGATGAAAAATTTTGATGCTTTTAATGCCGGAATTCAAACAAAACTCAGAATTCAGTCGGACTTTATTTTTAACGCGGTAGCACAATGTGCTAATCAGCTCCCCACCACGAATACCACCACCACCACATTTTTGGCAAAACAAGGTTGCAACGGGCGATGTGACGACCATTTTAAAGCTCAAGGAGGGTGCTTGAGCAAAGCAGCGCAGCGTTCTGTGAATATAAAGTACACAGTGGTCGAAATTCTTTGCCTTCACTGTGTCATGTATAAACATGTAAAAACATGTGGCGCGCTGCAGCCAAACACTGTGCCTGGAACAAGAAAACCAACATAGCAGGCAGAGACCAGAGACGGCCGTAATGTCACATCTGATTCCGGGGATTTGGGAAACCGCGACGCCGCGGGGGGAATATTGTGTTTTTTTTTCCTCCACCAGCTTCGTCGGCAGCTAAAGATTAAAAGCCCGAAACAAAAAGCTTACGTGGACGGGCCGGCGACGTGTTGACAGGCTGCAAATCGTACCAAACGTTGTGTGTTTCCCCCATCTGAGTGCGTATCGATTCTCACGTTTAATTCATGCGTGTGTAAAGTGCGAGTACTCAAGTCGAGCTCTCCTGGCTTTTCTTTTTTTTTTTGGTCTGGTTGTTTTTTTTATACTCAGACTAAAGCGCCTTTGGTGACAAATACTTTCAACCTCTCACATACCTGGGTGTTTATCTGATGCGGGGACTGAACACTGGCAAATACCTTTCCTTTTAAGCCCGAGCTGGCACAACGTGCACTCGCCTCGCCTCGAACTGCCCTCTCTGTTCAGCCCAAGTGCTGTGTGGATAAAAGACGCCCCTCTGCGTCCCTGGAATGGTCCTTATTTGCTGTCCCCCCCCCCCCCACTCTCTCGTTTTTGCCTCCCTCCACACTCCCTCCCCCTCGCATCTCATTGTCTCTCTGCAGTCAATCTTTCTACCCCGAACGAAACACGGGAAAAAAAAAAAAAAAAAGAAAAGTTGGAATTGAAACGACATGATTGTTTTCCATTGAAATGCAATCAAGCTTTTGATGAGTTGTTGTTCTCTGTTGTGTCGCCATCCCCCCCCTTCCCTTTTCTGCCACTATCTGCCGTTACAGGCACCAGGTTCAAAAATAATTCAAAACAATGGGGAGATATTCTTAAGCTCCCCGTTCGTTTGACCTCACACTGCTATTTTGAACACACAATGCATGATTCCTTCAGATAGACGGAGATTTAGACACTGGATTTTTTTTTCCCTTCTTCTTCTTCCTGCTCAGATCACTGCTCCTCAAGTGATATCGAGAGCCTTAAGAGGATTATATCAATGATGCTCCATTTTCCATCTGCATAGTAAACCATTTAACATTAGGGTTACTCCTCTAAATATAGTGCTTAGAGTCTGTTAGCTGGGCTTTTTGTCCTGCTCAGCCTTGATGAAATTAGGGATAAAATCAGTGTGTTCTTCTCCTCGCACTGTGAAGAATAGGCGTGTAGATGTGATTTGCAGACATAGCTGTCAGATTACCAGCTCCAGCTGTGGGGGTGGCGGGGGGGTGGGGGGGGGTGGTGGCATGCATTTACTGTGTCTCCTCTTGGGGATCATTGCAACACGGAGCAGCGCGCTGCTGTGTTTTGTCACGCAGCGGGGCCTAAAGGGTCAGGACACGGGCTATTTCCCCCCCCTTTTTTTTCGCTACCCGCCAAGGAAGCGACATTGGTTCCGTCTCTACCCTCTTGCTTTGTCTCTAATTTGCCTTTTCCCCGGCTCGAGAGATCAACGGTGCCCGAGCGAAAAGCCGAGAGAATCCATTGTGCGCGTCTGAAATGACACCACTCGGAAAAAAAAACAAACTGCTCACTGTGTGCGCTGTCAAGTCGGCCATCGCGGCGCTCCGGGGGTCAGACGGTACACAATTTAATTAGACTTCCTAGTTGCTGTGTTATTTACTGCTTTTGTCAAAGGTTGCAGTCATTTTAACTGAAGCTGTAAATTAAATGTGCAGCGAGCTGCCATTCACACACACACACACACACACACGCACACACACACACCTAGCTCTCAACTTCTGCGCTTACGCAGGCACACAGACAGATCATTAAACACACACACCCACGCAGATTCAAGTAATGAGCAGCATAATTGTAAACAATAAAACATTTACTGGCGCTTGAGAAATGTTAATGTTGCCACTTAAGAGAACAAACATTGTCTTCTTAAGATCTCAAAAAGCACAGAAGCTGATAGACGGCTGTTGCTGTCTGCTGCAGAGGATTACGTTCCAGCCGTCCAACTTCAATCACTTGATAGATCGTGGAGTTAAAGCAGCATCACAGAGCCGCACACGTGTGATGGACTGGCGATATATATAGTTTGTGTGGAGCTCAGGTGTTCAGATCCTAATGACATGATGGGCTCAGCTCCCAGATGAAGCGCTCTGAATTCAAGCCAGAAACACAGAAAGATGTCGCTTCAGTTTCGCCACTGGTCAACTGACAACAACAGCAAGGAGAGCCGTAACAAAGCATTTAAATGAAGGGTTTGTGTCATTAACTGCCTGTGTAC
>JAUESE010000060.1:11763677-11775697 GCA_032274725.1 Malacoctenus triangulatus
AAGGATTTAACTTGCAGATGCAGACTTAAGTCGTTTCACTCCCTGCAGCTTTCTGTAAGAACGTGAAAGTTTATGCTTGTTTTGTTTATGTTTTTGTCAACGGTTAGCTCTGGAAAAAATGCACAAAGTTTCTTTCCAACACTCAGTCCAGGAGGCACCAAAGAGGACCGGTGAATGTCAGCCATCGCTGCTGCTTCTTCTGCAATGTTAAAGTCACAAACCAACTCAGTTCTCCTGCTTTCATTGGCTGAAAAAAACTTACTCATTTAGCATCTAGTGTTCATTGAGCAGTACTGCGCTTCCTCCGGACTCATCCGAGAAGTTTAATCCATTTATTTCTGCAATACTGCACATAAAGAGGCTTAACAAAGCAGCTCAATTAACGTCTGTATACATTTAATTTGTGGAGTATAAGTCCATCAAAAACTGTTGTAATTTTAGAACGAAATTACACAAATTGCCTCATTAGACCAGTGAAAATAGCCGCCCAGCAATAAATCCACCTTCCAACAATACGATGGTGAGAAATCTTTAAAGTTCAGGTGCAGAAAATCGTTTCCTGGCGAGGTAAAGATCAACTTTAGTGATTGTGGGTGGTGAGAAAAAGATCATGGTTGTGGTTAAAGAAAAACAATGTCACCTGTCAGTGGGAAGCAGGAAATAAAGAGTCACGCCGCGTGTTTTTAGCCCCGTGATATTTTGTTGACCTCTCTCTCCGCCGCTCTAATAACGGAGGCAGCTTCTCTAATAGTCGCAACCCGCTTCCTCCTTCAGTCCTGTCATCGTTACTATGGCGACAAAAGGGGGTCTCGGCCATACGACCATCGCTGTAAACAATCGTCGCCGGCTGCCAAGTCTGAGGCCGACTTACTGTTTCATTTGACACAGGTGACGACGCGAACTCATGCATCACAGCAGCTCCTTCGCGCGGTTTTAGTCACTCGCATCTGAAGCATTAATGAATTTAGCTGACGCCGGTCTACCGGTAAAAACATTAGAACGCTGATACAAGACGAGTGAAGATTTCGACCCGACTAAGTGCCGAGTTTACTGCAGCATTTGTTGCAGCATTTCTTTGTTTCTCTATCATTCACTTCGTCCAAGACGAGCCATTGCAGGTTTTTGTTTTTATGTAAAAACTGACTCACTGCAGATCACGTGGAATTCTTTGGTTTTACTAACATCAATTTAAAAAAAGGTTGTAACTTGACTCTGACCTCCCTCTCGTGAGGTTGCAGTGTTTGTTGGTGGTGTGCTTGGCCTGCAATATAGTGGAAAGAGTTTCTTGTATTTACTTTGCCCTCTTTTAGTAAACACAGAGAAATATTGAGAAGAGTCGCTCAACATTTAACTCCACGTAAGGACGAGCGAACACAAAATCTACAACGCCGACTATCGAGTGAACATGAGAACTACAGTGGAGACGACGCTCCAGTGACAGCGTGTCGGGTCTCTTCTTTGCATGTTGTCTAAACCGTCTCACCGCTTTCTAATCATTCAATTCATCCACATTTTTGTCTGGAAGCTCATGATCGAATGGAGCAGCAAGCAAACAAAAGCAGCAAGATTTAGATACTAAACAAGTAGCTCCATGACAGCGACTTCACGTCGAAACAGAGACAGTTATAAAGGTGAGGTAGAATGTGGGTAGTGGAAAATTGGGACTATATTACAGTGATATAGTGTAAATAACGTCTGGCCCTTTAAGACAGGTGACTATCGAGTGTTATCACATTGTTTGACGACTGCTTGTGGTATGTGATGTGAATTTCGTGAAATAAAAAGACATGCCGGCTCTAAAAATGAATGAGAAAGACATAAAAGAGAGCAAGCAGCCTGGATGTATCTGTGAGTAGAATATTTTGTTTATTTCAAACGCCGCGTGCACCAAAACATCGAGAATATGTCAGTGTCTTTCCGGCACCGGCGTGGTTGTTTGCACGAGGAAGTTTTGTTCACCTCGAACCCGTTCTTCTGTTTGAATTTCTCGTCAGGTAAAAGGTTCACGGCAGAACTGTAACCTCATGAATCAACATTTGTGCAGTGAAGCCTTAAAAGTCTAAGTGTTAAGAAATGAATATGGAGATCAGTTGTGATTGCACATATACTGTATAACTGAGGATCTGTTACCGTTCAAAGCGCGGCGAGAGAGAAAAAAAAAAAGGAGAGAAAGAGAGAGAGAGAGAACCGTCTGAATTATGAGTCTGATTGAAATTGAAATTATTTGCATGAATCAGCCGAGGATTTGATCACAGCGGCGTGCGCACGCGAGGCCCACGCTCGAGAGCAACTTGTTAAAATGTTTCTGAATTAGGTATTTGAATCATGACAGAAAGAGAAACACCTCTCGAGAAGCAATATGTCTGTCAATGCCAACGTAACAATCCCGAGTAAATAAAAAAAAAAGAAAATAACGCTGCATTTATTCATTGTTGCGCTTGCTCTGCATTTCGTGGACGTACACTGAATAGTGAAGGAGAGACAGAACAAGGCGTGGGGGAAAGAGATGAAAGTGATGTTGAGAAGGTCTCTCTCTCTCGCTCTCTCTGCTGTACTTTTCCAGCAGAACACGAGATTCAGCAAACAACTGCTGTCAGCAAACAAAGCAAACAAATTACACAGACAGTCCTTATTGTAACACAGCGATGATGGATGGTGATGTGCTCCGAAAACACTGTAAAAAATATCCTCCCGCTATTCTAAGCGCTGCTCCAGTAAACTATTTTCGAAGTTGCTGGAAAAAAAAAAACATAGAAAACGCTGCAGCACATTTCACAAAGTTGAGCTCCATCCGCACGGAGATCAAAACGTTCCCCGTGAAGACGGCAATAAACTTTCCACCCACACGAGCTTTTGACAGGACGACGAATCAATTCAATGCTAAAACTCGCCTGCATGTGGACGGAGTGTGATCACAGTTGAATTTTGTTCCTTGTTATCTTTGATATTTGAATGATATTCGTCTCCTGGCTCCAACTTGTGGATATATTTTTTAAATCCAGACCTCAGAGGAGATGAGTCCTCTATTACTCTCCTACAGTTTTTGAAGAAGTTGGTGTAGCTAACGTGCACACACCAAATCCATCAAAAATGAAATATGTTTCATGTTTTTGTCTTTATTTCGTTAAAGCTGATTTAATTCAAAGTACAAGCCCAACACCGTCGTTCCACAGTAACGTGACATTTTCTGTACATTCTTTTCTAAATCTTCAGTTTATTTTACTTCCTTTCGACTTCTACTTCTTCTCTTTTCTGCCTCTGAGTTTTGGATGCGTGTGCCACCTACAGGCCTGGCTTATGCACTACAGCATTTTTAGCTGAAAAACTGAAACATTCAAAGGCTAAAATATTGTGATTGCAGGATTTAAAAAATACTTTTTGTTGTATTTAAATCATACTCTGATCTCAAAACTGTTTGAACAGCTAAATGTTCAGTAAAGACCTTCAGACCTCCCTCAGTGAGCAAATACCCCTGTTAGTAACCTCGGCCATGTTTGTGACTGACATATGCCCCCCCACAGTGCTCCGTCCTCTGCTAGCATGTGTTCGGATGATGCTACATTAAACATCTGTGTCTCCTGAATGCGGCTGTTTGTTGCCTCTGAAGTATCTCAATTGCTGCCGATGCTATCGGAGCCTAAGTGGGCCCGCGCGGCGTAGGTTGCGGGGCATTTGTTAAGTGGGCCTTTGTCGTCGAGTTTCAGGGTTAATGTGAAGTGTGAGCTAATCCACTGGCCACTCAATAGCTTTAACAGCGCATGAAATCTCTTTTGTTAGTAAACCCTGTGCTGCAGGCCATATCTGAAATTGATCACCGTTCCCCTCTCCCTTCCTCTTGTCATGGCGCTTTGGAGGAAGGAGTATCGACAGACTTCCCTCTTAAGGGGAAATAGGAGAGAGACTGATAAAGGCCTGCAGAGAGGAATTAATAAAGTCGGGATGGAGCAGGAACACCACTGCAGGGACGACTCTCCCGGCCATTTATCTCACGGCCATTTATCTGACTGTAACTACCACTGGTGGTCAAGTGAATTCAGGATACTTACATCACTAGAAAACACATGATTCACAGGATAAATAAGATGCATTACAAGATAAAACAGTTTGACGTGAAAAGAGGTGAAAATCTTCCTCCACTCCAGCGCTGTTATTCAATAGTTTCAGATCATGCAGCATGTTTAATTACTAGAAACAAAACCTGTGTTACTGCATGTCAGTAGCTTTATGGTATTGTGAGTTTCTGGCACTGAATATTTAATGGTAAAGGCTAAAAAACCAGCAGGATTCTAAACTAAACGCTTCAGCTAAATGTTTGACAAAACTGCCTCATTAGGATTTTGTTGGACGAACGCGGCGAGGGCTCGGTGTCGGTAAACAGCAGTGTCCTCTGCTTCAGCCAGAAATAGTGCACCATTACAAACCATGCGGTCAGGGCAAATATTGAGACAGATGTCAGTTCGACGGCCGCCCAGACATGCAGCGTTCCAGTGCCGCTGACATGCAGCTGCGCGGAGGAGCCGGCGTTGGAACGACGTCCAAAACGTCCATCGTAAAGCCATGAACACTCCAAACTGGTTTAATTGGTAAACACTTCTTCTCTGGGTTTTTTACGAGTGCGGTCAGGTTTCAGCACCGGCATGCTCTCGAGTTTATTTGGGGAAATCTGTTTCTCTCCTAACGCCCCCCCAAAAAAAAGGCATCAGAAATGTCGATGTGAAGCAGAGAGTTTGTATTGAGAGCTCACTTTCTGTCACGACTTGGAGATTGCGCGAGGATGGATGGTTGAGCCGGCGAGAAACAATTGGCCAAAATTGAACGCTTCACCTCCACTCAGTTAAACTCCTCAACTGGAAAATGATGGACTAATGGCATTAAAACTCTAAATGACAAATGGAGAATTGTACATGCTCAACTCTGAGTGCAGCCCGACATTATTAATGCCTCTGTTTGGAACATTTACCGTGTTGAAATATTGATTTTCCTTCAAGGGGGTAGTTTTCTATCAGCTCGGAAATAAATCAACAAAAAGTCACAGCGAAATGTCCACGCCGAGATCATACGTAAAGTTTAACCGGCACCAGATACTGTTTTTTTTTTTCTTTCTCCCTGTATCATCTCTGATGCCCTTGTTTGTTCCCAGTTCACCAATTTTCTCCTTTCGTTTCCCACTTGCATCCGATTTGATCCTTTGCCAGTGGCCAGGAAGGCAAATCCAGCAGATGTTCTCGGGGCCCGTGGAGTGAAACAGGCAAACACTCGTTTGATTGTTTTGTGATTTTTTTTTTTCTCCTTCTTTTGGCAGCGTGCAGGACTTTTTGTGCCCTCTGTTTAAAAGAGCGCCAAGAGAGAGAGAGAGAGAGAGAAAAACTTTTTCTCTCTCCCTGCAAGTGTTCGGGTGGGTGGGGGGAAACAGAAGTTGTGTTGCTGTGGCGCTTGCTCCCAGTATGTGTGCACCAGCTCACGAAGGGAGTCAGAAATGTGCGAGCGCTCGCAGCCTGACAGCTGATGGCTCCTCGTCACTTTCTCCAAAGACCTGTCTGTCACCGCAGCATCTTTCTGGGCTACATGTGTCTGTCCTCTCATCTGCAATCGCCCATGTTCTTGACGATGATCAATCGGCATCAGCCTCTTTAGCTGCAGCCACGCCGCTCCCCCCTACTACCAAATCTCGGCGCCGCGCCCCTCTACCCCCGGCGTCTTCTGATCAGCAGGGCTTGTGTACGGGGGGGATATGGGGGGGAGGGGGAGGGAGGGGGGGCAGCTGCATGGCTCCGTGACACATGACAAGTGCCTCAGCTCTGATCCGTTTGCTGTAAAGAATCATTAGCAGCAGAAAACGCGGCTGTGTCGCGTCGGGTTCACAGCTCAATCGCAGCGATCCGTCTCCCTCGCCGGAGAGACTCTTTTCCTTCGAGCGAACGGAGGCGCTCCCCCCCCCTCCCCAACCGTAAACCGGTTTATTTATTTCATTTCCTTAATGAGCTGACCTTAACGAGCGCAGACAGCGCGTCTGGCGTCTGGGCCTCCTCGTCACTGTCACGGGGACGACCTCTTCCCGAGTGACAAACTCGCGTCTAAATGGGGATGTGAGAGGCTTGCTGGGCTATGTTTAACTATCAGGGCACCTACGGAGAGACAGACGTATCTGAGAGCCCGGCTTCACGTTTTCAATACAGCTCCTCAATTCTTCTTTTTAGGTTGTTTTTTTTTTCTTCCCTTCCCTTCACTCCTTTCTTGCCTGTCCTGCTCGTTGATTGTGAAGAGATTTGGGGTATGAGACGCGAAGCATGTTGTCAAGCTGTCGGTTTCTCTGCTCGACACACACTTGGAAGTTGAGTAGGTGCCTTGAGGAGGGGGCGGGTGGAGGAGGGGGGCGCTTTTGTGATGTTACAGACAATTGCACTGTTCTAGTTGCCCGTGTCATCCATCCTGCTGTTTATAAAGTCAGCGTGACCCGACTCCACCGCGTGTGAGAGACGTGGGACTTGACGTGCGCGGCGCCGCCTCTCACACAGTCAGAGACGTAGAAACAAACAGAACGCCGTTTTCCAACGGTCCACCGGGAGGAAATTCGTCAAAACGATGCCCCGCCAAAACGCTCGAGTCACCGCTTTTTTTTCCCGGCTTCCCGACTTCCTTTCTAACAGCCGCGGATGATGTGGCGTCGGAGTGGTGATAGACTGTTCCCGTCAGAGTTCCCTTACAGTCCGGGAATAATGATGCCTCCTGGTGGAATTAAACTGATGAAACCATTAATTCTGTAAACACAAATTGCACTGAACTTTTCAAATCCCCAACAAAGTACGATGGCGAACGCTAATGAACAATTTATCTCAATGAATTAATTTGTTTCTCATTAGTCAACACCGCGGCCCGTGTTTAGGTTGTGCATGGAACGCGTCCCTCCCTCCCTCCTGAATACTGGTCCAAACTGGCAACGTCTTTCTGCGTTCGCTTTCATCAGCGTTTCTGTTTCGGAGAGGTGCGATGGCTGCCGTCATGGGCTAACAAGTATTAGGTTTCTGTAAAGATTTATCACACAGCTGTTTTTTTTGATCCTTTACAACATGAAAAATTCAAAAGTGCGAAATTCCTGCTTTTCACTGCGTCTTTCTGCTTGGGGATCACTGTCCTTGTGCATCGTCTGTGTCCTGTTTTTTTTCCCCCGTCTGGACCTCGATGGCTTTGCATTAATCCTGTTGCTTCTGTCAGAAGTGAAAACATCAATAAACTTCAATGTGCCAGCACCATTGGCAACCTCGCATGTCCGAAGCGTAACAGCATCCGCACAATGTTTGACAGATGAGGTGCCACTCTGCTGCTTATGAGCCGTTTCTTTTTTGTCCACACTCTCCCTCTTTTCATCACTTTTATACGGGTTTGATTCATGTTTCTTCAGCTCATTGAACTTTGTTCCACGGCTCGGTCAGGTTTGTTTTGTTGTCGTTCGGAGCTCTACCGGAGCTAAATCATTTGAAGGATAAGCATTTAGCAGCAGAGTGTTCTTTTATAACTTACCTTGGGCACCATGGAGAAATACGCCTAAATGGTTACGTCTGTGTTGACGGATGTAACTGTACGAATACAGACTGCGCTGTGGCTGGTCACAGAAATCTTCTATATTCAATGGCTGACCATGAGTCGGAACTAAAAAAAAATGGTTTGCACATGTGAAACTGTGAGCAAACATGTTAAAAGCTGATCTATGGACACGATGCACCGAGTTACGAGTCGGCCAAACATGAAAAACAAAGGACAGCGTCCGTACGGTGCATCTCGTATCTGGTGTTTCCGCTGCATGCACATATCTTTACGTACACTAAACATTAAACAGTAACCACTTCCACAGTCGATGATATAAATTGATGACACTTCCTTTGTGCGGTTCAGGGGTTCGCTGAGCTTCACTGTTCGAGCATTAAAAGTAACTGTAATAATCTGCTGCGGGCAAAAACACACTCGTAACAGTTCAGTGTGAAGGAAATCTGGCAACTGAAGGTCAGGCTATCCATAACAGAAGCATATTAGCATTAATAAGGTTTAGAGAATACATATTTGTCCCAGTGTATATATTAATTTATACATATATTATCCTTTAATATAAAAACTAGGGCGCATAAACACATAAACATGAACCACGCTTGGTTCTCTGAGCAATGTTTCCAGGATGCTTCACATATTATATGTAGATTTTATGTAGATTGTGAAATAAATATCTGACTGACTGTAAGTGGCTGAACTGAGGAGGAAGATCTGCAGCATGAAACGCAGACTTAGAGCACATCATATGTTTCTCTGCCGTCCCTGACAATAAAGGCACAATTCAGAGTTACTGGAATTGTCTCACCTCATAATGGCAAAAAAACAAAACATAGATTAAAAAGTATTTGGATGTTTGTAACATGTAACTAAAAGACGTTGGATTTTGGTAAATGATTGAATTGAGAATCAGAAACATATAAAAATAAAAATATAAACATTATATTATTACAAATTTAATATTTTTTTTAAAATTAGATATTATATATATTTATTTTTAATTTATACAGTTATACTCATTAGAAATAATAAGATTTTTTATCAGTAATTTATTAGATTTAATATAATTTTTCAATTCTCAACATATAAATAAACAGGCTGTATTTTCACACAGACAGGAAGCAGTTCGTTAAAAAATATAAAATAAACATTTTGTATTGGTTCGAATGGAGCACCTGATTCCCCTTCGCTGTGTAAAAAAATAAAACCTTAAGCTTGAGGAGGAGGCAGAGAGGAGCTTGCTGTTTTTGTCTAATGAACTACTGGTCCAAAAATTTATAAAGAACATGAGGCAGTCGCTGTGAACACGGTTGCTTTTATGTCTGCACTTATCAGCAAAGTTCCTGTGTGGATTAGTTTTAATCCCCTGCCATTATGGCCACAATGGTTTCATTAAATACCCCAACATATTGTCGCAAAAAATGTGCCTGCCATATAATGAAACCGGGGAGGATACGCCAGGAGGGTGCAATGAAGAACACCCAAAATGAGAGAGGGACATTCAGCGTGGCTTACCCTAATAACAGAGCGACTAGACTTGTTATAGCACCAGATTATTATACGAAAAAGAAAGGGGTTTTATTCAGCGCGCTATTATTAAAGATTAATTAAAATCCGAACCAAAGGAATCGCTGAAATGAAGACAATAAATAAATATATAATCTAAAAATGATTCGCCCGCATAAAAGCTTTAAGGCTTTGGTGTACTCTGCAATTTTCAAGATAACTTTGGAGTTATTTGCTGAAGTCGTGTACTGTGTTTAGCTGTATTCACACATTTAATGGCCGTTATCTGAAAGACATGATAGTCGGTATAAGGAGAGCTGTGAGATTTACAGAACCAAATTGTACAAAATCTCTCCAAAAGATGATTAAACTGAAGTGTTTTGTTGGTCACATTAGAGAAAGATATGAACGAGTGTGTTTAACGTAAAGAAAACTGAAACGTATCAACATCTAGCACGTTTCTTTTAGAGACAGAGAATAAAGGTTGGTCTCAAAAGGAAATACACTGTGAAATATACAGAAACAAAGTAGCTTATTAGCCTGGTTTTGCCTGCACTGAGGCTGTCAAAAATCCAGTGAAACAACACAAAAAAACTGAAAAAGAAGCTTTTTAAAACAAATAGACTGATGAAACTGCTTGGTGCTTTTATTTTGAAGGCTCCTGTTCTGGATGTTGGTCAGAGTTTGCTTTCGGACCAGTTTTGGAGTGGAAACGATGTTGTTTCGGTGACTCAAACATTAGAGTGGAAGTCCACAGTCGTTCAGAAAGATGAATGTAGATTTCAAAACAAAAGCATGAAACACTAAATTAAAGAAATTGCGGGGGAAAAAAACTGCCAAAAAACCAAAATGAGTTTATGCCAGAGATTAAAAAACTGAACATTCAGACATCTGAATAAAATCACACTAAACATGCTAAACAAATAGCTGTTGAAACATGTGTATTTATTTCTTGACAGATAACCTCTTTTCTGAACCTGATGACATGAAGTACGTGTCAGGAAGAAGTGCATTAGTCAACACGAGCGTACCTAGCGTGAGTTCATGTGACCCAGCAGCTGGAGCGAAATCAAAGCGCAGCGTTTCACCGGCTCTGATGTGACCCCTCGCTCACTGATCAGCTCCGTCCTGCCTAAATTCATATGTAATAATTTGCAAGCAGCGGGGAAAAGGCATCGTGAAATTTCCATTCCATCAAATCAATATGCAGCATTTAAATGTACAGCTCAACATGCGCTATCAATTATTCAGACAGAGCTGAAAACAACACAGCCTGCATTATTCATTTGTTAATGTTGCAACAGAAAATCACTGCACAACAAAATGCACATATGGCAGCAACACATCTGTGTCACTGTCTGTTTTTTTCCTCTCCCTCCCTTCCCCCCTTTTGATTCTGCGTATTCTGTGAGCATGTTTTTCCATGATGAAGGAATTGGTAATTAAGCATAGTGGGGGTACTTTGAACACATCGCTCGACTCATCTTTTTCATTATTGTGACATTTATGCCACTCTTGCAGAAATGCGGTGGGCCCGTGAAGAAGCATGCTGCTCGTGTAATTTTACAGCCGCCACGCTCGGCGTTCGACGTGACACCGTCTCGCGGCAGAGCGATCAAGTAAAAATTACACGCCCACAAAGCTCCCGGAAAACACAGGAATCGAATCTCAGAGGTGCAAAAAAAAAAAAACAGGGAAAGTGAACATGCAAGATGGAGGGAATTGGAAGATTTTTTTCAGGAAACTCTTTATTCAATGTGTATTTGTTAAGATGTGACGCACGGCAGCCGTCAGACAGGCTCCAATTTCTCACTGGGAAGCTGGAAAGCTGGTGGAGTCCAACCTCAGCACGCGTGAGTCGGTCGTAGCAACGCGAAGTTACGTGAAGTCATTTATGTGCCAGAGAAACAACAGCAGAGGACAACCAGGCAAAAAAATGTTGCGCGATGGCGACGAGCGAGCCACAGTACAAATACACGTGTCGTGATAAAACATCGGGGCTTCGAAAATGGCAAGTTGGATTCCGTCTGCGGCCAAATAAGTACTGAAAAAAACATCTGCGAAGAAATATATTGAGGAAACTAAAAAAAAAAACAAGTAGAACTCAGTTGGCAGTCGAAGAAAACGGGGCCATAAGACATCAGAGCGGCTGTATGTTTCCATGTATAATGTTTTTTGTCTTGACTTTCATCGCCGCGCTTCCTCGGCTCGGCTCGGCTCGTGGTATGGTGTGCAGCGAATCCTCAGAGCGATGTTAATCTGGAGATGTATCGATGTAACAAGGAAGCAAGGAGCTGGTCTCGTCTCCCACTCAGCTCTCAAGGTCATAATTAATTGAATGAGAGTGGGAGTCTTTGGGACTAGTTGCCTTGCACTTTTGTGGGAGAGCCAGCCGAGCTCTCTGCCCATGCCTGCACACTTCTAACTAGTCTCCCAATTACTTTTTGAGGGGGTGAACTATCCGCCGAGCTGGGAGAGACAGGGATGCATTCAAGGACTCTTAAATGAGATATGAGGGCAAACAAAGAATCTTGCGGGTCCTGATAATTGACAGATCATTTATTATAAGAGCTGAACTAAGCCAAGGTATTCACTTGAACCCCCTCCTAAACGACAATGCTTTTGACAGCTCACTTGTACTCGTTGCACTGCCGTGGAGTGGATATGAAATTGCAGAGACGCGCAGATACAAACACACACACACACACACACACTAAGACTCTCTAAAACTCTAATCAGGACATCCGCTCTCGCTTTATTACTCTCGAGATCCTCAAACGGTTTCGCCCGAGGGCCACTCCTGGAAACTGACAGAGGGCCAGGGGCCAGTTAGCATAATTGTCTGTTTTGCCTGTCAACCTTTCAGCGTTTTGCTGTAATCACAGCTTTTCTAAATGGCAGGGCATGTCAGCCGCAGCTGTGATGCTGACAAAAATCCAAGAAATCATACACATATCATTCTTTTCTACCACTGC
>JAUESE010000060.1:11798463-11808934 GCA_032274725.1 Malacoctenus triangulatus
TATCGGTGAACACACCCCCCCCCCCCCCCCCATCCCCCCCAGGCTGCCAATAACAATGTTGGCGGGCTCTCAGCCAGGATTTGAAACACATTAGGCTCAGATAGCTTGTATACAAAGAGCGAAGTATATAATGTAATGAACATAAAAGCTTTGCCGCATCGAGAGGTCCTGATTCACTCCTCTCAAATCCAGATTAACTGAAAAATAATTGATTAAAATCATTCTTGTCTGCCCATAATAGAATTAACATGCAAGGAAAATTAATTATGCATCGCCATGATTGAGTTTTTTGCTTTTAATCACGACAATTTCAGGCTTGACGAAGCTCAGATTGGCCAATTTAAGAAGAGGTTAATGCATTGCCATTACGCTTAAGACTTCTCGTTGCACAGCAAGCGCTGGCGAACAACAAGGAAGGCGATGGTGACCGGCACAAAGACAGACACACAATCAGTTTTAATTGTGAAGAGCATTACATTAGCTTCCGGTATTTTTAGACACAAAGAGGATATCAACCGTTAAACGTATCGCGCGGAGTCGTCATCGGACGGTCGTCACGACGCTTCAGAGGCAACAAAACCCAAAGCGCTGCTTCAGAAACACTGAAAACAATTCGATTTTCTAAAGAAACAAGAAGTCTGGAGCTCAGCTGAGTGAAACAAAATCCTGAATCGGAACTCAAAGAGAAAAAAAAGAAATTGACCATGAATCTTTTTAACGAACGATGAGTCACTTCGCTGAAGTACTTCAGTTACTTCTGTGAATCCAACGTGACCGAAAACGCAGAAAAAAGATCGCGAGCCGAAGGAGGAGACGGCCGACGCGTCGCTTAGCAGGGTGTTTTTTTTTTTTTATCGTGCGAGTCGGCAGACAGGGAGTTAAATCTGACCTCGACTTTAGTTTCTGCTCCGCGGCAATCGTGAGACATAAAACGTGGGACGTGATCGCTTGTTTGACAAATGAGATGAACATCAAAAGCTCTCCGGTGATAACACGACGGACATTTGTAATTAACAGCCGTCGGTGGGGGGGTTTTTTTAGACTTTTATTCGCCTCTGACAAAAAAATAAAACCCTCCATCAGTCAGTAAAGATGAAAATTAAATGCATAAACAGTTTAATCTGATGTTTGGGTTTTTTTCTGCATCCTTTTTTAGTCACATAACTGTGAGTCACTTTGGAGTGACTCACTTCGAGGCAACCGTCCCAGGCTCCGAAGTCATTAATGGCTAATGGCCGATGAGCTTCTCCCACCGGACCGACGCGGTTACAACGTGAACAACCTTCTGCGCTCCACACGATTTATCGCTCTGCGTGATGTTTAAACAAGCACTGAAATCCTCCTGAAAAAAACCTGCAGATGCTCATAGTAGAAAGTTGTCAAGAGGTTTGTTTATCAGCCAGCTAATTCGACAGTTTTTACAAATCTAAACAACATGGAAATCAAACGGTTTGTTTTGTCATCTGTTACTTTTAATTAACTTCTTCTGTGAAGTTTGATTTTTCCTGGTAATGTTGCTTCTTCTGTGGTGTGTCTGCCGTGCACATGTCCACGGACGCCCTCTTTGAAGTGTCGCGTCGACGTTGTTTGAATAAAGCTTCATTTTCGCAGTAATGCCTCTCCTGCACCTTTTTATTTTCTCTCTCTCTCTCAACAGTAAACAGTCAGAAGTCCTTTTAATAAGTGTCTGATGAAGCCATGCAACTTTTCCTCATGTGCCCATTAACACGCGCGCACAAAAACAGTCAAGAGATGCTCGTTTCTCTTTATTTAATTAACATTATTATGAAGGTCAGATCAGAGCCTCTTTCAAAAGTTTGCGCTTGGTGCTCGAGCAGCCCACACATCCAAACATCCTCCCACGCGAGGTGACACGGGTCCTGTATCGAGTGGAGGTCACTCCACTCAAGTTGTTGATCTATTAAATCGGTTCGGAAAATGAAAACAATGAGCGCGAAGTTCTGAGAGGCCAAGAAATGACGTCCAAGTCATTAGCTTGTCACTCACCTTTGGAAACTCTTAACTACTTCAGTCTCCTAAAAGAATACGAAGAAGTGCAAGCGTGTAAAGAAGGAAGTTAAGTGGCTGAATTTACAGATTTTCTCATCTAAGCTTTGCTACTTTATTAAAAAAAGAGAAAAAAAACTGATGGAGTCAGCGGTTTTAATATCACTGAGCTCGTTCGCTTCTTAATCTAATCCCAATGAGGTTTAAGCTAATGCTAACGTTTAGCCTTTGTCCTCATCTATTTTTTATCATTTCAATTGAAGGATTTCACTGGATTAGAACAGCAGATTAAAACCCCGAATAGGTGGAGATCATTGAAGGAAAGTTCACGAGTTTAAATTACACAATAAGAAGAAGAGCGCGTGTGATCGCGTCGCAAAGATGTATCCCCGGACATTCCCCCCCCTTCAGCTGCTTTACAATGGTTTGGTCCATTTATAGTGGGCGGGGCTGCCAGTTGGTCAGTGGAAGTGTTCAGGAGGTAACTTACTGTCAACTGACTTCAAAAGATTTAATTCGAAAATTAAGTGGGACGTTTTTATACACTACAAATCCTCAATGAAGAGGGAAACCGACATGTTAACGCATTGCTTTTTTTGCAGCAAATTAGCTTGTTATACTTCATCAACGTGCATGAAAGGCAAAAAATAAATAAAATGCCCACTAAAACCGACTGTCAGAATCATAGTTCTAAAATATTTAATACCAAGAAACTACTTCATTAAATTTAATGTTTTTTGACTCTCTGCATGTAAAACAGTTTGTGGTTGAAATTTGGTTTGTCAGATTTGCAACATATGACGGCTAAAAGGATCAAAAATCACAAGAAATACACAAAAATCCTGTGAATAAAGACTCTGACAGCTTTCACAGCTTTGCATTGAAACATCTCTGATTTGTAGTAATGCACTACAGAGAAAACACAAACGACTGTTGAAATATATCAGTGTACATACATAATATAGTGAGTTTAACTCTATAAATTCAAGAGCTCTGCAAGTGGCTGAAATGAGCCTTTATTAATCCTCACGACAGCAGAGCCACCGGACCTGGAGCCGGTGAACCCGTCTGATTATCTGTCCACAAACACCCTCCATTGCCTGACACCGTGGACAAAAATGAGCAGAAAAAACAATGAGGACATCAGAACCGAGCGCGGACACAAACCTGAAATAAAAAAGAAAAAAAAAAAAAAAGCCAACACGTAAATGAAGCTTCTCCAGGCAGAAAGGCAAACACGCACCTCTGACCCGAACCCTCCCTCTGCCAGCTCCTGCAGCCCACTAACAGGCAGGTGCAGGCTGACACGCTACAAGGTATTTAAAAACATCTCCGAGTTACAGGTGGAGGGAAAGCAGCAGGATGGTGGTGTGAAAACACTCGCAACAACACTTTAGTTTATAACAATCACAGGTGCCAAAAGGTTCACACAATTTTAGGCTCCTTGCGGCTACTGGTGAACGAAAAAATATTGATTTTTTTTCTTCTTTGCTAAAAAAAAAAAACAAACCTAAATAAATAAATAAAGCCCTGAAATGTACTGAAAATGTAAAAGTAAAAACTCACTCTTTGAAGGCCGTCGCTTTCTGATGTCTGTTTTTTTTTCAGGATTCAACTTCAGACACTCCCCCCCCCCCAAAAAAAAAGAAGCGTGGACATCAGGGGTCTTTTCGATAACGGTGAAATGTTGTACACAGTTATTGTATAGTTGATGAACCTCGATGGAACCACCTAAGAACTGCACACTTTTTTTGCAGCCACTGAAAGAAAAGTACGTCTCACGTTTGTGGTCTGTTTTTTTTTTTTAGTTCAGTTTATTTTTTACAGTGTATAAATGTGCATTTTTTTTCTGCGTCCTGATTGGCTAAGGAACTGTAAGCCAATGTCAGTCAGTCTCCTCTGTGCCGTTCAGCTGTGCAAATTTCTCCACGACAAAACGCACAATGTCGACGAGACGTTCTGCACCGACAAAGGCAGCTGTTGACCAAAAGGCAGGAAGATGCTAATTTATTGCTGATAAAGTGACACTTCTGCACGTGCTAAAGGAAGGTAGAAGCTACATGGCTGCAGGGAACACAGAACTGTTTCCTAACTGTAAAAAAATGAAGCTGACTACTTTGGATTTCACTGATCGTGGGTTCTTTTTGGAATGTAACCCCGTGATAAACGAGGGTTCACTGTATAAAGAGACAGAACTCGTGTATGTTGGATGTTTCAGATTCAAACTGTTGGAAGATGTTGCCTGACGCTCTTCAGAAAAACAGGTTGCGTTTTGATGAAGATAATCAGTAAAAAGTGAAAGTATCAAAAACAGAAAAAGGTTGACCATAAAATACTGCAGAAGCAATAACTCCAAGCACTCCCAGACGACTTCACAAGTGTATCCTGCGTCCGTGTGACGTGCGGCTTCTGGGGCTATTTTCAAAAACGTTGGATTTTAAAAAAGGAATTCGCCGACATTGATCCTCCTGTTATTTGATTCGGTTTCCTGCTCTACAAGGACACCGTTTGCCGCAAACAAGTCCCTCTCCACGCAAGGACGGCGAGCAGATTTTTCCAGGTAAACATCTTCCCCCGGCAACGATGAACGGCGAGTCGCTGAACAAAGGCGAGTTTATTGTTTCTTCAGCGACGCGACGTAGAAACACTCGTGTCAGTGCGCATCAACGAGAAGCAGGCCAGCGCCTATACGCCTAATTTCAAGGTTCATTATTGTCGTTCCGACATGAGCGCGGCAGCACTTTAAAACTTGTAGGTGCAGTCGCGGTCTAATTGGAAGTAAAAGTATTTTGGTCTTATTTATTTATCTATTTATTTGCTGGCTTAGTCTTTTGGGGTCACTGGAGCACAAAATTACTGTGCAAATATATATTATTCACTACATGGCGGATTTATCGTCTCCATAGAAACTCCACTCCCATTTCCTGTCATTAAGGCCAAATTACGAGACGAGCAAGTCGAGAGAAAAATGTGCGGCAGGAAGTTTCAGCGAAAAAAAAGCGCGTCAATGTGAGAGAAAAAAAAGGAAGAAGACAGGAAGGTGATTTTAGAAAGGAGAGAAAACGGTTAATTCCTCCCTGAAGTATCACATCCAGCCTTCTTCCACATGAACGGACAGACATTTGTGAGAAACAGGAACACGCAGTCTTCACTCATTCAGACGTGGAGTCGGGCCCGAACGGCGTTGTCTCCTTCAGACCGAGTGGTCGGCCAAGCAAATAAAATAATAGGCAGCTCGCGCAACTTCAGCTGAGATGACATTTCAGCTCCACTTATTTTTTCTCTCTCTGCCGTCGTTAATGTAGTCTAGTGTGGTACTCCATTTGCTTCAAATTGGGAATATAAACACTGGCCGAAAAGAAGTGCTGCTGCCATTTACTGCTGGTGAGTGATGATTCCGCGCTGAATATTCAGAGTTCGATGCTCCCGCTTTTAATTGGAAGTGGAGCTTCGTTTTCTATCAAGTTTATGAAACCATAATGTTATTTTTTATACCAGTTAATTCTAACCCACTCTAATACTTAAATATCAGACAGATTTCAGTTCAGACATACGCAAACATGCTCGGCCTTCAAAGCTTGATCTTTCTCTTCAAGCCTCAAATAGAAGGCAAACCTCCGTCACACCCCAAGAATGATGTACCACTATGAACTCTACTGGCTAATGCTACGAGCTAATACGACTAGCTAACACTGCGTGTCAACATGACTTAGCCATGTGTCGACACCTAGCAACAGCGCATAGCAACAACGAGCCTTCTGAAGACAAACTGCTATGTTAACCTTTTAGTGACACAACAGAAATCACACTTTTCATTGTTTTGGATCACCAGATGATTGGATCACCACCAAAATTTAATCACCTCTTCTTTCCACCAACTTGCACCCGTCCTGCAAATTTCATCCAAATCCATCAAGAAGTATTTGAGTTATTCAATTTGATGCAGGAGCAATCACATAATCTCCCTAGCAAAGCCAATGAGGAGGTTATTTGTTGAATTCAGTTATTAATTGGAAAGCTATTCAAAGGAAAATACTTCTGCTTAATGCTTTTGACATTGCCAATTTCTGGTGATTGTCTGCACACAGACATGAAAGCATATTTGGGCGCACCAGTCCCAACTTAAAAAAAAAACACACCAACTCAAGGAGGCAAACTCAATAAACTGATTAATCATCAGCTCCCGCTCTGTTAGCGTCTCCATATCAGCGTTCACCTCAAGATGTCCCCCCCCTCCCCCGACAAAAACCAGCGACGGCTCCTGAGAAACATTTATACTACAGTAAGAGGCAAACCCGCTCTGCAGTAAATTGCATTCATTTACAACTAAATTGGTTTCCTAATTACGTTTAAAACCTGTTAAATTGCTGCCCGGATTACGCTGAGAGGCCTATCTTTCAGGAGGTAGTTAAGGTAGATGGCGAGTAAACTGAAGCAGGGAACGAGGTTCGGGCCGACTAATGCACGCTGGCAGATCGGCTTTTATTAAATCCTCAACACTCCCTTTTTTTGCAATTTACGGCGTGTGTTCGTTGTCTCCGACCAGATTAGAAAGGATTCCGAACATGCACTTTGCATTGATGAATTGACTAATACAGGCTTACAAAAAAGATGCTCTGAAACCCCGACTTGTTTCTTGGAAGAAAGAAACACGGTTAAGATGCAGAGTGCTTAATATAAGACTTTGCATGTGAAGAAGTAACAGTTACTTAGGAACATGTTACTCTTATCTACATGACTTAAAATGCATTATTTAGTTGATCTGTCAACTGAAGGATTATTTGTCTTCCAGGAAGATGCTCTATAATTTGAGTGTTATCAGTTGTTGAAAGGAATATACACTATAATCGTCCCATAGCATCACTGGTGTTGTGACAACAGGTTTATCTTAGTCGGAGTTGAACCGTTTTCTTTCCTAAACAGGAGTTTTGTGAAACAGTAGCAGGGCTGCTCAAGCTAACAGTCAGGTCCGACAGCAGGACAGAGAGAGACAGCAGCTCTGCAGCTCTCTGGAGCCAGAGAAAATGCGGATCCGTTAGAGGAACAACTCAAATACTGCGCAGAAACTTCGAAAAACTTGCTAATGGGTGAGCGTAATCAGCATTTTTCTCGTTCCAACTCTCACTTTTTTATGAGTACTTGCAGCAGCTCCATCAACAAATCAACCTTATCTCAAGGCCAGAAATTAATTTGATAATTATGACCTTATTTTTTCATCAGACTTCCTCAGAAGCTCAAACAGCAGCTCTCTCGTTCACCTCTCTCCATATGCATTCATGACGGTTGTGCGCAATTGAACATTTAATCGTTTTTGAATTGGAAATAATGAGAGATTCAGTCAAAACGTTTGATCTCCGAGGCGGCTGGTGAGTAGATGGATGAAGTGAAATTTTATGACTTCTTGAAAAGCAGAAGATGAACTTCAGACAACCTTTGAGTCACACTGACACCACAAACACAGAAAAGCAAACCTCAGAAATGATCCTTTGAAGTGAGGACAAGATATTATGAATTTCAGTCCAGTTTTCAGGGATAATGATTTCATCAATGACACTTCAATAAAAATCGAAGCCTCATTTGAAAAAAAAAGAGATGAGGCATGAAATAGTCTTTAGGTTTTAATGGAGAAATTGAAGCTTTTTAAAATTGTACCCACATTTTCTTGTGCTCTCGGGTCTCTCAGTTGTCGGGCAAAACAAACATGGAAGTAAAAATAAATTTAGAGATAAGAGACACATTTTAACAGATTTATACTTTGTTTGCCGGGACCGACGTGGAGACATCTCGTTTCAAAGAGCAAATCGAGTTAAAACATGTTTCCCTGAATGATCTTTGGATTCATTTCGAATCATTAGAATCAAAGTGCGTCGATTCGGTGCTCAGCGAGACTTCAGGACGTAACCTCTCAGCGCCGCGGCTGCGTGAGTGGATGAAGCCACGTTTTAATGTGACAATAATGAAGCAGATTAATAATGAAGCGCTTTTGAATCCCTCCGTTTATCCGGCACTCGATGGGAGCCAAACATTGTTTTCACCATTCAGCTTCATTTTCTCGTCGAATTTTTCAAGTACTTTGTCAACATCGATTCAGAACGGCCGAGATTGATGCCGCGTCGATCGACCTTCCGTCCAATTGCGATGATTTAAACGTCCATTTCATCGAAGGCAGACAGATTAGGGATCAAGATCCCCAACGTGATTCAACAACACGACAAACTGTATTATATTTTGTCGGTATTTAAAAATTCATCAGATTGTTGATTGTGGCCAGATTCCTCTGACATTTGTCCTGCTTCACAAGCCAACAGCGTTGCTTCGGAGTACAGTACATTATCACAAACAGACAGCTGCGCCGCATTTCATTAGTCCGATTCTTCGGCCAAATGTAGAAACCAAATTTCCATAAAATCTGCACGAGTAAATTTTAAATGATATCGGTTCTGTTCGCGACCGTTTGCTCGGGGAAAAAAATAAAAAATTGTTGTCGAGCGCGTGGAGATAAACAGCTCGCGGGTTTCCAGCCAGCGCTGAGAGACGGCTGCAGAGGAGACGGCGTGATGAGATTCAATTATTATGAAAGATGATTCGGCTCCTAAAAGCGCCCCAAAAAAATCCAAAACAAGGAAAAGTTATTTTTCTGGTCAGTTAATTTAGAAAATGGGGATTTTGTTTTTGGAGGCTGTTATTAGACTGTGAATATTACTTTGGAAAGCGACATTTTTGTATTATCACTTGTTATTTTCTTTCAAATATGTTTTCTTGTTACTCGATTTTGAATTTTTTTTTATTTTAAACATTTAATAATTTCATCCAAAGGAGCTCAATGTTTAAAAAAAAAAAAAAAACACAACCTGAGTTGTTTCCAAACGTTTCCAAGATACAGAAAGATACTAAAACGCAAGAAGCATTTCTGGGTCTCTGAATTTGTTTTCGATCGAGTCACTTTAAACATTTTTGGGGAAATTTGTTTTACCTTCTAAAAAAATAAAACAAAAATAACCATGAATGCTCCGAGGCCCAAAGCTAAAGAGGCTGAATGTCCTCTCTGATAAATTAGACGGTCACAGGAATGTCGGAATTATTTTAAGCTTTTCAATGTCACTGTAAACAGGTATTGAAATGAAAACAAACTATGTTTGAATTGTCTCTTATCACCGGGTTGTGTGTTTTTAGATCTTAGGAGTAGTCGTATTGTCGTCACTCTGTATTGTATTCTACTGACGATGTGCTTTTATTATTTGTCTGCGTCTTCGATGGGTTGAGTTGACATCGTTATATCTCTTTAGATGCAGGACATTAGAAATCTGTATGGACTTTATGTAAAATTAAATCCAAAACTGTGATAGTATCTAAAATGTCTCTTTTCCAGGAGGCTCCAGTCTCTCCTTTTTGTTCACTTTTGAGCAGCAGCCGACCAAATCTGGGGATGTTTTTCGGGTTTTAATATTTTAACATGGCTTTGGGCTTATGAAGATGACTGTAACAGAGATTGAAGAATAAGAGTTGTGCACATGATGAAACCTGTGGAACTCTGAATCTCTCGAATTTGACTTCAAAAACAACCGAAAGATGTTCGACACGGGAGAAACGCCGTCGCTCTCTCCGGACTCCAGAGCCGAAAAAACAGAGAGAAAGAGAAGGAGCGTGAGATCGCAGCTCGGAGCCCTTTGAACGTACGCGGCCCTCACCGCGGGGTGTTCAGACCCACTTTATGTTTAGTGTATCCTCAATAAGCTCAGTTCACCGTCAGGTCTTTGTATTTCTTTTTTTTTGTTGAGAGGTGTACAAGTAATAAAACATAAATGAATGCTCGTGAGTGGGAACGAAAACAAAAGCTGAGCAGGGAACTGTACAAAGTGAGAATGAAGTGGAAAAGAAGAAGACGGGGAAAAACGAAGCGCGCCAGCAAGCCCCCTTCATTTCCCACTCCCCGATCCTTCACGTCAGCTCAATCTTTACCCATTACAGGCCAGATGTATCCCCCCTGTGTGTGCGGCGCTGGTGTCATTTCCATTCAGCACTCCTTTTCTTCCTGCCTACCTTTGGTGCCACTGGAAAAATGACAAAAACTGGAACCGCGACGGAACTTTCTGTTCCGCACACCACAGGCAGAAAATTGCCCCCCTTTTTTTTTTTTTTCGCTCCTCCGGCTCCATTTCCCAGCGAGGCCGCGGCGCGCGTGTGTTCATCTACTGAGACGCGGTCAGTCCTTTCCTGCACGTCCAACACGCCGCGCAGCTTCCCCGACGTTAAAAGAAAGACGTCACTGCCAGGAGGATTCGACCCTTCGTCCGGCAACAGAGCGAAGATTTCGAGTGCCGTGTATCATTTAGGCTTCTTATCGCAACAGAAACAGCAATTTTTAGCTTTTTTTTTAGTTTGTAATTCACTCCTTTTTCTTGTCAGTTCTGGAAACTGTTGGATTTCACTGAGAGCTGCAGAAAAACACAGCTGACCATTCATA
>JAUESE010000060.1:11817025-11839915 GCA_032274725.1 Malacoctenus triangulatus
CTTTTCACATCAGCGTGCCGCTTCTGTTGTTTTCGCGTGCAGAGAGTGTGTACTTGTCTGCGGACGAGGGAGGAGAGAGAGACAGACAGACAGGCGGAGACTGATACTCCATAATGAGTTTCCATAAAGCTCTCTCAGTGTGCTATCGTCGCCGTGATTTTATGAATTCATCATAAAAGAGTGAGTAAATGTCACAGTTGAAGGTAATGGAATAGGATGCTGAGTCGGGAGTGAAAGGCAGAGGTGTAAGAGAATTAAAAAAAACTGGAGAGAGAGAGAAGAGAGGGAGAGAGAGGGGGGAAAAAAAGGAAATTGTAGGGGCTCCTGTGATGATTCGGCTTGATAACAAAAGCCACGGCTGCCGCTGTTCATGTGTGCTGTCTTTACCCGGGAGATAGGAGGGGGTTCGGTGGGAGAGAGCCGGCCACGTCTCTAAATAAAACACGACATTGATTTATGAGTGTGAGCCCGCGACGAGTGTAGCAGGGTCTCCACAATCACCCGCGCAGGCACACACGCGCCCGTACACAGTCGCACAACACACCAAATCACAGTGCAGTGAAACCAGCGAGTGCACTCCTGCACTGTACATCTCAGCAATTCCACTTTACTCCATCCAATAGACCTCTGGGCATTTCTTCTTCTTTTTTATTTATTTATTTTTTTAGCCCACTTGGGTATTATTCATTCCACGGCTACTTTCCCTTCAAACTCCAAAAATGCTCCTCGTGCTGCGTCATTACTGGGAAATGGACTTCAAAGCTTCAAAGTTGTTTAATTAACGGAAAAAAAAATCAATCACTCTCTATTTCAGCTTGGGCACTGCGTTGGCGAGGAACGACCGACACAGAGGAAGTTTCTGTCCGGCCACACAGAGAGAAGCTCAAAGAAAGAAAGAAGGTGAGGAACTTCCACGCCGGGTCGATGGCAAACAAGCCGTGAGTTGTTGACGCCACGTTAAAGCCACTGCATTGTGAGTTTGTCTCATGAATGTGCTGTTCTTAATGAAAACCCAAGAACAACAAGGTTTTCCTGGTGTGATGTCGATTTGAAACGACTTGCAGCAGAAACGACGCATCGTCTCGCAACGTCAGATTCACCGTTCTCCTGAGTTCAGCTTCGTCGTTTGTCAGTCGCAGCAGAAGCTCGCTTCACTTTGTGTCACGTGACCAGGAACCAGGAAGTACTGCAGCATGGCATCGCTGTGAGACTTACGTTACGTCTGCTTAGATCCAAATGTTGTTTTCCGTCTCAGTAATAGTCCGACGACCAGTTCTTGAGATAAATGCGTCAGGTGAAATTTGTTTCTTGACTTCAAGTTCAAGTTTCATCGTTTGTAGTTAACGAATATTTGAAAGGAGTCTAACTGTTTACAAAGAAGTACCTGGCAGCTCATTGGAGTTTAAATTAGCAACAATAATTCAGGCTTTAAGTTAGAATGTTTATAAAGCTTCAATATTGCACAAAAAAGGCCCAAAATTTGGTTGAAGATTCAAGTATACAAGTGTTTTCTTTCCATTTCTGTGTTTTCGTTTCACAGTGTTTCTCAGCACATAAATAAAACCTTCATCTTGATGTTCAGGACACGTTTATCTGGCTGTCAAGATATATAAAGGACACATATTGAGGACAAGAAATTCACTCTTGGTGATTATTGTGGAGAGAAATACAAACAATCATTGGGAGCCATTTTTAACTTTATTTTTTGGAGGAATTAGAGACTCAAATTGTCTGAACGCGGGCAATTGAAAGAACAACAGACGTGTTCGAGCCGAGCCAGGCCCGGCGTTTCACTGCGCGCCGCTCGCCTGTCAGATTCCTCCTTCAACCCGGTCCAAGTTTGCGCTAATGTCATGCAAACACAGACAACGATAACCTCACAAGATCAAGACGACAGCGAGTCTCGGAGCCAGGCTCCCCGCTGAGCGCGCGGCCTGAGGGTGCAACGCGAAGCGGCTGGCTCTGACCTGATCTAACAGCTCGGTTCGGATTTTGGCTCGACAGAAGCTTCCCCCTCGTTTTTTTTTTTCCACTCGCGCCGGAAAAGACTCGTGTTTCGGTCTGATTTCACGTATTTCATCCACTAATATCACAAATGTTAATATATTCATCCCACAGATTACAACCCGCAGACAATATGTCACTGTTTCGGCCTGAAAAAAAAAGGAAATTACTTCGCTTGATTTCCTGAAGTTTTTCCACAGAAAAAAAAAAGTTTTGTGTAAGTGGAAAGAGACGAATCCTAAAATAACATCTGTAAAAAGACTTGAAGCGCCGGCTGCCAACTCTTGTGACAGATTAACAGTGAAAGCTGTTGTCATGTATTCCTTTTCCTCTGAGTTTGACCACGTTTTGTTTTTCCACTGTTTGCTATTTATGCAGTTTTGCGAGGAAAACGATTAAGCCCAACAAATGCACGAGGCGCGATAAGCGGGCGATAAGCTGCTCGACATGCGAATTTAATGTCAAACAGAGGATCAACCGTGTCCGCAGATCGCAGATTGGCGGCGTCGCCTCCCGAACAGTCGCATCGGTGTCGTCCGAGGCCGAACGCGTACTGATAGATCGGCCTGCTGATCATTTATACAATCGGACACAAAGTGTTTCTGTGACTTCCTGCACAGACTGAAGCCTGCTGGAAATCATCCGACTCGGCTGCAGCTTTTTGGTCTCTGCCTCCTGCTCCCACGAGGAACGGCGGCGGCGGCGCCGGCGCCCGATGGTGAACGTAGGCTGCCGGAGAAGACTGAGTGGGCAAAGATGAAATGAAGCAAGGGAAACTGTAGCTCACAGGTTTAAAGCGCTCTCACATGAAGGTTGTTCAGGTAGAAGGAAAAAAATAAATAAAACACAGCAGGGAAAAAAGAAAAACGCGGTTTTCAACCTTTTATTGCTGTAGTGCCGCGTGTGGTTAGCGCAGTGGGTTTAATGAATGTAGGTTATGTGCGACACAAAGGAAACAGCAGGGAAAAAAGACTGTGAAACAGCAACACTCCAAGATGAATTCATCCATTACTGCGGACTTTTTCCTTATGTGAAGACGAAGACACTTCAAACCGGGTTTAAATGAAGCGCAGCAGCTCAGCGCAGATCAGGACATTTACAAGAGCGACAGAATATCTGATGGTGGATTTCTAAAGTTCTCAGATCACACAAGTGATTAAATAAAACAGTCTTACATGATGTGCGGCATCAGAACCAGTATCTGGTCACGACGAATCAGACTAAGGCCACAAAACTCTCGCATTTGTTAGATGTTCTCGTTTATCTGTTTTATTTCAATCTATTTCTGTGTAGATCAATCAGAGGGAAACGAGTTGGCAGCTCTGCCATGTAAGCAGCAGAAGAATGGTTAAAACAACGAGAAGCGCACTCGGTAGAGCGCATACCTCCACCTTCCTCCATTCCCAATCTGCACGCTTTCCTTCCTGCCTCAACCTCCTGCACGTGGTGCTGTCTTAAAGGGCCACACGCTGTTAAAACGCACCACTGTAAGGACATTTTTCATTTCGTATCACCGGATCAGCACCGAAATTCTTTCAGCTGTTTCTTGTCACACAGCTCAACCATCCTGCATATTTCACCTCAATCCCTTGAAGAAGTTTTGAGTTATTCTGCTAAAACATAAGTGCAAACTTAACCCTAATTGGTGGAAGTAGTAAAGTCGACACACAGCAGCAGATTGTCAGCAAAAAAAGCCAAACAAAGGAGAATTGTAGCCTGTTTCACAGGCTAATTGACTCAAATATAAAGGTTTGGATTGCTGAGTATTTAGTACTTGACTACGTACTGATGTAATCCAAGCTTTATTATCACATTTCTAATTGTCACAGCAGCTGAGAGTCAGCGTGATGAGCGGCAGTACCTGCAGAGTGAAGCAGAGGACTCAGCCGTGACTAAAACATTAACGTCCATTCGAGTGTCTCTGAACTCCTGCCTGCTGGTAACGTATGCAGATGTCATCCCGGAGTGGAACCGACCTAAAGAAAAGCAACGACTTTAAAGAAGTATTTTTAGATTAATGATGTACGATTACTTTCCCTCTCTTTCTCTCTCTCTTTCTTTTTTTCTTCGCCCTCCCCTCCTAGCCGGCAACACTTTGAAAAGCTCACTCCGCGATCCATTAAATTAACCAAAGACCTTTTAAATGAGGCAAATCAAAGAGCGAGCTAACAATTAATACAGCACTGAGAATAGCATCAGCTGAGCTGACACAAAATCCCAGGCACAGTCAAGAGCAGCAGTCCACTTTATCAGGAAAACTTCAGGGAGGCTAAATGAACTCTAAAACTTCACCAAACTACATTTATTTCTTCTTTTTTTTTTTCTTCTCAAGATGTCGAAAAAGTTTCTTGAGAAGTGACTTATTTTCCGTGGTGCAGATTCTCCACATAATGAACGATTTCACCTCAGCCTTTATTTCCCCCACAGACACTCCCCAAAAACTCTCTTTAAAAACAGCTGCGGACCCCTTTAAGGTCTTCATTTACCAAAAACAATAAAGTGAAGCCAAACACAAACTCTCACCACTATACAAAAGCAGGACTTTCAGAATAAAAGCACTGGGCAGGATGATAAAATGTTTTCTGATTCTTTGAAAGGCGCGAACATAGTTGAGACAACGTCGGAGCAGGCGAAGCCCCCGTGATCTGACGTGCCCCCCCCTGAAGGCGGTCCCCCCGGTTTTGGTAGAAACACATCTCACCGTTTTACGGTTCCACCTTTAAGCGTGTTTTGATTTCAGAATGCGTTTTATTGATGTACCTCCCACACAAACGCACGAAGCACACGCTGTTTTCGTGCCTGCCTGTGTTGTTGACTTGTTTCGTCCTGTGATCACACACACAAGCACAAAAAATCTAAAAAAGCGAAAGTGGAGCGTTTGAATTTCTCGACTATTATTTGAAGAAAACCGAAAGACAAAAAAAAAAAAAAAAAAGCCCCTCAGAAGGTACTTAGAAAAAAAAACCACACACAAGCGAGCAGCAATAGTTGTCAGCGACTCGACAATCAGCGTCGACGTTGTGGAAAAATTAGCCGAAGCAGGAAGAAGGGGACAAAAGCAAGGTGGGTTTAAATGTGCTGCAAGCTGAAACAGTAATTATGCTTTCATTCCGATTTCCAGCGCTCTGATTCTTGTTTCTTTTTTTCTTTCATTTCAGCAATTTTCATTTCTCTTTCGGTTGAAGGATGAATGCACGTCTCAACCCCTTCCACGCGGCGCGGGCGTGTTTTAATGAGTATTATCTCCCCGCGCAAGTTTTATCACAATTTATTCAAACTTAGCGGCAACCGCACTTCTAAAATGGCATTCAATAATATGTGATATTTCAAAGCTACATTCAACAAAGGCTGCTATTATCCCGTCTTTCTCCACCCCAACCCCCCCTTTTCCTTTTTTTTATGTGACGGGAGAACTTTGTGGGATTCGCGGTGGAAAACAAAGGGACAGCTGACTGAAAGGTCTGCACAGCTGCAGTCAGACAAAAATGAATAGATTGGGGGGAAAAGTCACCGGCGTCACCTTTGTGACTCCATTCAGTCACATCCAACCCCGGGGAAAAAAAAAAAAAAAAAACGCCCGTCTTTCTCCTGCGTCTCCTCATCCTCGCCGACAATCGTTGGCGAGCAAATCAAACTCCAACTAAACAGGTGGTGCCATAATTTCTCATGTATGAACACTTGCAAGATAACAAATGGCAGGTATTTCAAAATGAATCTAAAAGTCACAGATTAAACCTGCTTCGGATATTTAGAGGCTCGTGTGTGCACGTCAGCCACGTGCAGAGGGAGGGGGGGTGTGAGGGGGGGCTGGAGCACCTGCCCCTTTGCCCCTTGATGCCCAAAGTGCCCTTTTGTTTCTGTCATTCTTTCTTTTCTTTTTATATTTGGTGTGTTGTTTGAAGGTTTTACGAGTTGCTGCGATTCAACCAGTCAAATTATAAAGTCAGATTCTGTTTGGCGTTTCAAATCTGTGCTTCATGTGCCCTTTTTTTTTAAACTTTGAGCACCTGGCCCTACAAAAGTCTCTGTACGGCCCTGGTGCACGATCAGGAAAAACATTAGATGAAGATACAAAACTCTTCAGTGTTTATTCCTCACAAAAAACACTGAAAACACCGTTGTTTAAATGTTGAGGATAAGTTAAAGTTGCTCTATAGAAAAGAGAAGAAGTCACGGAGCGCGTATTGAAAAACAGCCGATCTAAACGAGTGAAACTCCACGCTGGTTAAAGTCGAGGTTGTCTCGACGAGGTCATCGATTCAGCGTATAAAAATCTAATCATCCGAACGCGACGGAGGCGTCTCGAACTTCATCACGCCGGGAAAAACTTTGTGTTTTCAGGCGGCGCGGCGCAGCGGTGCAGCTCGGACGCCATCCCCCGGAACCAATCACGCG
This sequence comes from Malacoctenus triangulatus, assembly GCA_032274725.1. Lineage (NCBI taxonomy): Eukaryota > Metazoa > Chordata > Actinopteri > Blenniiformes > Labrisomidae > Malacoctenus > Malacoctenus triangulatus. Next base: position 11,823,425 of record JAUESE010000060.1, read on the forward strand.
GCTCGACCCCGGCGCCGCCCCGGGAGCGCGACCCGACCCGAGCGGAACCGAGGCAGAGAAACGCAACGGGCGTCTTTCCTCCAAACAAGGTCGACGTGCGGGGGCGAAACATCAACAGGAATCGGTGGAGAAGTGAAGAAGTGCCGTCTGAGGTTTGATCACAATAAAACTCCTTCTGGGGATTCGGTAATAATGAACTAAACTCTGAGATATAATGTGACAATCTCTGGTCTCCTTTTCTCCCCACAGCAAGTCGATGAATGTTTTATCCCACTGGGATGTGAAGACTCTTTGATTAATAAAAGCAGGTGTTAATGAACGTATTGTTATATTTACCTTTAACACATATTGTTTGAGCGATTTTCTCTCTCATCTCCGATCACAAAGAGACTTTTTTACTCCTTCTGATGAGACGAATTTATCAACGTGGATCCTTTCCCACTTTAACACCTCCTGGATTTCTCCTCTCGTCATTGGTCGGGGTCCAGTTGAGCCCGCCTGTCGACCCCCCCCCCCTCCGCGTCTCACCTTCGCCGCTGCTCCTCACCTTTTTGTCACGTTTTGATGATTTATAGCTCTTGGGCTCGCGCGGCTGCCAGCGCTGCTAAAAACAACGGCTGTGAAACACTAAAACCGGCAGAGACGCTCACTTTTTTTTTCCTCCCCTTCAGTTTTTTTGGGTTAATCTGTTCTTTGGCAAACTAAAGCTTTATTTAGTTGAAACACTTTATGCATATTTCCTGTGAGTCATGTTAAGTGTGAGAAGTGCAACACTGGCATTGCTGTCGCTTTCAAGTTGTACTTTTTTTGCGAGGCACATTTTTATCGTGGGCGCTCTCACCGGAACCTTATATATATATAAATACACACACATATAGATACCTGAAGCGAGTAACGGGGAAGGATGTCGTATGATGTCGAAATGTGAAGCCGCAGCAAGTGTGTATTTAAAGTTTCATGAGCGCGGCTGCGGTCTGAATCCCGTCGCCTGAATATTGTATCAGACAAGCAGGAGTAACGACCGCGATGGGGAAACATTCCAACAATGGTAACGTGTCAAAATCAACGAGCTCATCCCCGTAAACACGATCTCCGGTCGCACCAGTAAACACAATCTACCACTTAGCGAGCGTCATGAGATTCGGTCGACGGCAGAATCAGTCGTCTGAACGCCGTGCTCGTTCACAGCTCCGCGCCGCCAACGTTGCTCCGTCATGCAAAGTGCTGCCAACTTCCAGGAAGTCTTCAAAAAAAAAAAAAAAATAGGATCTGTTTGTGTACACACACGTTAGGGGGAGGGGGGGGCAAACCTGCGAGGCTCGGTGGAGCGGAGACGTTTTAAAATGAAAATTAACAGAAGGGCTTAAAGGTGGAGGAGACTTGCACAAATATTACAAGCTGCAATAAAACATGCATAAATAACCTCGTGCCCTTTAGCTTTGGAAATTTAATTTCGGGAAGCTGCATTTGCATTTTCCTTCAGCAACACTTCAGCCCCGGTGAGGTGAGGTGTGGGGAATATTTAGAGCGTTGCAGGTTAGATATATATATATATATATATATATATGTATCACGCTATCTTTATGTACCCGTGTGGCACCGGTGCCACCTCTCACTCCACTTCCTTCCTGCTCGTCTCCTCTTCACATGTGAGTGGTGGGAGGAGGAGGAGGAGGGGGGGGAGGTGTTCAGTGAAGATCGCATCCGAGGGAGGAGACACTGGTGAATATCGAGCTGGTGGCATTTGAAAAAAAAAAAGAAAGTGCATGGTTAAAAAAAAAGACTAGGTGGTGGTGGGTGAGGGTGGGAGGTGGGAGGGGGGAGGGGGAGGGGGGGGTTGCAGTGGAGCGACAAAAGTACGCCGGGGTACCAACAAAGTGCCCCGCGCCCGCCTTGCTGCCTGGCTGCCTTGCTGCCTTGCTGCCTTGCTGCCTTACTGCCTTGCTGCCTTGCTGCCTTGCTGCCTTGCTGCCTTGCTGCCTTACTGCCTTGCTGCCTGGCTGCCTGGCTGCCTTGCTGCCTTGCTGCCTGGTGTGGGGAGGGAGACGCGACCTGTCAGAGTGAGGGGGCTGGCTGAATGACTTCACATCACCCTTTCAGCTCCAGCAACTTCCCATTTATATTGTAATGCAAATCCATGGCCTGTCCCAGATGGTGCTTTTCCAGCACCGTGGGTGCATAGAAATATGATTATTTATCCCGAGCACTTCTCAAGTCTTTAATGCACCCTCCTCCGTCTGCCTCCATCTCCCCCTCCCAACCCCCCCTCCCCCCCCGCCCTCCCTCACCACCACCTCCCCTTTTTTTTTTTCCACTGGCAGCCGTTTAAAGTCGATGCAACGTGACGCGTTGCTCCCGAAAGGTAAAGACGAAAAAGAACAGACGAAATATAAGAAAAATAAAAGAGTGGTGAGCGTTTGACGAGGGACTACCTGAGAGATTACAGCAAAGCAGGAGAGAAACAAACCTAAGTGCATAAGTCAAGAAGAGAGCGGCGGGGGGAGAAAAAAAAAAAGGAGAAAAAAATCTCGGGTAGATCATTTTCTTGACGGAGCATTAGGGCTAAGAGGCATACGCAGGAACTCTCATGTCTCAAAAGTGCTTTTAATCACCTCCGCCGAACAAAATGCGGTCCACAATCCCACATCAGCGCTCGGCATCATCTCGCTGAAAGCACATTCAGAATTTTGTTTCGCCCGAATCAATTCTCACATCTGCGCCGCTGTGGCAGGTAGAGCGCCGGCCTTTGTGTGTGCCGTGTACAGAACGCCGCTCGCAACATGTTCGGGGGGGTTTTATTTTTCAGAGGATAAAAAAAAAACTAAATGAAGGACTGAAGAAAACACGTTTTGTTATCTCGGCTCTGTTTCGCGTTTACCATGAAACTTTATCCTACAGGAAGCCGAGCCGCCTTTGAGGTAAATTTATTCTCCTCTGCTAATATTTTTATACCAACCTGAAATCTTCTGCGGGTCCATCTTTTTTTTCTCCTTTTCCCAGACTGCTTTTGAATGTGACAGCACTTTGTAGTCGTTCTTCATCGGATCATCTGAGCGAGGTCATGCACGGTAGCATTAGCAGCGGCGCCGAGAGTCCCTGTGTGAAACAGGCACATCTTGGGGGAATATGCGAGCGTTTAGCACTCGTGTACAATAAGTCGGTCCGTTAAACTGTCACCGTCTCCCCGTACTTTCATCCTGCCAACCTTCACCGGATGCGTCGCTCGCCTCACAAACGTTCGGTTAGCACTTGACACCTCCGATGCCGAGCAATTAAATGGGAGACTCGGCGCCGTCGGCTCGACTCCTTCGAGCCGACGCCTCGTTAGATCGTGTTTTCTGACAAGTTTTTGTTTCCAACTCGAGTCTCGTGACGAGAAGCTTGAGTGAAGCGAGGAGAAAAAAAATATGAATCGTAGATGTTTAAGTGAAAGGCGACGACTGAGAATCATACCTGATAGTAACTGATTACTGTTCGAGGATTAGTGACCTTCAAATTACGAAGTTTCTGCGACACTGATGTCTCGTCTCCGCGCAGATACGTGAAATATTTGACTGAGCTTCCAACACTGTGGTCGTATTTCGCACTGCAGTCACGCGAATGAAGACGTCAGATATTTACCACTGTCATCCTACTACTACTACTAGTACTACTACTGCTACTACTACTTCTTAGTTTGAGGGTTTTTGAGGCATAAAATCACGTGAATCTTGATTTCTTTCTTTACATTTCATATTGTTGTTTACAGAATTTATGGTTAATTCTCTGCACGTTGATGACGTTCATCTTCAACGTCTCGTCGTCTCAGCTGAACGCTGGACGGATTGCGCAGTCTGCACACATCACACTCAGTATCCTACTGATTACTGCGTTGTATTACTTTCTCAAGCCTCTTTTGACTCCAGTAATCACTGAAGTACTTTCAAATGAAGTTACTTGTAAACATAAACAGTCATTTTGTCAGACAAATTACAAAAAAACCTCCTCTGCTGTCCTGAAACCTCGACAGATTAATAACAGATGTTCCATCAGTGTTCGTTTATCGCAGTTTATGTTCGGTTCTCTGATGCTGGTTGTACTGGACACAGACCTTTTATTCATGTTACGTTTTTATACGTCCATGAAAAGTGAACAGTTCTTCAATCTAATGACAGAAACGAAAGTCTTTGTGATTCCGAGTCTCCGAGTTGACGAACCTTTAAAAAACGCTTGGCTCGGATCGAATGAGAGCAGGAGATTTCAGTCGATTCCAGCGAGGCGCAGGCTTCAGCATCGTGAGATAAAAATAGCCCCTTGCACTGCGTCAGTGAAGCTGTCTTCAGCTGCACAACAACAAAAAACACACAAACACACACACACACACACACATCGCACACAGGGAAAAGTTATTGAAGATGAACATCTTAAAAACACCCAAATCTTAAAGCTAATCCGGCTCCCTGTTTTACCTCCTGGACTGTTCACATTCAGGTGAAACTGCTTTAAACAGTCCCGTAAAGATCAACGCTATCGGGGCCGTTTTCTTATTCATGTTTGTTTACATCAACAGCGCCGAGGGTCTCCTGCAGTGACCCCAAAATGATGTGGGCGAACACTTCAATCTGAAGAACTCGGCAGTAATCAGTCCTCCTCTAAAACTGTGTCGCAGTGAGTGAGGATTAATCCACGAAACCAGCCTGTCGGCACTTTAGCTCGTGGCCGTTTCTCAAGGAGAAAATATGCCGGTGAAATATTATTTACCTTGATGTGCGAAGATGTTTTATTTACTGTATACCAGAGTAGTGTATTAAAACAAAAAGAAAGGAGCAGACTGAGAGATTAAAGTGATTTATGTGGTTCGGCTTCTCCCACTCGAATACGAATCAACGATGACCATTAAATCACAGAGCGTCGGACGGTTCGGTCCCCTCGCCGGGGCCCCGCCCCTTTTTTTGGGGGGGACGTGCGGCTGGCGTACCTCCACAATAAACATCCCTTTATTTTTCTCAAGTTTTCCAAATAGAGCAAATTAAAGGCAATTTAACTTTGAGCAAATGTAAATGGCTTAATGGAGCTTTCCCCTGTAATTGCTCCACTCAGTCAAGCATTCATTAAGTGCTGTGGAGGCTGGCTGCGCTGTACTTTTCAAATGAAACCGTGGAAGAGAAAACTCCGAGTTCTCGCCGTTTCGTGAGCCGTGCACCACGTATATAATCAGGCTCTTTATACGGCGCGTGACATTTTCTCTCATGCCGCGCTCGACTTTTTTTTTTTTTTTTTCACGTGTTTTCAACAGATCTGTCAACTTTGCCGTCCTTACTTCCTCCGGATTGACGACAGCCTTCAGACAGCATGAGTTCATGGTGTCGCTGACCTTTGATGGAGCTGCATTCACCAGAGGGGGGGGGGATCCGAACCGCTTCGCCGCGGCGGCGGGGGGAAAAAAAAAAACGGAGGCAGGACGACGGTCACGACGACCTCGGACGTCGGAGAGCGCGGCGAGCCGTTCCCTCGCTTCTCAACGCGCAATCAAATCCGTTTCGGTCCATTTTCACGTCACTGATTAGAAAACAGCAGAACAAAAACACCAAACAAGCCTTGTTTTCTTTTTTTTTAAAGCTGAAATTACAAGCTCTCCTTCCGATGAGGTCCCTCGTTTCTTTTTTCCCCTCCCTTAACTTTCTAAAAACAATCGCTTGTGTTCCGGCGCGACAAGATGAGAACAAACATCTTTATTCAATGATCCGGCCATCAGGAGATTATTGTGTTTATCGCGTCTGGCCTCTTGTCATTTCGCATCACTCTGCAAACTGTTTACCTGCCCACACAAAGAGCAGTAGTTGGCCATCAGCCTGGACGGTCCCCATAGTTTCATGTTGCTCACCATCTGTGCTCAAGGCAAAGCCTCACTGCGGCCATTACAGTGAAGGGCCAATGAAAGAGATGAGCCCGGGAGGTGACTGGGAGGTTAATGCACCGCTGCCGCGCACAGCTCGGTCCAAAGGGAAGATAAACCGGGATAAAGTTTGCGGTAAGAATAAATATAAAAAGGTTTTTAATAAGATAAAGCGGAACACAATTCGCCGGTGCTGCATCGATCACGCTCTCGGCTTTATTCTAAACGATGAGCCGACTGAGCTTTTTTTTTTTTTCTTTTAATGAAAATGGTTCTTCAATCGGAGACGTAAACGAAAGCGGCCTCGCACTTTCCTGCAGACGAGGATTTTTTTTTTTCTTTTTCGGCTGACTCAACTCGGTGCAGGCAGATCTTATCAGCCAGCCGCAGTCGAACTGACCTTATGTTTCCCTACTGAATTGATTTCACTGTGAGAAGCATGCGAAAGTATCAGAGAGACGCGCACAAGCCGGACAAAAAAACTTAAGGCTGAAACTGCACGACCTCGGCGAAGCGTTCCGCATCCTCCCGACAAAACAGGACAAGAAGCATCGTGTACTAGCTTCAAAAGAAAGAGGATTTTGACATGTAAAGTTGAAAAATTGAATGTAATTCAGATGTTTTCATCAGGCTAGAATATCTATGTACTCATTCAAAGAAAAACTATTACAGAAGTCTCTGAATTTCACGGTATTTAAACACTAAAGCACCAGATGTTTGTCGTTTAGTGACGCCACACAACAAAGCAGCTAAACGCTGTCGCATACCAACAATGAACAAATGATACGACTGAGACCGCATTCCTCTGCACGAGGGACGGAAGGGTGCGGTCAGAAAAACTGTTAGCTGACTCGAGTTTGGTTCAAACCTCCAAAATGTCGTTTTTTAGAAGAGAACAGCGTGAAAGTCAAACTAACTCGACAGAAACAAAGGTAATGAGAGACAACAAATCATCAGTCAACAATCACGTGTTAGAAACTGAACTTCTTTTTCTTTTTAATGCTCGATCTGGAGAACTTGTGAGCCAAGCGTGCCAACGACAGCCACTCCATTAGAGCAGATTGGACAGCTTTCGCTGCCGTGCTTCGGTATTCTTCCAAGAAAAAGCCGCCACGCTGCACACTCTTAAAACACACTCCTTCAACTGTGCCATGCACAGCTGGTAAACATGTCAGTCGAGAGCTTGAAAGGTCTCTGCGGAGCTGCCGCGCGACGGCAATCATGGTTCAGGATGAGTGGTCACTCGGGTTAAAAGAAAAGCATATAGGAGGGAGTAAAATGGAAGACAGCACAGCTGGACGTACTGTGAGCACGTAATGACAAAGGATTGAGAGACGTTAAAAGCTGAAGACTTAAGAAAGGACCAAAGCAACAAAAAAACTAAAGCAAGATAACAAAATAATCCCAAAACACAACAGAAGATTTTGTAACCCACGTCAGGTGGACACCTACAGCTCTCCACCAGCTTCCAGCTGGATGCTGGAAGCACATGCACAGTGGAAACGTGCTTTTTTCTCCCACTCCGCGGCAGGAAGTGCAGCATCACCATCTATGGGCGGCCGCGGCAACAGCAGCACCCGGCAGCCGCAACAACAGCTGCTTTTTACACAGTGCCTGCTCGCCCCGCAGACACACACACACACGCGCGCCGTGCCCACAAACATCGCTTTCAGAATCAATTACTCACACACCGCAGGTCACACAACAGTTCATTACTGTTCAATTACCAGTGAATGTTCAATGGCGCGCCCATTACAGGGGGGGAAAAGTTTCAACCTCACTGCCAAGACAACGGGAAAGCGAGTATGACGTTTCCGCGATGAAGACGAGCGAGAGATGAAGGCGAGCAGAAGGAATTCAAGCTGAAAAGCCGCGAGGTGCAAAACAGCAGGAGAAGGTTGGACGTCAGTTTGCTGATTATCATCAATCAGATGACCTCGAATCGCCTTAAATCTCAGAGATTCATCACGTTTTTCCTGATCAATGCTGAACAGCGTTTAAAAAGCAGGAGAGTAAATGCAGACGCGGCTTGTTGTTTCCTCTCACCACCGACTCAAACAGGTAGTTCAGATCCCATCGACTGCGTTTTCCCCCCCGAGAGTCAGTTTGCAGAGTTTAAGTCTCTGCTGCTGCTGCTAATTAGGTCACACTCGACACACCGTCTCATGTCTTCCTGCCAGGCAATTATTACAGCAGAACGCACTCGGAGTTAAAGCAAAGTTTGCTCCTCAGCTTTCTTTCAGGGTCGCGTCCATCGTTTCATCCCTCCACCGTCAGTCGATAAATCTCCCCCGCTCTTAAATTTCACCGCTTTAAGTCGCACAACTATTGACTCTGAGTTCACTCACGCCTGATATGACGAGGAGGCGGGAACACACTAAACAAACACTGACGCAGCAAAAAAAGAACTCAAAGAACTGCTCTCAAACTGAACAACCATCTTGCCCTCATTGTTGGTAATTTCCATGCAAATTCTCAACAAGCATGTTGACTGCTTGTCCCGCTATTACAGAAATAGAAAGTGGTGGATCATGAAATTAATTTTCGCTCAGCCTCCGGGAATTCACACAAATTATTTTCCCTACCATTTGCCAGCAACGTATCTTATTTCATCTCTTCTCGTGTCGCTCGTCGACAAATAAACTGGAGTCATGCCTCTCTGGCTGCTGCTTACAACATTTTGCCCCGAAGTCTCGGTTCTTTAAAAGCATCACAAACACACCTTCCAACAGCGACTGGCGGCCGGCGCGAAGTCTTCCCGCGCTGCCGAGCGCAGACTGGCTATAATGACGGACCGTCCGACAGCCGTCACGCCGTGCTGAGGGTCCTTCCTGTTTGACAGTTTGACCCCCCCGGGGGCATAAATTCAGCCAGCAGAATCCACGTCATTAGTGAAGACTGAAACGAGTGTGCGCGTCTCTGACCTGCCCCGCCCCCTTCGGGCCCGAACGGCGTCGGTTCTACCTCCGTCAGGAGGAACACTGGTGCAACTATGAGTCAGACGAAACTCATCACTGCTTTATGGAGACGGCTCAACCTCACAATGTGCCCATAAATCCTCATAAACGCAGCAAAAGGTCTGAAGTTCAACAGCACACGAGCAGTTCGGACAACCAGCAGCAGATCTGGTCAAGCAAACCTCACACTTCTCTGCACAAATGTCCACAGAAACAATATCACATGACTTATATGCGTTGACCCACTCACAGCACAGCAGGGCCAGCATTGACTCATGGACGAAACAGGAGGGTCAAACTCAATCATGTCCAAGAGGCACAAACAGCAAGCGCAAAACCACCTTTCCTCAAGTCAAATTGTACCTTTACAGAAGAGCAAATATGTAGAAATACATCCAGAAAATGTCAAATATCTCTTGTACTGAGGTAGCTAGCTTTCAGTGATCACGTCAGAGGGCTTTACTGCCATCTACTGTTCAGTTGTGAGTCTCACAGTTGGTTTCGTCTCCTACCGTGAGTGAAAAAACGTGATCGCCTATTAACAAATTTGGAGAAAACAGAAGATGTTTCTGTTTAGACTTAATGATTTTCTTCTTTGTGGTGTTTTGCATCGAATAAGATGACCTCTTGTGGTTTGACATGTTTGACCCCCCTGCTGTAAGAGACAATTCCCATGAAACAAATAAGCTAGAAAGCACCTTACTTTGTCTGCATGCTGGATGAAGCTCGGTTCGCCGTGATGAGACCTCGTTCACGACACTTTGATCACGTCTTGTCATTTCTGAGAGAAAAGATACAGAAAAATCACAACAGAGAAAACATGGCCGCCGAAGAGAGTAACTGACATACAAGCTTGTCACGTTTTTTCAAGTTATTTTTCTTTAACATGTTTTATTTTTGCATGATCGTCGCCTGATCTCCTCCTGGAGCCACAACTTGATGGGAGACGATGGATGAGAACAGAAATTGCCCCAAAACAAAACTGTGCAGCTCACATTTGTGTGTGTGTGTTTTTTTTTGTTCATCTCCATCACGAGTTTCGTGGGGATAACACAACCCTGAAAGGAAGCGCCGTCACTTTCAGGAGCCGCCATTATGTACGCAAACGCCTCGTATACATCATGATTCATGAGGCCCCATTAAACACTGACCCGCTGAATCACATGATATATCATCTATCTCACGTCGGCGCTTTACTTTTCCATCATGCGAATGGACACAAAGCCGTCGCTGCCAAGTCGCCTGAATGCGCCCAGCCCTTTGTACTATCTGGAGAATGAGCTCCAACATCAGTCACACAAACCCTCCTGATCATCTCTAATCACAATCTGAAATGTTTTAATTGGCGACAGTTTACATCGTGAACATACACAGAAGGGAATTACATTAAACTCTGAGTATCTTCCAAAGTGTTCACCTCTCTCAGCTGAAAATTACACCACTGGCCTTGATGGTAAAAGTATATACGAACTTCTACGATGTCCTTAAAGTTGTTTCATAAATCGTTAATCTGGTGTTTAATCCATAGAAGAAAAAAAAACAGACTCGGCCGAGCTGGGAGGAATTTTTCAAAGCATGAATAAATAAAGCGCCGACTCATTTGAGGAGCTCAGAACATTTACCTCAAGCTGCCCAAAAAAAGAGTGTCTGGAGAAAGTCGGACTGCCGAACTTAGTGGAGCAGCTCGTACGTGCTGACCTCCACCTCCGGTTACTGCCGAGGGGGGGAGGGAGGAGGGGGGGAGGGGGGGGGCAACGTCGTGAACCTGAGGTAAATAAGTTTTGTTGATCCACCGCACTGTTTTTCCCAAGTTACCTTACAACCGGCGAGGGAAAAAAAAAAAAAAAGAAAAACAACTGCAAAAATAGCAAAGACAAGTGACATGCACAGAAAAAGGTCAAGTGTTTGTTTTGCGCAAAGAAGGTTGCTCTATTCATCAGATCAGCAACAAAACTCAATATCCCGTCCTACACGGACGCGCGGGGTCAGCAGGTACTGGTGCGGATGGAAAGTGGAACAGCGAGCGCCATTCATAAACCTAAAGAAAAGAAAAGCGGCCTGAAGGACTGAACGTGGAAAAAGAAAACGCGCCGGATTAAAGAAAAAGGAAAAAAAAACTGCTCTGTTTGTGCAAACTCAAGTCAGACGTGGGAGAGTTCAGAGTTCCAGCATAGAAAAATCTCGACAAGTCGCAAATGCCATTCTGGAGACGGGATGGGGATTCAAAAAGGTGGAAATAGTAGGAGTGAAAAGCAAAAAAGTTGGGCTTTTCACTAAATCAAGCAGTGTAGAGATATAAAACAAGACAAAAGGATCATTTTGATCTAATGTGCTGCTGTGTCCAACAGGACAAACATCTTGATTTCTGAATTTTTTAGGGGGGAAAACTTACAAATGAGCCTTAAACTTTGGATTGGATCTGCTGCTCTGCCCGAACAAACAGCAGCTCTGCAGTTTGTTTGGAGTTCCCCAAACAAGTCACAGTCCTGCTGATGTAAATACTCGCTAAAGCACCAAATGTGTATTCATCCGTGGCTGAGAATGATCCCGAACAAATGCGCGATTCACTTCCGATTGAGCGACGCTGGCCACGAGCTTTTTGTTCAAAAAGTGAAACGATGCCTGCTGCCTCTGTGGGGCGTCGGGGAAGCGAGGAGGAGGAGGAGGAAGAAGACGAGGAGGAGGAGGGAGGAGCACCAACTAAGTGTGAGGGGTCAGATCGGAGCAGTTTTTGATGTGCTGCAATTTAGAGTGCAAAAAGTGGAGCTTATGGAGAGACTGGCAACGCGGAGCTGGAGTGGAAGGTGGAGACCAAACTCGGAACCAGAGGTCAGAGGAGGCGTTCACACAGCCGGGCTGACGCCAGAGCGGCCCGGACTGCCCGCTTGGACGGGCAGCGCCGGTCGGCCGCCAAACAGCTGCTCTGGAGCAGCACCGCAGCATGCGGCACTTTGCAGTGTTGATGAGGAGGAGGGGGAGCGAAACAGGTGAGCTGTCAGGGAAACACCGGGAGCAGGTGAGGTGAGCGGCGAGCGAGGACGCCTGCTGGACGGACGCGGCGACGCAGGGAGGACCGACTGAACCGGCGCCAGGGCCACTTCACAATGAATTGTCGGCCAAATCAAAATTTGTTTATGGGCCCGGGCCCGCCCGCCCCAACACTGCTGGCACTCCTGCTGCTATCCATCTTCCTCACCGCGTTTCTAACTCAAGGTCACCGGGTGCTGGAGGCCACCCAGCTGACACGGAGGGACGGCCGGACACACCCTGAACAGGTCACCGGTCCGTCACACAACACACACTCACACCGCTGGACGACTCAGAGAGGAGTGTTTCTGCGTTGAGGAGGGAAACTAGCAGCTGCAGAGGTAAAACATGCAAATGTCCCACCTGGGCAGTGACATTCAAGTCCATCACCACCACAGCAGGACGACAGACCATCGTCTCCGTCTCCCTTCGCAAACGAGCAGCAAGTGATCACACGGTGTGCATCACTCCGATCGCATCTTTACAAAGCCTGTTTGTGCCTTCTTACCACATTCTTCTTTCACAAGTTAACAAGACAAACTGAATGTGGAGGGAGAGAAAAAAAAAAAAAAAAGCCCAAGTCTGATAGAGATGAGTTATCACTTCAGCAATAATGCGATTGTAGGATGCGTGTGACAGGTGCTATTAGCAGCTATTGTTGCAGCGAAGAGAAGGGTGACAGATGAAACTCGTGATAATGCTGCTATCAGAGCGGTTAATGCTGCCATTATGTAGAAACGATAAAGGCTTTTATTTGTTAGAACGGGAATCATTCAAAGAGGGGCTTGTTTTTTTTTTGTATCGCCGGGAGCTCACTCATTAAGATGTTTGCATCAAAGAACGAAGCAACGTGTGTAAAAACAATCACGTTTCAGAAAACTGTGAAAGACGTACGAGGTAAAAAAAAACAAAAAAAAACACCAACATGAATATATTATGAGGCTGAAAGCCATAAATCAAGCAGAAGACAATGAAAGTGTCAAAATGTTGAATGATTTCAAACAACTCTGCGTGTTTGATGGCGTCTTTGAATCGTCCATGAAAGCGCGTTTTTGCCTCTTCAAACGCTCCCTGCCGAGCGCCGGCTCACTGAGGGAAAACAGAGAGGGAGTGAGCGACAAGAGAAAGTTGGCTGGCGAGTCGCGGCTCCCCCGGCGTCTTTTTCCAGCACACAGCCAAGATGGCCATATTGTGTCTCTAAACAAATCGAATGGTTGGCACTGTGACAAGCCTGCCTCTGTGGCGCTACAGATTCACAGAGTCAGCACGACTGTGCTCCTTCATTCCCAGGTCACCGCATGCAGCAGCCAGCGGGGAGCCGCGCTCGTGTTTACTCTGCTGCTGGATGGCAACTGTGTCATTAGTCTTTTGGCTGCGACTTGAAAAAAAAAAAAAAAAAAGACAAAAAAAAAAAGATGATAATAAAAGTAAAACATTGATTTCTTTGTGCTAAGTTTATAAACGAAACGGAGTCCATCTTCACTTCCTCGCAATCCATTAAGCTTGCTCTCTGGCTGACGGTCAAAGCAGGGCGACGAGGAGTTTCATTCATGTCATTCAAAGAGTTGGCATCGCGAAAGTTTGACTCGTCAAACAAACCGGAGACAAAGTCAATAGTTGCTCCAACAAAACTCATCCCTAAAAAGCCTCAATGGATTTCAAAATAAGCTAGTTGTTTGATAATAAAAGAATAATTTCATTTTCAAAAATCCAAAAGAAAAAAAGTCCAACAACAACAAATACAACTTACTTAAAATGTTGTTCTTTCACCATTTCGACATGGTGAGATACAAAAGTGTAGCTACATTTCCCTGCTGCATCACTGATCTCTCCATGAATGAGAATTGCTGCCACCTGCTGGTCAGTTTGGACTTTGAAACCATGCGACTCCTAGTGTACGCCATTGGAACAGCAGTCAGCGTCCATATATGTTCCTTCTGGAGCGTCCTCTCACGTCTTCATCAATCTCACTGCATGTTAACCTACGGCAGGGCCGGCCCAAGCTTCCATTTGATTTTGGGGTCCTCTATTTCAGTCAATATTGATTGTTGATGTCTTGGGGGCCCCCTAGTGGCCACAGGGCCCTAAGAGGGAACTTAGTTCGCTTATGGGTTGGGCCGGCTCTGCCCTACGACTAAATTATCACTCGACAATAATTTTAATTGACTTATGTTTGTAACTCGCATCATCTCGAGTTGTTCCTTATCGTTCTTGATCTTCCTCCTCAAAGGCGGCGAGCTTTAATTCGGAGGAAGAAGTCGTCGTCCTGCACAGCAGCAGAGACTTGCAGCTCTCAGCTCAGCAGCGGCCACAGCGTTGACTCAGCAGATCTCCAGCTCTCTTTGAACACAAGCTGAACACTAAAATTTTAGGAGGTATTTATAACAGGACTAATGTGCTGGAGGGTTGGTGGGGCTTTTTTTTTTTTTTTTTTTGCGCAGGCTGTTCGGCTTTTGTGGTCACTCAGTGTACATCCCATTGTGAATAAATACAATTTGCCGGCTTTCATGAAGAGACCATAAAAAGCGTTTCGCACTGTCAGGGACAATCACTATATATATTCCTATATAAAGCTGTTATCTCTAAAGAGTCCAGAAACCCCTTTTCTGCCTGTGAAACAGAAATGGCTGCTCTCTCTGGGGCGATGAATGTCTGTTCTTTACGACAGCTCGGCAAAAAGAAATGCCTCTCTGACACGCGGCCACACACAGCCCCGCACAGCCACGAGAGCTGACAGCCTCAGACGCACACACCCATTACCGACTTCCCAACAACAGCCTTTTACAGGCAAATAAAGGGTATTAGTGTAAAAGCTGTAAAACCTGTCACACCTCCAGTTATATGTGTCAGACGGCCAAAACTCTGGGAAAAAAAAAAAAAGAAAGAAAGATGAAAAGTGTCTCCAACGGGAGATAAAAAGGATCGATAAAAGGAAAGAGAGGAAGTGAAAAGGGAGGGAGATTAGCCACGTCTGTGCTGTGTGCTGACTGGGATGCAAGCAGGCTAATTGCTCCGAGACCAACATGAGATGCTGCGATGGGCAAAAGGGGGGTGGGGTGGGGGAGGTGGTGGGGGAGGGAGGGAGGAGGTGGGGGGCCGTCAGCAGGGCAGATCGATTCTCAGAAGTTCTGGTGTGTGTGTGTGTGTGTGTGTGTGTGTGTGTGTGTGTGTGTGTGTGTGTGTATCGGCTAAATCTGCTCACACTCTGACATCATTATGTGGACTTGTCATTAGAGCGAGGACAGAAATCAGGCCCCGAATCGGAAAATCACTACGTCTCTCAATGGAGACTTTTTCTGAGCTCGCTGGGTTTGGGTTCGTCATGGTTACCGGTGGAGGCGCAGAGACCACAGGGTCTCAGTCTGCCTCGCATGTATTCATCGCAATGGTCTCTTACAAAGATACTCTGCATGTGGATGCAAATTAGGAGTGGAAATCCTGAGGCAGCTTACGGTTCGATTCGATGATCAATCGATAATCGATGCTTCTCGATGCAGGATTTATCTCCCGCTGACAGCATAACTTTCACTTTCTACGTTCAAAACATCTGTCATGAAAATCGGATGAATAAACTCCAGTTTTTAATCCAGAAGGAGCCGCTCCAGTTTGTTTTTCTGTCTTCTTGAAGTGTTTCTTTCTAGAGGTGAGTTTGTTTTGAGTCCGTGCCGTAAAGCTGCCTAGATATAAAATGATTTCAGACTGGTGTGCAAAGATTCATAATCTTTGTTGTCGGCATGGCGACGCCTCTTTGAATCGATTGATTTTTCCACCCCGAATGTGCATCATCCATCCAGTCTCTGCATGTGTGCATGCTGGCACGTACACGTCTTTGCTTGTGAGCTAAACCAATCAGATATCAAGCAGCTGTTCTCAGCAGCATTTAGGTGTTTGACAAAAATAACTATTATACTTGTAAAAAAAAAGAAATTATGAAATTTTGTGGAAAAAGCCAGTCAAAATCCTCACAAGATAATAAGCTGCGTAAGTAGTTTAATTTTGAAATTTACCAAAAAAAAACATCAAATTTGTCCAATTTGTCACCTGAGAGGAGTTGTTCTCACTGATGAGTCCACAGAGAAATAAATTTTCGCTCCTCAGTTTATTTTCAGTTCTTTGCCAGCGTTTTTCCAGCCAATTAGTTCACCTGTTGGAACCAGTTTGGGTTCCGTGTTTCCACTTTCATCAGCGTTGTTCTCTGCTTCAACGGGCTCCCGTGTTTGTCTCTAAATACGGTGTTGTTCCTCTAAACAACACACAGACTGTACACTTCCCTAAGGAGTCAGCAGAGACCACCAGAGGTGACCCCCACCAACACCACCACCACCACCCTGGATTTGTTGCTTCTGAACTGTTCGTCAGGGATAATGTTGCACCTAAATGTCACCAGCACCCATCAGAGCATTGGATCCTATTCCAGGGGTGTCCAGGCTTGGTCCTGGAGGACTGCAGTCCTGCAGGTTTGGATCGTCTCTCTGTTCAAACACACCAAAAATCCGGTGACTGTGTCGACACGAAGCTCTGCGGGAAGCCTGACAACAAGCCACTCGCAAGCGTTTCCAAAACAAGGCGACATCTGAAACATGAAGGACTGCGGGCCTCCAGGATTGGACACGACCGAGAGCTCGAACTCGC
>JAUESE010000060.1:11879312-11891967 GCA_032274725.1 Malacoctenus triangulatus
CTCTCCAACCTACAATGACCACGTCCACTATGTACTACCGGTGCTGTAACTATTAAATATACATGACTTTAAATACTATTTATTATTTGTGGGTGACTGTTGTATGTACAGTAAGATGCTACAGCGACATGTTGTAAGAAAGAACAAATAAAGCCACTTTTCAGTAAAAACATCACTCTCCTCTACATATCAAATGAACAGTTTGATAAACAGTCAAGTGACTCCCATGAACTCACAAAGTAGGGAGAAAAACGCTTATTTGTGCCTAATAAATAAATAAATAGATAAATATGGTAGGTCGTGAGTTGAAGAACATTGTGAACCCTCTAAACACTTACTAAATATGACATTTTTGTTTCAAAGACATTAACGATGGGAATATTGTTGCAATAAAGTGTTTGAAAAGGATACTGGTGTTCAGAGCATGAAAAAAGGAAACAGTGCCATCTATCTGTGAAAACCTTTTCCTTCTTTTAGGGGTGGTGGGTCTCATAAGGAGGATAAAGAGTGAGTGTGGTCTCCAGATGGAGCTGAGGGAGGACAAACGACCGCATTCAAACGATGTGTGTATCTGAAGCTGTTTCACTGGGACGTATTGAGGAGAAAACATTTATTTAGACATTTCAAACCGGCTACTTAGCAATTTTGCCAAACACTCACACCTCGGCGGATGATTCACACTCCTCCGAAGGTTGGATTGAAACATCCACTAATAAGCGTCCGGTGATGGAGCGGCTCACTGTTCCACTCTGAGAGAAACGCTCTGCGCGTCGTCCATCTCCTTCAGGATCGGAGCCGGACTTGAAGAGGAGCTTGAGTTGAAAAACAGCCCTTTGTTTTGAGCAAAGACCACAAACTCCTGCAAAGACATGAAGACAAGGATGGGGCTGTTTGTGAGAACCAGTACCAATGATTAAAATGAAACAAATACAGGACTGGTCCAAATAACTGCAGTGTTTTTCTTCAGACGGGGGTTGTATTAGTGGTAGTCAGGTGTGATGTTATTCTGCTGATTGTAATTAAATCTGTTGAGCAGTGAAAAACACAGATATCGACGCATCAGAAGGAAAATAGACCATGGAATCAGATTTGAGTGTTACGAACAACTGCAGGGAAACAAGGCTGGGATTGGAAAAGTGTGTAAACACGCTGGTTCTTTACTCTGAGACGATGAGGAATGCAAGCATTACTGTTAATGATGGAGACTTGAAACTGCACCAGAACTTCTCCCAAAAGCTACACATTTTTCCTCTTTGTGTTTGGAAATCATTCAATTGTTAGGTGAGAGAGAAGCGATCACTGCAGAGGCTGGTGGGGCTTTTTTTGGAGCAAAAAACTACAACTTTGTGTGCATTTTAATCTTTTTTAGTCTTAGACTGCCTCCCAAAACATGAAACCTCAACAAAATTCGTAACTCTTTACAGATCAAAACTGATGTAATGTCTTCTGCTCCTACAAACAGACAGCAAATAAAACAGATTAAGCTCCAATCATCCAGAAGGTGAGTCAAAATCCAGCGTATCCGAGGGACCGACATACTTCTTTGAAGGAGTCCCCGTATGTTTTGTTGATGTATCTCATGAAGGTCGTGGTCCACTGCAGGGTTGTGACTTTGTCCGTGTCTGAGTCGCAGAACGGCACCAGCGTGTTCAACTCGTCGCAGCACAGACGGATTTTTCTCCTGCGAGACAGCGAACAAAATCATGTAATCAGTTAATCCGGCAATCAATTGCAATCAACACGGCTGCAACACGAGTACAAATCCTGACTACAGAACGACGGCAACGCAGCTGACAGAAAATGCTTTTCAGAGAAATCCCTCTTCGTGACATTGTTCTTATGATAACTGTGAAAATTGCATTTGCGTCATGTGACGCTTGAAACACGAGCATGCTCGAGAGTGATTATTCACCAACATGTTAGATTACAAAAGGAAAAGTGTGAGGAATTGAAGAGAACAACAAAGATTGCTTCAGCAGTTACTCACCTGCGCTCCCTCTCCTTGATGTTGTGCAGCTCCTTGCGCTGGCTGATCGGCATGCAAGATCGACTTCTTCTCTTGACGTTGCTCCGCGACTGTCCAGCTGAGTCTGGAGCAACTTTGTCACTTTTGTCACCTACAGAAAAACAGGGTCAGGTGCAAGAATTTTTCTGCTTTGTGGGAACCAAAAAAAACATGTTTTCAAGTTGAGCTCAGACTGTGAATGTTCGTAATCACTTTCACTACTTACCTTCTGTTGCTTTGATTGTGCTTGTAAAGTGTATTTTCGTGATGACCCTCTCTGGGTTTAAATTACACGGGAAACTCTTGGGGATGATTAAACGCTGGTGTTTGCTGGGTTCCACCATGTGGGCAATAACCTAAAATTACAGAAAGAAATTACAGAGAACTTCTATTTGATCATTAATTAACAAAAACAAGGAATAATGACCATACCTGACCACAAACATCCGTGACTGGGTCATAAACACCTCTCACAAACGGATAAGAAACACCCACAACATCAGTTTTCATCCATCTATTGTATGGATGCGGAACTGCCTCCTGTGGTTCCACTGACAGCTGATTTATTGTCAAAACGCTAAAAAGCAACATTAAAAAATTAGTACACAAGCGTCAGATTGACACAAAATTCAACGGAGTGTTTCATCACTGCAGCTTACTTGCTGTTGAAAACTGCAGACGGAGCGTCTTGCTGGCTTGTGCTATCAGCTACCAGGCTGTCAAATCTCTTTTCCAAGCAGACTTTAGCAGATGACGCAGATCGCCTCTCGATGGAAGAGCTGGAACATGCAGGTGGACTGAGAGGGCTTTCTTCCCCTGCGACTTTAGCGAAGACAAAATTTGGGATCTCGCCATAAGACACGGGCGTCCTCGGTCCTGACATCAGCTGGACGTGGTCTTCACAAGAAGTTGACAGGTCAATGGCCTGAGCAACCAAGAAGGGAGAAAGCTCAGTGGATCCAGTGGGGTCTTTGTCCATCACAGTGGGGAAGGACGCAACATCTGGCTCCCCCTGAGGCCCGGCCTGTGCATCCAGCTGTGGTTGGAGGAGGTGCTGAACGTGTGAATTTTCAACTTCTGCCATCTCCGTCACACTAAGCTCCAAGCCCAACATCTGTCCCTGACTGTGGGGAGAACATCCACGCGGGCTCTCCACCGCCACACAGTCACACAGACGGTGGTTTTTAATAGACAAAGGAGAAGATGACATCTCCCTTTCTGAACGAGGGACAAAGATCAGGAAATAAGTGCGTCTCCCAGGTTTCAACAGAAAGCGCCTCATAAACGTTAAAATTAGCTAATAACTTCCGACTAAGCATACACACAACGACTAAAACAGCTTGTATATGAAGTGTATATAGTCGTAGTTACAAGACGTCAATAATTCAGCGAGCGCAAAAGCTTAAAACAGGGTACCGTTAGCTAACATGTAAAAGTTAACGTTCCAGTCGGGTAGCACGTCGCCATTTAAGCCATTCGACAATTAATATTAAATCATGTACAATTTTACATTAAGAATCGTCGTAAAAACTAAATTTTATCTATGAGTTGGCGTTAACCGTAAGTTGCTTTAAAACGCATCTTATTTGAGTGAGTGACCTGCTTCGATTCCAACTTCCGTCCGACTGAGGCGGCGATGTTCAACTTCCGCCCGCAGCTGGAGCCCATTTTCAGTGTAAGAGTATCACGAGGACAAAAAAAAAAACAACTACCTGTTTACAATAAGCAACGAACACTTCACTTAATTAACTAAATGAATTTACAAAGTTACTTAATCTATTCTTTTCTGTATTTTTCAGACCAATTTCAAACTAAATATTATGCTAAGAAATCTTAAGTGTATTTAGTCTGTGAAATATCTGTAAGAAAACATAAAGGATCCCTCCCCGAAAATACAATTTTCTTAGAGTACACTACTGTTTATAACGTCTGAAGATAACCACAAACAAGGCTATCTCATCTTTGTGGCCTTGCCAGACATTTCCTGTTTTGTTCCAAGGGGAGAAAAAAAAAGATGTGCAGCAAAAACATCAATTTTCATAATGAGGACGTAATCATAACTTACTAAGAGTTTTAATCCCTCATTTGATTCGTTTTTGCAAATGAATCAGTCCACAGTGAAATAAACCCAACCTTTCTGTTTGTGGAGTCTTCATGACAGAAAAATGTAATAATATAAAAACATTATTTGAATTATCTATTACATCCAAGGATGTATGTGTGTGTGATAGTCACCTGTTAACCATGTGATGTGACTTTTGGTTATCTGCAGATTAACAAAATTTAAATAAAATTTCCTATGCACAGTGATAAAACTGGCACAGATGAGTTATACCCAGTACTGTACAGCAGAGCAAGTCGAATATAATCAGACAAATCAAAGAATAGGAATAGAAGTATCACTAAACAATAGCAATGTTTACATTGTAAATTGTATTTTCCAGTTTTTTTCACCCAAGCTTCTGTCGCCCTCCTTTGGTAAGAAAGGGGACCTGCAGGAGGTTGTGGAAAACCATCCATCCCTCCATCTGTTTCCCTCTGCAGTTCTTAGCGGTGATGCCTGGACTTCACTCTCCCTGACACTTCCACCCTTTCTTCCAGGGGGGACCACAAGGACATTTCCAGGCCAGCTAGGAAATAGTTGTGAATACCTTTGACAATATTTAAATAGGCACAATTTTTTAATGACTTACTGTGAACAATAAGCTTAGATCTAGTCACTCTGCCTGCAGTATCTCACAACATATAGTCAAACCAACAGTTGTGTGAAACATTTCGATGCCTGAATTTAATTCATTTTGTGAAAGTAGTGATGTATTGTCCTAAATTGTTCATGTGACAAATTTGGATACTTTTCATTTTGCTGTCAACAAATAATGAATACATATCAGTGACAAAAACAAGTCTACAGTTTTTAAAAAACATAAGGTACTTTATTGACAATGTTTCCTCAGAGAGCAATAAACAAGCCACCCATTCATCAACAAAACATCAAAGCCAAATGAAATAAACTTTACTGACACTGTGGCTATTTGCAAAAAAAAAACAAAACTGCTTTCTATACAAAATCCTGCTTGTGTTTTATTTTTCTTGACTACAAGTGCAGGTTTAGATGAATTTTCACACCATCAGTTACATTTGAGGAGTTTTCAGTCCAAACAATATTCCAAAATAACCAAAACTATTCACATCTTTCTTGAATATAACAAAACAAATAATAACTCAGCTTAGCTTGATGCCACTATGAGTTCTTCTATACCAGTTTGCAAATATAAGGCTGTGTTGCTTTTCTCTTCAACGTACAGTTGAAAACAACTTTCCTTGAGAGAAGACATGTTATTGAATGGTATGCTTATCAGTGTGCACTGAAGTTTGTGAGCACATTCTGCACCTCAACTTTACCAGCTTTGAACCTAGGCTGACTCAGCATAGCTTTTAATTCCAGTGTCGTTCCATCATTCCCACAACTTTTTTATTTTTTCCTTTAAATTTTCCATGTGCTCCCATGAGCAAGCGTGTTACTTTTAGCAGGTAGACCTACGTGATTATGTAGTCAAGTCCCTCTTGTTGACTTACCAGACCACCTTTATTCTGCAGCCAATCAATTGACCCAGCTGCTTATTTTTTGATCATACGATTTGGGAAACGGATGGGGCCTTCACTTGGAGTGGGCAGTAATGCACCTCGAGGTTTCTGGGTTTTCAATGGAAATACTTTACCACTCGGGTTTGGACTAGGACCCTGAGATCTAATAGGCAAGGCTGAATGCGGTTTACCATGTTCTCCGCGTCTTGCAGTCTGATAAGGGCCTCTCTGCCCTGGTTCTCTGTTTCCTCTGCCAACTTGATGTGGCATTGGCATGTCCGATTGAGGTTCCCATGACTCAAAACTTGGCTCAACCATGTCTGAATGTGTGTCAGAACCAAGAAATTTGGGATCTGCATCACTCCGACATGGTCCATGTCTGAAACCTGAACTATTTGGTGATGGCCCTCTCATTTCTGTTCTGTCAGGCCCGAACGGTTTCATTCTTGGACCTCTCCTTTGCATTCCCAAAGTTTGCTCAAATCGTTCCTCACCAGGTCGAAAGTTGTGTCCTGAGCCACTCCTATCATGGCCTTCTACGTCAAATTCTCTCCTGTCTGGGCCTCGCCGATGAGGCCTGGGTCCCTCTCTGCTTGGTGCTCTCGAACTGCCCCTGAAATCTGGCTGGCCCCAGGTGTTCACCATATCTGAATTGTCCCGAAAGTCCTCTCGAATGTCTCTGCCTTGGCCTCTGTCATCGCTTTGCTGTCTGCCGTCTGGAAATCTTTCTTCTCTGAAAAATCGTTCAGAAATGCTGTGGTCAGGCTCTTCCCATTGGTTATGATGTTCTCTATTGACTCCTGATGGGACCATATGAGGGTCATTCTGAAAAGGATCAGGAACCCTACAGCTGGGATCATTCCACTCATCTCCTCGACCCATGACAGGCCCTGACCTTAGTATATCTGGCCTTTCTCGTGGATGTCCTGGCCCCCTACCTCCATGCCCAGTCCATTCACTACAGGGACCTTGCCAACTATGATCCTGCTCCTGTTCATGGAGACTTTCTTGCACCCTATTGTCTTGTCCTTCCCAATTACTGTGTGACAGGTCAGTTTCATTGGCAAACTCTTGCATTATGTATTCCGGCTCTGGCCTTCTAATGTTCCTTCGCACAGGTCTCAGACTCCTAAAGTTTTCATCTGTTTCCTCAAATCCTGGAACGTCGCTATAAGGAATTTCAGGTTGTGGTCCTCCCAAGTCATCTGTTGAATCTGAATGTTGGAATATTTGTGGACCTCCTTGTCCTCTGTATCTCGGGCTTTCTACAAGACTCTTATCAGTCCGGAAATCATCCAAATAAGGGTCTCCGCTATGGTGCCCTGGCCTGCTGAAATCTGGACCTCTTGGCCTTTTCCTGTCCGGTCTGTAACCCTCTGTCATGGGTCCTTCCCACTCAGGTTCCACTCCTCTAAAATTTGGATCACATGATGAATTATTTTCAAACATCAAACGACTAACAGGACCTCTCCCATCAAAGCCTGGTTCACTGAAATCAGGACCTCTAGGTCCTCTCCAATCAGGCTCATGAACCTCTATTGATGGGCCTCTGTTTTCAGGCCCTGGCCCCCTAAACTCTCGACACCCAGGCCCTCTCCTTCTTTGCCTCGGCATCTCTAAGGATGGGCCTCTATTTTTATGTTCTGGTTCCCTGAACTCAGGACCTTCAGGCCCACCAAAATCAGTCACAGGACCCTCTAAGAACAAGTCAATGTTTTCAGGCCTTGGACCCCTGAAATCTTGACCTCCAGATTCTCTCCTATCAGGCCTCGGAACCTCCAAGGATAAGCCCCTGTTTTCAGGTCCTGGTCCCCTGATCTCGGGACCTCTGGGACCTCTTTGATCATGTCTAAGATTTTCCAAGGATAAGCCTCTGTTTTCAGGACGAGACCCTCTGAGCTCACGAACTCCAGGTCCTCTCCTGTCCGGCCCATGACCCCCTACAAATGAGCTTCTGTTCTCTGGCCCTGGTCCTCTTAATTCTGGACATCTCGGTCCACTTCTATCAGGACTATGACCATCCTTGTGTATGCCTCTGTCCTCAAGACCAAATCCTTTAAATTCTAAGCCTCCTGGTCCTCTCCTATCTAGTTCTGAACCTGGAGTACTTCGGAACCCTTGGCCACTGGCTCCTCTCTGTTTAGGTCCAGGACCATTCATTGGGAAGTCTCTGTGGTCAGGGCCTGCTCCTCTGAAATCTGGGCCTCCGTGTCCTTTCCTGTCAGGCCTACAACCTTCCATAAATGGGCCTCTATTCTCAGGCCCCAATCCCCTGAACTCAGAACCAATAGGTCCTCTACTATCAAGCCCAAGTGCCTCTGTGATGGTGCCTCGTTTTTCAGACCCAGGACTTTTGAAATCTGATCCCTCTAATACTCTCCGATCAGTTCTTTGAATGCCTATCCCTGGGCCTCTATTAACAGTTGTGCTAACATTTGAATATGCAGGTCCTCTTCTGTCAGACCCTGCAACCTCAATACATGAACTCCCACTTTCAGGCCATGGTCTTCTGCAATCCAGCCCTTCTGTGTTTTCATTTTCATGCCATGGTCCAACCATTGCATTACTTCTATCATGCTCCAGACCCTCTCCAGTGGGAGCTCTACTTTCAGAACCTTGAAATCTTGTCCCTTGCCTATCTCCCCCTGGGCTTATCAAAGCTTGATCTGTTCTTTCGGGCCATGGTCCTCTGACATCTGGACCTGGAGTTCCTCTGAGGTCAGGCACTTGACTCTCAAGAGATGGACTTCTCCTCCCAGGCCCAGATTTTCTAAAATGCAGTCCACTCATATTTGGCCCAGGAAACTCCACAGGTAAACCTCTTCTTTCCAGTTCAGGTCCTACAAAATCTGAACCTCTTAATGCTCTTGAACCAGGTTTTTGAATGTCCATCATTTGACCTCTTTCTTCATGACCTGTAAAAGCTGCGACTGGTCCTCTCCTGTCATGTCCTTGAATGTCTGGCCTTATACTTTCCTGTCTTTTTTCAATGAAAGTGGGAGCTCCCGGGCCCCTATGTCCCGAGTGTTGCATGTTTGAACCTCCTTTTTGGGGCCCAAATTCTCTAAAGTGCTTTGATCCCAAACCTATCTCAGGCCCCTTGCTCTCCATTTGGGGCCTCATTCTCTCAGTGTGATTGATCCTACATTCATCTTGTTTAGATAACTCCCCTTGTTCAGACTCCCTCCAATCATGTGTAATGTCTAGCCTTGAGCAATCCCAATTTTGATTCCTACTATGTGGACCCCTAACTTGACCCCGACTCCTCATGTCAGGACTGATGAAGCCTGGTCTTGGATCTCTCCATTCTGAACTTGACATATTCTCTTTGAGTTCAAATCTTTCAGCCATTTCTTCATTTGCGCTTTCTAGACTTTGTGCATTTTGTTTGTTGTGGCCCCTAAAGTTTGGACCTGTTCCTTCAATGTCTTTTGCTGAACTCCATCGACCACTGCTTTTATTCAAGTGTCCAAACCCATCGACACTTTGACTTGGGCTTTGAGTTCTTCCTGTCACATCTGTCATAAAATCATGGTTTGCATCTAATTCTCTAATTTTAGAGACATTGTCAACCCTGTGAGGCCTTGCACTGTCTCTCAATAGACCTTTTACTGATATATCTTCCCTTGCATTTTGTAGGCTTGATTGTCTTGTTGGGGAGTTTGCAATGACTTCTACTATCTTCTGGCCTAGTTCAGGAGCAGAAATAGTATAGCTGATTGCTGGATGCTGTGTGGGAAGACTTTCGGCTACTTTTTTCTCTGTTCCAATCACATGTTCTCCTCTCACACAAGGATTTTGTATAATCAAGTCTTTAAGATCAACGGCTGTAGTGCAAACAGCAAAGGGAAGATTGCTATTTTGCTGTATGACCAAGGGCTCAGGTATAGTGGCTTGCTCAACAGGAGCGTCAACAACCTCAGTCTTAACAGAACCTAGTTTTACTGTGCAGCTATGTTTGACAAACTGTGGCTCTGGATCAGGACTTTCCGGAGAATCTCTGATTGGGGGATCAATTTCTCTTAAAGGAATTGTAGTTTCAACTTTGTCATGGAGCTGAGTGTTTAGTTGGATTGATTTTTCCACCTCTGAAAGCAAAACACTACTTACATCACTATGTTTTTGTGGCTCCGAGATTTCAAGCTTGACATTATGGCTGGGTTGACTTGAACACAAATTTAAGTTTTGGTCTGGCATTTCAACTAGATCACATTCTAATTTAAGTCCCTCAGGATCTTTTTTAATTATGTGTCCATCAGGATCTGTTTTGATAGTAGCTGGGAAGGATGATGTTTTACTCTCTAAAGCAATAAAGTCTGGAGCATTGCATTCAGCACCTGCATCGAGTGAATTCATAAATCCTTCATGGGTGGGCTCACTGCACTGCTGTGATAGAGGGGAAATACAATCTTTTCTTCGAGAAGAAGATGTGGATCTCCTTTGACCACGGGAATGTCTGCGTGTTGAGTGGCTTTTGTGATGATGTCCCTGTCTTTCAGACTGATCTCTGGCTCTGTGCTTTGACCTGTCCCTTTCACTCCTTCTGTGCCTATCTCTTTCTCGTCGTCTTCGAGAATGTGAAGGAGAACGTTGCTGTGACATCCTTGAAGGACTCCTATGGCGGCCCCTTTCACGACGACTTCGCCTTTTTGGCGATGATCTTCGCTTTCTGCTGTGGCATGAATGTGGAGATGTACCTTTGTGACTGCCACCATGTCCTGATCGAGACAAAGGATCGCCCATATTTGTCCCTCCTTTAAATACATCATCTTGGATTTCATCAAAAAGTGATTCATCCTCTGGATCATAGGCTACATCAGAATCCCCAATTTCTCCAGCAGAAGAATATTTGTTAGAATCCTCTGCATTTTCTGGTGCTTCGTCTTGCTCTGCAGTGGCATTTTCATCAAATTTTACATCATGATCGCCTGTCGTGTCATTGAGCTCAAAGGTTTGTGACTCTACATAAGTACTGTTGGGAGTCTCACTGGGGGTGCTGACCTTGTCTGTTGATTCTGAGGACTTTGACCCTGTTGACATGATGCCACTTTGCACTGTTGGCAATGGTTTTCCCGGAGGAGACATGAAATTATCAGAAACTGAAAATTTAGCCATGAACATACCAACAGCCTCTCTTTGCTGGCGTAGCGCTTCTTCCTGCTCTTTCAACTGCCGTTTCTGTTCTTCAATTTGCTTATTAAGCTCTTCAAGCATTCGCTGTTGTTCACTCAGAGTTGCAGCTGAGACAACCACAGTGCCTGTAGGACAGTTTGGTGTTATTGCTGCTGGAACAGGAGTTTGCACCGGTAAAGACATAGTCACTGCTGTTGGGCACGATGGTGAATCTAAGAGTTGAGTTGGAATGGGTGGCTTTAGTGAAGAACTGCCACTTTGAAACTCTTGAAAGATGGTCTCATCCTCGGGGTCATAGGCCACATCATCTTCCATAAAACCTGATGATACAGCATCACCTTTATCTGGTTTCTCCGAAGTCTTTGGAGCAATCATTCCATATCCCATTGCTGGGTCATACTCTTCCTCAGGATCATATGGTCGGTCAAAGTCATTTTCTTCTTCCTCTATATTTTTTACTTTGGACTTCTGTCCATACTGTTGAACAATTGGATCCATCATTGACCTGGACACCTCAGAAGACACTGGAATCTTACTGATACTTGTTGATTTGGCAGAGTGTGCATTGGGGGAGGCTGTTGAATCAGAAGAATCACTGCGAAACAAAGTCTTCAGAATAGAATGTAGTGCTGCTTTTTCACTGGATGATTTGGTGGCATTCTTGTCAGAGATGATGCTTGCTGCTGGCTGTGTGGCAGTGACACTGACTGAGGTGGAAACAGAAGGATTTTTTATCATGGAAGGAAGAAGGGACGGTGCTGTCACTGAGCCAGAGGAGGAAGAGTCAGGGGGTGACCCGGGACAATATGGTGATCCCAGGGGAGGGGTTGTACTCGCAGGAGTCTCTGGATCATATGGCTGGAAAATTTCCAATTTGTCAGAACCATACAGAACTGGTGGTTTTGGGATCCAAGTAGGGTCTTTAGACATGTGGACTTTTGGTCTCTTCTCTTCAATTTCTTGAGGCAAACTTCCTGCACGTTTTGTCCTTTGAACTATTGCTAATCCCAGAAGAAGATTGGGCCGGTTTGTTTCAAGCCCTAAAGAAAAACAAAAACAAAAACAAGACAGAAAGCAAAGCATTAGACAGAGCAGCTTCTCCAGTTCTTCGCTTCACAACTGAAGCCTAAACAAATTGCTGATGTAGTGCAAAAAACTAAGAATGGTGTGGGAAGTAACCTAAATTAAGTGGAAACACACCTGGTCCTTCGAGAGGTTGAAGCATGGGTGGGATCGGTTCCTTTGCACTGAGTGGAAAAAGGTACATGTCCTTGATGGAACCGCTGCTATTGGAAACCACACCAAAACGTCCTCTGCTGCTAAAGTAGGAAAACATGGAGACATAGGCGACCTCTTCCTCCTCTGTTGCAGGTTGAAACCGGATCACACATAACTCCTGATGATCCAAACACACACAAAGGGTAGAGTAAAAATTCAGATACTTTTTCAGCATACATGAAAATCTGAGTAAAATGCTGTACATTTTACTTGCCTTTGTCACAGAAGTCTTCAGCTTTGCTACATATTCCCACACAGTGTGAGGCAATATCCGTCCTCCAATTTGTATGGTGTCAGGTAGATCCTATGAAAAAAAGTTTTTTTTTCATCTTTCATGTCTGAAAATGACAGATCTTCTCGATATGACTTTATGTTGCAAAGTTTTGAGAATATTACTATACCGCTTTAAGATTTTCAGCAGATCCTGAGACCAAGTATCCCTTTGTGACAAACTTGGCTACAGTGAGCATGTTTAGAAAACCTTTCCACACTATGTCTTGCTTTGTCAGGAACTTAGAAGTCTCATCTTGTGCAAGGGACTGAGATATCGTTGCCCTGAAACACAAACCACAACAAATATAATCATTTGCAGATACTGCACGAAATGTCAAACAGGTGCCACCTCAAAAAAAAAAAAAATATATAATATTATAT